>JAQMCW010000009.1:18463320-18473772 GCA_030068335.1 Chrysichthys cranchii
AAAGCCTGCCACTTTATTCTAGCAACCAAAATGCATATCCAAAATGAAGTTCCCCCCCATACAGACAGCTGTGAGCGTCCACAAACACACTCTCGTTCTTCCTCTCGCTCAGTCGGCGGTGTGACTCACCCTCCATGGCGTACTTCATGTCCTGTGAGAACTGAACCCACATCACCTCAGCGCACACCTTCCCTACATTGAGCTCCTGAGGAAACCTGTGACAGGACAGAAGGAAGGAGGCGATCGACACAACGAACCACAAACTGGTGTGTCTGTGCATAGGTGTGTGTGTGTGCTCTTAATATCCATCACTCACTGGTTGAGAACGGGTGTGTACGAGTTGCGATCCTCCTCTATAATGGAAACGATGAGCGTGATGAGTTTGGGCCAGAAGTCCAGATTTTTGATGCTCGGACCCTGTTCTTCTAGAGGACATTCGTCTTTAGTCTGAAATGGAGAAGAGAGCCCAAATGGACCATGAGACCCTAAACTATACACCTATTCACTGATTAGCAAAAAAAACCAAAAAAAAATGTTTTCTAAAACACAAACTGTCATCATCGCACTGTATTTCACTGTAATGAGAAAATGGCTGACCGGTTCTCCTACAGGCTGGAACTGGCGGCTGTAGAGCTCTTGGCAGTTGTTAAAGATGTAGTCATAGGTGGAGTTGAGGCAGGCTTTCACGCAGTCCCGCACCACCTGGCTGGCTCTCGGAGGGCTCTGCAGTTCCTGAACCTGTCCACCGGAGGGCGAGAATGAGTGAGCGGCGACTACAACAGCTCCGAACTGCTCCCCATTTCACGGCCCTTGTCCTAATACACACCCTGGCAAATCAGAAGCTCACACTGGTGTTTGTCAAACAAACCTGACAAGACCCACAATACAAATGCGTGCAAGTGCCTCTCTTAAAACATCCTTGAAAAGTAATGGCACCCTCTGAAAGCAAGACCGTCTCGTCACAGAACGTGCCTTCATCCTGAAGAAAGTGATGCTGGTGAGAAGATCCACGGTGGACTTCAGGTCCTGCAGACGCTCCTTACTGCTAGCAGGGAAGTTATTCTGCAGCAGGGTACACACCACAATTAGAGCACTACCGCACAGAGCTATGACCGGCAGCAAGTCGGTTGTCAGTGAGACTTACGCGGTACATGGACAGATCGATGCGTAAGGAATTGTGCAGCTGGTCTAAGAGCTTGACGAAGCGTTCTTTCTGTGGGACGAGAGATTATAACAGTGAGTGGAAGGAGATGGAAAAGAAAGCACCTAAGAAGAGTTGTTCTAAAGGTGTAACGAGTGATTTTTTTAAAAAATTTATTTCGTTATGAAATCTAATCTACTTCCTGTGCATATGTGTACTTTTAAATATAAACAAAAAACTATCCATAAGTGTAAACAAACATGTTTAGGATGTGTGTGTGTGCGTATGTGAGATCTGTACCCCGAAGTTGGAGGCAGAGAAGCGGTCAGATGCGGAGACGTTGGTGGACGCAGTGGTGTGAGCGTAGAAGGCATTAATGTTGGCCAGCAGGGTGCTCATCACAGCAGGAACACCGGGACACATGTACTTAGACGAGAGACACGCAAAGTGCCTGGGGAAAATCAAACCCATTAGGGGAGTTTTAAAATAAATGTCAAATCTATTTTTTTTTTTAAATCAAAAGACATGACACATCATGACTAAGCAGGAAGGATTAAAAGAGGACAAGGGGGGAAACCCCCCCCCCGCTACAACGCATACGTCATGGCCTGGTAGATGGACTCGATCCCATAACGCATTGCGAACTCGTCCACTATTTCCTGCGCCACGTCGTCGAAGTAGACCTTCCAAGCATCGTCGCTGCGAGTGTCCGGGATCTTCACCGCTCCCTGACCGAGCATGTCTGTGGTGTGGTGGAAGAGGTTCTGAGGAAAAGAAAGGTGTTTGGTATTTTCACAGCGTTCAGAACGCAGACGCCCTCTCCGAAGCACCTAGTCTTGGGTAAATTATCAAGTTTAATTAACGTTTCGACAAAAACGTCAGAGCAAAGTGATTACGCTTGCAAAAGAGACCCTGAGTAGGACTGACCCGGAGATGTAGAACCCTCCCTACGGCCAAACGTGGGCCTGAGGCAATAAACAGAACCTTGGTGTTCATAAATGGCAGGAAAGATGGAGCAACAGCTGTACAGTGTGATGGCGATATAGGATAGCTCAAACCGTTATTTTATCATTGCAAAAAAGAGAAGAAGAAACTTCGATTAAGGATCGGTCACACAAGATTGCGTTGTACCTTGAATATTTTAAGTAAGCCCAAGAATGGTCTGTGGGGCTGTTGTAATGTTCCTGAAACAACTGAACATGCATACACGGAATGTGATGTTTATAGCACAGAGAGTCAGGCTTCATTCAATAAGGTAGGTCAAAGAAATGCAGACATGCCAAACCACCGTGCCAGCACTGGATTTTGTCCCTAAAAGACCTGAACTGATGGGCAGAGTTGCTGAACACGCAGCCCTGTCTGAGGCTTCACATAGGACGCATTTAATATCAAGGCCAATTTATACTACTGCGTCCAACCCATCCCATACACTGCAACCTCTCACGCTGCGGCAGCACGGCCCGCAGCAGCTGTGATCGGTCCGCTTGCTAGCATCGCATATGGCCAGTGAGCATGCACGACTTGTTTGTCATTGCTATGACAATTACACAAGCACTGGGAGCAAGTTTCATCTGTTTAATACAAACTATAAAAGAGAACTGGAGTTTATATTTTCACATTCCATATGCATAGTTTAGTCTCTCTCTCTCTCTCTCTCTCCCCCACACACACACACACACACACACACACACACACACACACTTATGTATGAAAAAGAAAAGTACAGTCAACCCCCGTCAGTCGCAGGGGTTATGTTCCGGCGCCCCCTCACGATAGGTCAAATCCGCAAAGCAGCTACCTTATATTTATTTCATTATTTATATATATTTTAAGGCTTTATAAACCCTTCCCACTCTCTTATTAACCTTTCCCACACTCTTATATACACTTCCCATGCTCTTAAACACTTTCTACACTCTTAAACCTACTTAATTTTAACAACATATAAAATTCTATATGGTTACTATATGCCGGTGAGTTGACTTCCTGTTTATCGCCGTCCTAGCCAATCCTAGCGCTCCCTAGCGGTCACCTGACTGGTCCGCCTGATAAGCGGAAGTGGCGTGCACTGTGTTTTCATTGCGTATTCATCCGCTGATGAAATACATACTTTATTTTATTTCAATTTCATACTCTTTTAATATGTTTGAATTAACATTTTTTTTTAAATATCCCAGAGTCCCGCGAAATTTAAAAAAATCTGCGATTCCAAATTAGAAAAACCCTGATGCACTGAACCCACGAGATGTGAACTGCGGTATTGCGGGGGACGACAGTACTGCTCCAATTGAATTTTTGTTCTTGTTATTTCTGTAGTGAAAAGACCATTCCCCCCCTTCCTGTCCTCTTAAAAGGTCTTAAAAAGGAGTGTGTGTTCCATTTGATCAGGAAGTCGAATTTCGGAGCTGGGAATGACGTCCCGTCCGACAAAACCATGTTCCATTTGTAGAAATCGGAAAAAAACCTATATGCATCCCTCCAGAAAAACTGCTATTGTGCTCGCTCTTTTGGCCTTTCCTGGGGTTTTACCATGAAGCTGAACAAAATAACGTCCCTAATAATCTGATCGCACCCTATTAAACATAACCTTGAAGTTTTTAAACCGGAATTTCCACTTCATTTTATTACTTTTCTTTAGATTTCACAGGGTGGGGGAAAGCCAGTACCGGGTAGCCATTAGCCAATAATTAGCAATACCACCAGGAAACACCACAATACATGGCACGAAGCGCATCAGAACACTGTCAATAATGACCCCAAATAAAGCTTGGACAGTGCTGCATGTGGGGTCACAGGAGTGCTATAAAAAAAGAATCACTCATTATAAAAATAAGAAGATACATGTGGAAAAAATAGATAAAAATAGAAATGCAAGAATATACAAAAACAAATAAAACGATAAAAATGCAAATGAAAATAAGATGACACGAAAAGAAGCATTCTTTATTGCTATGGTTATTGCAATATTGCTATTGCTTTTCCTGCATTGCGTTTGGTGACCTGCCCAGGGCGTATCCCGCCCCTCACCCGATGTCAGCTGGGATTGGCGCCAGCTTCCCCCCGCGACCCTGAACAGGATTAAGCGGCAGAAGACGAATACTAAAATGTAAAACTCAACTATTTTTTTTGTTCTTACAGCGATGAGGAATGAAGGTAGAGGACTCGGAAGATAAGGACACACAGACAGACCCAAAGCAAACAAGAGGGAGCGGAAGAGACAACAAGTGGTCGTCCATCTCCTTCCAGGTCTTCACAGTTTCCAAGAATAGAAGACGACTGGAAAACTGAGGCCCCACCACCCCCCACCACCCCTGAGATTCCAGCCGCTGAGGACCCCCGGGGTACAGGAGGACACCGCGGTGGGAGCGCTACCCCCTGGACCCTTTTCATTTCTCTTCTCTCTCAGGTAGTGATCCGGGGACTGTGCACCAGCCCTAATAAGTATGCTGCACAAATGACAACTCATAAAAGTTACACGTGACGAGATGTCGATGTAGACGAGCTGTACAAGTTCTTGAGCCTGGTGCTGTACACGTTGCTGGTGAAGCTGCCAAACGTGCAAGACTACTGGAAGCAGGACAACATAGTGTGCGTGCCTTTTCCCAGAACCGTCACGCCTGAAACGTTTCCTGTCCTTGACGTGGTTCTGCACATAAATGATCCGGAGAAGGACAGGGACAATGAGAGGAAGAAAGGCACACCTAGATGGCATGCATGCCACCTGCAGGGCATCTTACCACCCAAGGAGGGAGGTGGCAATAAATGAGAGGACGGTTGCAACGAAGGCTAAGACAGGCTTCACGCAGGACATGAGAAACAAACCAACAAAATACAGGATAAAACTCTTCACGCTGGCAGGTTCAGCAATGGTTACACTGTCGACTTCATTGCGTGTGTCGGAAAGTCAAAGTCCCCTAGCACTCCGGGGCCTTCGCATGGTGTCACGATGATGGTGCAGCCTGATTTTCTGGGAACCGGATACCACGTTTATATGGACAGCTTTTATACCAGCCCCAAGTTGCTCACTGATCTGGCAGCCATGAATTTCGGCGCCTGTGGCGTGTCCTTCTAGCCAGGGCGTCATGACCATGAAGTCTCCACATGGCAAAGTGCAGTGGATCAGAGAAAGCGCCGATCTTTTTGTAAAGTGGATGGACATGGGGAGGTGTTGATGGGCTCCACTATTCACCCTGCTTGTACCGGCGACAAGGTGAAGAGGACGGTATGGGACAGGGACCGATGATCCCAAGAGGTGAACGTTCCTTGCCCTGTTCCAATCTTGGAATACAAGTACTTGGGTGCAGTCGATCGGTCTGATCGACTCGTCCAGGACTATTCAGTGCGCAGGAGGGCAAGCTGTTGGTACCACACCTGTTCCTTCACCTTCTCAACATCGCAACTACAAATGCGTACATAATTCATTTGGAGCTTGCTGTCGTTGGCAAACAGCGGAAGTTGCTCCCTCAGGGACTTCCTGGTGGAGTTGGGGTGTCAAGTGTGTGATGTGAAGAAAACAAGAATTCCTCACAAGAAGCAGTCGGCTGATGTTCCTGTTCCGGGCACCCAGGAGATCAACAGCTCCAACAGAGCCACGGTGGGGTGCAGACACTACACGAACTGTTCCATTAAAGGCATGCGCAACGTCACTCCCTGGAAGTGTCAAGCGTGTGATGTGTCCCTTTGTCTAATGTTGGACAGAGATCGTTTTGGGGAGTATCATGGCCTCCAGAGTGGAAATAAATAGAAATCCCTCTGGACCATGCTTGCTTTTTTTACTGGAAGAATTGGTTTTCGTTCCTGTTTGCATTAAGGTGTTCAGTGTTCTTGTTTTAGGATAAGTGTCCTTACAACTTCAAGCTGTCAGGAAGGTTTGGTGTGTGTGTGTGTGTGTGTGTGTGTGTTAGAGAAAGAGCAAAACGGAAATTTAATTAAAAAAAAAAAAACAAAACTAAACGGATTTTAAATATCGCTGGTTATTTTTGCTCAGTTATGTTTATATGATTGGTTAAAATGAAAAAAGAATCATACACACTATATTGCACATTGCTAAAGCCTAAATATATTAGTTTATAACACGAATGCGAAAAAGGCCAATTACACTGTGTGATGTAAAGAATTAGAAGAACGACGCCCCGGCCATTGTGAACTGAAAAGTTATGACCTGCACTATGATTTAAACTAAAAAAAAAAAAAAAAAAAAAAAAGCTTTAGACAATCATCGAATTAAAAACAAAAAATAAACGACAGCTTTAATGCATGTGGAAACCTTGGCTGCTTTGTGGAAGTCAAGTACATCAGCTGCATTTGTAGATTTCCATTAACGCTGTAGAAGTTTTCTCCAGTTTCTCCATTATAGTCCGAAGCGAATAAATTACACTTTGGACACAAGAAGACAAAATATCGTTTATTTTTGCTCTGTGAGCCGAAACAGACTTTAAAGGACGTCGGCTACAGTACTGATTCGTACTGTAGATTCCCGATGAAGGCGCTTCTGGTGAAACTGCCGTGTCTTCTTCCTTTTCGTCTTCAGCGTTCAGACTTTAAGTCAAACTTCCCGTTCCTGAAAAGCATCGTTTTCCATATCCGCTGACGATGTCATTAAAGCTACAGTAGGAACCGTTTTCAAGTAGGAAGTGAAATGTTTATGCAGATGAGTGACGTGATGCACACAGCGAAATCTCCCAGTGCTTTCATCCCAAAATACGACTCAATAGAATAAAAAAATAAAGGCAATTTTTGAAATTGCCCAATAACACGGAGAGCAAAAGGCAAAGCGTGGCGTGGGGAGATCCATCTTCTCCAGCGAAGAAGAAATTCAAAAGTCAGTCTTCTCCCAAAAAAATCATCTTAACATTCTTTTGGGACATGAAGGTTCCTATTCTGGGGCGTTTCCAAGCGCATGAGCAAAACAGTGAACAGTGTAAATTCCTGTGCATTGCTGTGAAACCAACTTCAACCTGCAACTCGCAGCAAAAGAAGAGGAACGCTGTCCAAAACAGTCTTGCTGAACCGTGACAATGCACGTCCTTATACAGCAGCAGGGACAGTAGAGACAGCGCACCGGCTTGGGGTCCGACGTCTCCCACGTCCTCCTTACAGCCCGGATCTGGTGCCGAGCCATTATCACATCTTCGGTCCATTAAAGGAGGCGCTGTGCGGTCGCAGATTCACGTCTGATGATGCACTAAAGGAAGCGGTGCTCACCCGGCTTCGGGAGCAGGCGAGAAACTTCCTCTCTGTGGGAATCCAGGAGCTTGATGAACGATACGACACATGCGTCGTCTTACATGGGGACTATGTGTAAAAGTGATCTGTTCAGTTTCTCACAGTTATTAAAGCTGTTAAATGTAATTTGCCTTTACGTTTTGATTCTCCCTCGAATCAGCACTCTTGGAACACCACTTGACCAATCAGATTCGTGTACTAGACCTAACTGCTCTGAGTGTAAAATATTTTAATGTCATTTATTAATACATAAACAAAAGTAACTGTTAGCAAACCGTTGTTGTATTAAAGTTATAAAGCACTTTGGGACTGAACGTGTAATAATGATGGGAACAGAAACTCCTCTTTGTGTTGATTCATTTCCTATAATAGCATGCCCTACAATGTTTTATTTCTTATATAATAAAAGGATTTCCTTTTTTCAGTGGGTTTTCACATGATTTGCTGGAGGTGCTCTGTAAACACTGTACTGTGAGAAGGTCTGGGACACTTTACCTCGTGTAGACAGGTGTACTGCACATGGTACGGCGCCACTTTCTCTTCTCCTTTAATTTCCACGCTGATCTGCAGACGGATAGCGCCAGACACCGCCGACTTATCAGTCCTTTTCTCTGAGAAAGGACACAGAGGGAGAAGGAGAGACGGGGACACAGAGAGAGAGAGAGAGAGACAGAGAGAGAGCAAATGGCATTCGGTTGGCTCAACTCCAAAATGATGGTGAACCAAATCAATGTAATGAGTCAGTGAGATAGAAACTGCTGCTCCACTCGTTATTTTACACAAAAACCTATGTAGGGAGAACAACACTGAACACTGTGGCCTTTTTCCAGAAATGCAGGATTCGTCCGAACCGTTTCTTCCCCTGACGAGCAGATTATTAAGGGGTAATTTATACACGACGACCGATCGGTCGATTTCCGATGGGAGTCTGTACATAATAATCAAGCAAGATCACTCCGGTCGGAAAGAGTGGGAGTGGAAGAGAGAGAGAGAGAGAGAGACTCAATTACTATTATTGCCTGTAATTGCGAGAGCCATTGTGAAGGCCGACATTCCAGAAAAGGGCAATTAGTGAAACAACGCAAGGACAACGTGGAGCTCAGGACATGAAATACACACGGAGGGAATCGAGATTAAGCTGAAAAATGAACCACAAAGTTGGGAAAAAAAAAAAACAAAAAACAAAAACACAAGTACGAGAGAGAAAGAGAGAGAGAGAGAGATACTTTATTTATCCTGAAGGAAATTTAGGTAAATGCTATGCAATGTTGTAATTCTGGCTTGATATCCCATTGTTTCAGCTTACTACTGAACAATCCCTCAGTCTATTCTTGGACCATAAGCTTTTATTTTTAATTGAATTCTCAAACCTGATCAGTGATGTTCATGCACTCTTTCTAATACGTTTGTGTTTCTATAGTGACCGATCATACACAGGGACTTGTGTTGATACGCCCCATGATCCAAGACTAATAATAAACGAGAGCTCATGCTTTGTGGTTTCTCAGTTAAAGGACAAGCGGTGGTTTTTGACAGAACTGGAACGAACTTGGACCCTGTTCACATTTGGGATTAAAATGCATCGTGTGATTGGATCACAAGCGGACAGTGTAAATTACTACAAAGACACACTCACTCACACCACTTGTTGAGATGGTCAGAGACGCATCGGACCACATATATTTTGTAGTGTAAACGCTAATGCGTCCTGATGCGTCTCCGTCGACGATGTAACAGCAAAACACGTCACGAGTTGTCATCTCGCTGCTGTTGGGAGTGGCCCGTGTAGACTGCCTCAGTGTGCATACAGGAACTGTGGGGATATCGCTGGCCTGCTGTTGGCATGGGTGGACCTGCTGCGGTGGCTGGGACTTGGATTGTCATGGACCGTCTTGCGCTTGAGGCTCCGCTGGTGATCAGGTGAAGCTGAACAGCCTATCCTTAAACCACAGTGAACTGCTGTTCTACAACTAAACTGACCACATAACACATGGATGTAGATGTGGGTTGTTATAATGGCACTAGCTGTCACCCAAATGAGGATGGGTTCCCTTTGGAGTCTGGTTCCTCTCAAGGTTTCTTCCTCTTGTTGTTTCTGGGTGTTTTTCCTTGCTCATTAGGGATATTTATATAGATATATATTTATATATGCACATATGGATATGTTTATTGATTAATAAGTCTTTAATTGGACATTCTGTATTGTAAAGCTGCTTTGAAACAATGTCTGTTGTTAAAAGTGCTACACAAATAAAAACTGAATTGAATTGAATTAATGCTGGAGGTGGTGGATGTTTGGTGACAGTTGGCGGATTTCCTTAACCTGCTAGCTGAAGTGACACAGGCAGTAATGAAATCTGAATACAAGTGGTCAGCAGGAAACCTTGAAGACACATGATGGACAGAAGTGGGAATGGTGAGTTGCCGGTTGTCCGCCTGTGACCCAATCGCCCAGGACGCACTTCAAAACCTAGTGTAAACAGGGCCTCGGATGTTTCCCAACATTATATCTGATCTAAAATGCATGGTGTGTTTATTAAAGAACTGGTCATTGCAACGTTTTTGGCGAATCACTGTGGTACAAGGGGAATAACACACTCCAGAAATGTGTGAGAAATAGAGAAATAAGAATAGGTAATAAAATCAATTTTTGCATAACGGCACAGTCAGTGAGTGTCGTTACTCACAATCCTTATTCTCCAAGCTGTTTCCAAGATACAAGTAGGCCAAATGTTGCATATTCACTGTCACTGTGGCATTCACACATGATCCAGGTTTTGCTTTAAACTGAATCAAATCGTCAAAACATCTAGGCTAGTTATCAAGTTGAAATTACAAACTAAGTTGTAAAAAGGACATGAGACCAACATTTTTTTTCATAACTTAAGAGGGAAATCCTATTTGAGAAAATATATACAGTCGTCCCCTGCAACACAGCGGTTCACCTCTCGTGGATTCACTTCATCGCGGATTTTCAAATTTTGATTCGTGGAATTTTTTGGCTTTCGCGGGACTCTGGAATAAAAAAATTCGTTTTAAAAAAATGTTCATTCAAACATTAAAAGAACATTTAAATCGAAATAAAA
>JAQMCW010000009.1:18489296-18501353 GCA_030068335.1 Chrysichthys cranchii
TAAGACATCCCTTTTATAGCTAATCATGTTACACACCTGATATCAATTAACTTAATTAGTTGCTAGATGTTCTCCCACCTGAATCTCTTTAAATTTTCTTGCTTTGTCAGCCATTAGTTGCCCTTGTGCCAACGTTTTTGGGTCCTGTAGCAGACATCAAATTTGAAAATGTGCTCATTTAGTGTGATAAAGGTGTACATTTTCCCAGTTTGACCATTTGCAATGTTATCTATGTTCTGTTGTGAGTAAAATATTGGCTCGTGTAATTTGAAAGCCTTTTAGTTTTCATTTTATTCAACTTTAGAGAATGTCCCAACTTTTCTGGAAATCGGATTGTACAATATTTTCCACTTACGATGGGTATAGCGGATCTCCATCAAAACTTGAGGACTACCTGTAATTCTTCTCTACGGTGTTGTAAGTGAAGAAGGATGAGTTGGAAAAGGAATAGACAGACAAAGGAGATGGAGGGTCTGCACACGCTACTATACCTCCTGAAGCTGAAGTCTCACTTTGTTGAAGGCCTTTATCCAGCGCACTCGAGAAGCGGAGACAGACAAAGCAGATCCATCATCCTGGAAACTGTGACAGACAAACTTGCTTTGAGGTCAGTGTTTAATATGTTCCATCAGTTAGCTGGCACTTGCTTAGAAGAAACGCTTGAAATCAACTGCAGAGACCATACGATAAAGTAGCATAGCTTAAAAGATTTGCTTAAAGAAAATGCCAGTACAGGCATCAAGAACTAAACCTTTTTCTTGATTAAAGTCAAGTACCAAAGATCTTTCAACCACCTCACAATGCTAATTAGCAAATCACCGTGTAGCATCATTGTGGCTGAATACTAAGCTTTACATTTAACAGCCTGTCAAACAGGTACTGGATGTTTCCCATTGCTTTTACCACTTCAAATAATAACCAAGATTAAAAACACACGGCTAAACTGTTCAGAATGACAAAACTACAATCAACAAGTTAGTAGGAAAGGATTGTGGTACAGCAAAGAGCACCTGTAAGCATGCCATAAAATATTTAAGATTAAAACCTCTATTAGGGTTGCTCTTAATTTAAGCTAGGAAAAAATACGGAAGGAGAAAGAATATCTGGAAATTTATCAAATGAAAACCCCAGAATCACTGTTCAATTTTTTTTTGTACTAATAGCATATTCACAACAGATGCTACAACTAAGAGTGAGAAATAATAGTTCCAAAAAAATCGTTACAGCTTTCTGTCTTGCAGTAGATTAAAGGAACACAAATTCTCCACAAATCACATCCAAGCATATACATACCTTTTTTGAGAGTTTTCTGGCTTCTTCTCCACTTGGGGAACATTGTCTTTCTTTAAGCTGTTACATTCACTCCTTCCCTTCTCTTGAGGTTTCAACACCTCGTCCTCTCTCCAAGTAGTATGCCCACTGGCTGGGTGGTGTCCATTTTGAGGGGGGCGATATCCTGTATTGTGGAACGAGTGGGAGGACTCCTTTAGCTCTGAAGCTGTAACATTCTCCTGGCCCATCTCACTTAGTGGGGAACTGGCTTGACTTAGGTTTCCTGAAGATCCAAAATGACTACTGCCAGCAGGACTGATTTGTGATGGGGAGGACAAAAAAAAAAAAAAAGAACATGACACAAAATAAGCCACAAAACATTTTTAATATTATATACTGACTACAACAATTATATAAAATAGATTTAAAGTAGTTAGCTATAGGATAAGATGTGTCTACTGAAATATGATGAGCTAGGAGGAGATAGTATGGACACACACACACACAAACACACAGCTGATCAAAAATGTGGACTTATAAAACATCACAGAGGAAGCCACTACCACTAATGCTAATGTCATTAGTTCATCATAAATTGTTTTGGAGATTTATGATGCTACTAGCCTTTTTGCACTCAAAGGCTCCTTGTATTCCTGCTGTAATCCAGAAGAGAAAGCTGCAAAGGATGGGAGCTGGGATTCCTGCTCTTTTTGGGATGGACAATCTATCTCAAGTGTGGACATACTAATCTGGAGTTTTGAATCATCTAGAGAACCTATGCTTTTATTCTGGTCCTCAAACTCGGATCTGTCTACATCTATCCCAGTTTCATGTCCATGTTTAATTTTATTGTCAATTGTATTGAGATCCTCTTTCATTTCCTTCAAAACCAAAAGGCTATGGTCCATTTCACTTTTTGGATACTCTGGTGAGTTAGGCTGGGCTGTAACAAGACTAGGGGCTTGCGTTTCTGTAGGTATTGGTGCTTCTTGATGTCGCAAGCCTGCTTTTGCTCCAAACAGTGATGTTAGCTCATTATTTGATGCTACTGGATTCTTCTCAGTAAACAAACTTGTTGAGAATGACTTGAATCCAGACAAAAGTCCACCCCCACCCGTTTGTGGCATTGTGGGAAGACCTTTACTAGCTGCTGAGGAAAACAAAGACCCAAAAGACTTCCTGGCCTCTTCAGATTCAGTGATGAAACTAAACTTTGGTGGTGTTAAACCAGCAATCCCAAAGATAGACTGGGATGGTTCTGATATAGGAGGCTGTTGAGCTGGTTCCGATTTATCGGTCAATGTATCTTCTTCAGGTTCAATGACAACTGGTTTCACCATTAATATATCACTTTCTGTGGCTTCATCAGTACTAAGCTTAGTTAAGGAAGTAACTTCAGGTGTGTTCACACTTGCAGGTGTTAAATTTGTAATCAAGTCATCAGACTTGATGACCTGATTCTGTGGTCGCTGTGCTAAATCTGATTCTGTCTTAATTAGATTTTCTGTCAACCTTACATCCCCTGAAGATGATACTACCGGTATATCATTTGGCACTCTTTGATCATGGACAGCAAATTCAGTCGATTCAGTTGCGGGAGCACAATTCAAATTCGAATCTGAAGGTGATGCCACTGCTGGTTTGACGGCCTGATGTGATTTGAACATACCAAGGTCACTTTTTAGAGAATCAGTTGGCAAGCTACTAATGAAGCCAAAGAGAGAGGTTGTCTGTTGTGACTCAGACCCATTTGTGGGTTTGGACTTAAAAAATGAAGTTTGTGATGAAGAGAAAAGCCCACTTGAGGTTTTGGTGGGGCCGCTGGTACCAGAGAACATTTTAGACATGAACCCAGAGACTACATCAGCTGATGTGTCAAAGACAGACTTTTCCACATCAGCAGGTTTTTGTTGACCTTCTTTGTCTGCAATTACAGGTTCCGGCATAGTCATATGTTCTTGTTTAGTCTGAGGTTGGATCTCATTTTGTGACAGACTCTGTTTTTCATTTTGTTCTGGCCATGCACGAGTATTGCTAACTAATTCTCCAGAAAGAGCAGGAGACTCCAACATGTCCTGCCTATATGAGGTAGCATTTCCCTCTATATTTTCTTTCTCCGATTCTGTGATGGAGTGATAAATGTTTTGTTGCTGAGATGATGCAGATTGTGGTTGCAGAGTCACTGGTTCATTAGCCTCAATTTTTTTTGTACAATCACCTGAATCTGTGTTAGTGGTTTTGGGATCTGATCCAGACTTCATAACCTGAGATTTCCGTAACTCAAGATTACTTTCTTTGCCGAATAACATGTCTTTTGAAGTATTTCCCTGAGAAAAAGATGCAGAAATATTAAAATGTTCAGCTTCAGGGGGTTTGGATGTTGCTTCTGTCTGACTGGGTGGTGGTGTTGGACTAGGACCACCAAACATGGAAAGCAAACTTCTTCCTGAAACACCTTTAGGATTAATATCACCAGGAAAAATACCTCCCATTAATGACGTCGGAGGTTGTGGTTTAGTCCCACCAAACATAGAAAACAAACGTCTTCCTGGCAGTTCTTTTGATGCTGAAGGACCGTTATCTTCTGCATCGGAACTGGATTTTGAACTAGGGCCAGAAAACATAGAAAACAGACTCTTGCCAGGAATGTCCTTTTGTCCTGTGGTGCCTGGAAAAATTCCACCAAGTACAGATCCAGCTTGAGGGGCTGTATTTTGTGAATGTGTCCCACTGAAAATTGAAAATAAACCAGATGCTACATTCTGAGAGGTGGCCTCGGGTCCTGAACAAATCGGAGGGGTGGGTAAACTACTAGTTGATTCCATAGGTACAGAAATTGTGTCAATAACTGAAGTAGTATCCTTTGGAACAGAAGATACAGCTTCCCTAGAAGCACAAGTCTGTATATATGGTTCTTCACTGGATTGAAATGGAACTTCACTAAGCGGTGAAAGCAACCCTGTACCCGGAGTTTCAGCTGGGAGAGGAACAGAAGATGCTTGAGTCGAGGTGCTGACAATGACCACTGTATCGTCAGGTAAGGCAGAATCAACAGAATCTATCTGTTGTGGGGTTGGAGCACTAGCTCCTGATGGGCTACATTTCACTGAAGATATGGTAGGTTGCTCATTTTCCATGGAACCTGCTTCAGGGGATGGGTCAGCCTGTGAATTTATCTGAAGACAAGTCTTAGCATCTTGCTCATGGCTTGGTTTGCCAAACAGTGAGAGTAATCCCTTTGCTACCCCTTTATTCTCACTGGAGCCTGGTCCACTCCGAATGGGTGATGCTTGAGGTGCATTCTGTTGTGGACTTTGAACACCAAGCAATGAGAGTAAACCTTTTCCAGGTGTGTCTTTTTGAGGAATTGCTTCTTGAAGATTACTTGCAGCAGGTTGTGGTTTTGGGGCACCATCAATTACATCAATCCCCTGTAGCTGTTTGGGTGGAGCTTTCTCTGGTGTTGTAAGATCTGCTCTTGGACCACTTGTTGGTTGTGGGGTGGATGAAGGTTGTGGGCTAGATCCGCCAAGCCTAGAAAACAAGCTTTTAACTGGTTTTTCATTATAGTTGGAAAGGCTACCTAATATTCCACCAAAAAGAGATCCTGTCCCTTGGTGTGCACCTCCATCAGATGATTGCTGACTGATAGATGTAGTCGGTGATGAATTCTGCGGTGAATTAGGACCACTAAATGCATGCAAAAACTTTATTCCTGGTGTATCTTTTGGTGAAGAAGCCTGACTTGCTGATCCAGTGTGTACTGTGCTAGTTTCTTGAGTACTAGTGGCACTGAACACAGAAAGTAAGCTTGTGATTGATGTTTCTTTCTGAGGTGCCTTTTCAGCAGTTTGGTTTAGCAATGGCGCTTTTTCTGTGTTGGAACTGCCAAATAAAGATAAGAGTCTATTGCCTGTTGTGTCTTTTGCAGGTTCACCCCCCAACTGACATTGAGAAGCTGACTGTCTTTGGGATGGTACCTGCTGTCGACTAGAATTACCAAACATGACGGAGAGGAGCCCTCTGCCTGCAGTTTCCTCCTTATTATTTGTGTGCCCAGAGAGTCCAATGGAAAAGCCCAACAATCCACTTGTTGATTTGGTGGAAGGTTCTGATTTATTACTACTAGTTGCTGACATTGTTTGAATTAGTCCATCATTAACATTAGGGGGAAACAGCTGTGGTATTTGTTCACTCTTAGGCATTTGTTCCTTATGCGTCTGTGATGCTTTTGGGACATCAGATTGACTCCCCAGACTGAATCTACTGAGGCTTTGTGGTATCTGAATCCCTACAGGCTGATAAATATAGCCTGTTTCTTTAGTGTCATTGCCTGAACCAAAGGACTGATGATGCGCAGAGGATTTCTGTGAACTGGATTCCTTTGATGTCGGCAGAGAAGTATTGTTTTCCATATTTATCAATCCTCCCACCGACCCCAGGTTTTTGTTTTTTCCTGTGCCTTTGTCTATACTTGAATCTTTAATTTCATTGTTTCTCTCTCTTTGCTTTGTTACAGCTTGAGAAGATTGGACCGACTCTTGATTTGGGTCCTCTATTCCTATGGCATTCCGGAAAAAACTCAAAAAGCCACCTTGATTTTGCTCAGAAGGTTTTTTGCCACCTTGTGAATCTACAGAAGAAACAGATTTGGTAGATACATTTGTTAAGTTTGTAGCAACTTCAGGAATAGAAGATTGCTGAGATACAGTGACTTGTCTAGCCAGTTTAGGCTTGTGAGTTGCACCTTGAGCACTTGCAGATGATGAAATTTCTGGCAAGACGCTAGGTGACCCAATTTCTGATGTTTGCTTATTTGTGATTTCTTTTAAGGTTACAGAAGGAGAAACATCATTCTTTACGGTCTTTGGTTTCATACCTTGGGGATGTATAGAGGAAATACCCTTAATCTCACGTTGAGCTTCTAGGACTGAAGACTTGTCAGATTTGTCTTGAATCATTCCCTGATGTGCATTTATGGTAGTCGTGAAAGTTTTAGAGAGAGTTCTGTTTCTGGGTGACTCTGATTCTTCTCTTTTTCCAATAAGAGAAGAAAAAAGAGATGATATTTTCTTGACGGGCTTCTTTGGCTGTTCCTCTACAGGCTGAACTCTATTTCGCCATTCTTCCTCCGACGTGTCATCTATATGCTTTACTTGTAATCCAGATGATGAGCGGCGTCTCTGACGAGGGTGGTAACAACTGTAGACACCTGGGGAGTGTGTTGTTGGAGTTGGACAAACTGAAATACAGACTTTCTGAGAAAGCAGTTCTTTGGTTCTCCTGTTATTAAGACTGCAATTATTTCCGTTAACTCTCAGATCCAGAACCTCTGGAAAAGTGTCCTGGTTAGCAAATCCATTCTGCGTTTCTTGCCCAGTGTTCATTTTGACCTTGTTTAATCGATACATTGAAAGATCCACAGCTTGCTGTCTTTGAACAGGAAGAGATCTTTCAAACATCTCGGAGAACCTTTCCAAGTTCAGATTCATAATATCATTGCCTCTCCTATATGCGTCAGACAGATCTAGAGGTGCATTTAAAAGCTGAGCCTCACTCTGATCTTGGCCTGGAAACCAGAATAACTCATCCTCATTATAGAGAGGAATTCTGAAACCACATACCATAACCCTCTCATTGTGAAGCAAGGCACTTGGATGGTTATCAGACATCTGACAATTTCCCCACTCATCTTCTGGAGCGCATGCATAGACATACTGACCAGACCCATCTGTTAGCAATGCATAGATGTACTCATGATCAGTATAGACAAAGTATCCGCAATTTCCCTCATCTTCTGGCCACCACATACCTTGCTCAAGAATTAAGAGCCACTGTTGGTACCATTCTGTATCTTCAAAATATGCAGTCTCCTCCATATTTGCACTTGTTGCAGTAATATAATTCCAGCCATTAGAGCAACTAATTAAACCAGGATAGCATTCATTGCTTGTGGGCTGTCTATATGCCCTTGGGCATGTATTTTCCTTATTAGCAGAGTAAGATAAATTTGTTGGATGCTCCTCATAATATCCTTCAAGATAAGCTACACTATTTAAACTGCAGCAGCTCTCCTCACTGAATGACTGACAACTGCCATATTTAACATTGCCTTTTGTGCTCAGATTTAAAGCACCTCCTTCGATATAAGAGCCCCAGTTATTGATCACATCCAAACTGTTATCGCTGCTCCACATTTTTTGCACATTTAAATGGTTGGCTATACTTCTGCATTGCTTCTGCTGATTAAGGCCATTTTCCTGACTGTTGTTAAATGCCATCCTGTCATGTGTGGAATAGTATTGTTGATTTTCTTCCACATTAATGCTCAAGTTTTGAGACAGTTCTAGCAATGCCTCTAAACTTTTTGCATGACGATATTCCCATGGATCATAGCTCATTGACTGATTATCCAACTTTTCCCTTAGAACAGAATTTTGGCTGCAATAGTGTTCATAGCTAGGTCCACGTCCATAAAATGAGTTATTGTGACAAGCATACTGCTCTGGAAAACTACATAAGGAGGGGTAGCTCTGTGCTAAATATGGCTGGAGTGTCTGTACTTGACCTGTGAGGCCAACAGGGATGGAAGCAAGATTGTCAGTGCTGTATACGTTTTTTACATGATTTGAGAAAGGAGAATTTGGAAAATTTGACATCTGTGGCAAATGAGCGGGGTTATTCGAAATACAGGCCACGTCCATTTGCTGTGATCTTTCATAACTTGCCAAAGTCCTCAGGTCCAAATTATTGTCATCATTGCAGACAGGCACATTATTTTCGACAGTGCCATTACATCTCTGGGGACAAAAAGCAAACATAGCACTGTCATTTGTTTCTTTGTCTATTTTCATGTCACCCCCTGAAGGAGATTCATTTGAAAACGTTTTTAAAATGTTTGAAATCAAGCTCGGGGAGGTTGTAAGACCTGCCCTCTTATCAATATGCTGCACAGATTGCCCTCCTAAATCAGGGGACTTTTGGTCCCTCACTACATCCTGTAGCTGAGTCTGCGGTTTATATGATGGCACATTTTGAGAACAACCCTCATTCTGTACACTCTGCCAGGGTTGTTTTCGGTCATGTGGAGCCCGTCTACTCTGTGTCACTTCTTCTTCAGGAGAAGAAGCAGCTCTTAATTTGTTAAAAATCCCAGACAAGATTCCGGACTGGGCATCTTCTCGTGCTAGAGGGGACTGTTCAGTGGATTTACTCTCTAAAGAACTTTGTCTTAAATTTTTGGGTTTTGACTGTTGTTCAGTTGATGTAGGCGGAGTGGTAGCTAAATTATCTGATGAAAATTTGAACAGGCCAGAGAAAAAGCCACCATGTTCACTTGGTGGTTGGGATGCATCGTCACTCTGTCTAGAACATCCCTCTTTGACTTTCTGTCTGTCTGGGTGATCATGTGAGATTCCTGACTGATGCCCCTCAGCACTTTGTTTGAAAGGTTGATGAGAAGGATGAGCACTTGCTGGTACATTCGGATGCTGCCATGATTTAGCTTGATTATCTGACATACGATCGCTGGAGACTAGTTTGAAAAGACCAGACAACATACTTTCTTGTTGACAAGATGCTTGCTGAGGTGGTGGGGGGTGCTGAGACAGTTGGCAGTCAGTGTGGCCTGTATGCTTAGGTGCTTCCTTACCTGATACAACAGGGACTCCTGAGGGAGACGGACTGTGTGCTCGTTGGGTATGTGGTTGATTTCCTAGATGGGCCGGAGCAGGATTTCTTGTTTGACTTGGCTCTATTTTTGGGTGTACTGGTTTAGACTGTGTACCTTTTGGCACATCACCAGTAGAGACAAATTTCATGATACCAGAAAACAAGCCTCCTTCCACAGGGTGTAAACTAGTTTTAGGACTCGCCATGTCATCAGAAGATGATGATTTAAACAAAGCAGAGAATAAGCTTTGAGTTTCTGGCTGAGAAGTATTTGGTTCTGCAGTACAGGGTGTGTCTGTGTATGGAGTTCGTTGCATATTATGAGTTTGTTCATTAACAGCCTTTACTGATGATTGGTGATCATGTCTCACCGTGTTCTGAATTGACCCATTAGCTTGTCGAGAGCTCTGGTTCACTGACCTCTGGCCCTGTGGACTCACCGCTTGCAAATTTTCATTTGGTACAGTCTTGAAAAGACTTGAAAACCAACTAGTTTCTAAAGTCGCCATGGGCTGCATTTTGGGAATATTCTGAGCTGGAGATTTGGCTTTGTCAGGATTTGGAGAAATTGTAGATGCAGATTTACTCTGAGAGTGAGAAATCTGCTTGTGATCTGATTGTGTATTTTGTTGCGAACTTTTAAGTTCACCAGTATTATCACTAGAGGCAAATTTTGAGAGTCCAGAGAACATTGGCCTTTCCATTTTTGGGGGCACATTGTCTGAGTCAAATGCAGGAACTTCCATTTTGTTCCCACGTGATGAACCATCTAAATGTTTGCCTAGGTTGACATCATTTTCTGATCTGAATACAGGGAAAACTGCTTGTGCCTGATGCTGAGGAGACACACGGGGTAGTGGAGAGGTCAGAGAGCTAAACGATTTCTTCAAGGGATTGAAAAATCCCAAATCTGCAGTAGGTCTTTGTGATATGGGCGCACAATGATCAGTTCTGGTTTGCGTCCCATTGACTGTTCCGGTCTGATCTCCACTATGCCTGAAATCTTGCATATCATTAGATTTATCTTCCGAATGCCTGCGATTCCTTCCGAGCTCATTCCTACTGATGTCTTCTGAAAAACTCTCGCTTGTCCCATTGACACCTCCAGTTGGGAAAAAACAATGAGTGTTTACCTGTCTTAACTTTAAACTTTCAGAACAAGGTGGTTTGCATTCATTTCCATTTTGATTTAAAATGTCACTATTATTTTGTGCCTGTGTATTACTTGTGGGTGGGGTCTTCTGAATCTCTTCTGGCTTTGCATCTGGTGGTTGAGCAGGCATTAGGAACTTTGTCTTATCAGGTGGAGTTTCCTGAGTTGGGGATACCACAGCTACTGGTGCTGGACTTGGAGACTTTGTCATAAACGACAACAATTTTGACAAACCAGAGCTACCTACAGCATAACCTGCTGTTTCTGAACACTCAACATAACTTGATTTTGTTTGTTTGGAACTTGGCACAATTTTATCAGTGAGGGAGCTAAATAAAAAATTCATGGTATTCTTCTGGCCTGATCCTTGTTCAGAGAAATTTCCTTCTTTCACCTCAATAGCTTTGTTTTCTTTTAACGCCTTAGAGGTGACACCTTGGTCATCTCCAAAAGATTCTGTCCTTTTACTACCCTGGGAGGACAGCTTTGATTTGCTCGATTCAGTCAGGGAACCATACTTATTGATCTCCTCCTCTTTTTCAGCCAGATATTCTGACACCGTTTCCACCAGGCATTGAAGCTCATCTATTGGATCAACATACTCATCGCTGGGTTCCTCCACAGGAGACAACGTAACTTCTTGAGTCCATCCACCCATTTTACCTTTTGTAGTTTTCCTATCACGACATCCCTGAAGCTTGTCACCATAGCCGCCAAAAGCCAAATCGATCTTGTAGTGTTTATAGTGCTGACTAATCTCAGAGCAAAATTCCTCCAACTCCTCCTCAGATCCTTGCATCTCATCTGAGCCTTCAGGATTAGGGTCTATGCTCAGCCTAAGTCTTGTTTCGTATTCATCTTGATGTGCCACGTAGTCACATAATGTGGGTTCCAGTTTGTTTTTAGCTTGTATCCTAGTTTTGTAGAACAAGCCGTTTTTGTACGGCCTCAGGCAAGGCATCATCTTTTCATCTTCTTCTTCCATTTCTGCTACCTGACGCAGTACAAGCTCTCCTCGTTTCTGACGGAGGAGAGCAAGATCTGGATTAAAAACGTCTTCCACGATGCATTCTGTCCTTGTGTTTACAAGCCCACCGGGGTCACGAAGCTTTTTTCTCAGTCTGCGGTCAATGGTGTTGTAACCCTCTGGATAGGCAGGATTCAATGAAGTCTTGACATTTGTTTTCAGAGGTTTTTGGCTAATCATGGCATCCTGATTGGATCTTGCGAAGTGAATGTTATTTGACCCGTTGTCTTCTACATCCAAGTCGCATTCTTCTTCATCAAGGAAATCATTCCAGGAACCTTTACCCCACATTTTATATTTGACCTCCCAGTCCTCTACTCCCATACCTGAATCTACAGGAATTATTCTAACCCTCCCTCTCTGATTTAGGGTTCTTATATAAAGTATCAAGGTTGATTTTAAAAAAAAAAAAAAAGAGAAATTTAAAAAAAAAAAAAAAAAAGAGAAAAGAAAATAGAACAATATTAAAACAAACAGAAACAAAGGAAGATTAAGAATGTCACAAAAGAGAAAGCTTTCATTTTTAATGACATAAATTAGATCGTGAGTGACTATTAATCATCAACTCTGTGTGTGTGTAAAAAAAAAAAAAAAAAAAAACAAGTCATTGAATGTACTCTGTACTAAAAACATTTAAATTATCTTATAAACAGTGTAATGCAAAATGAAATGTTAGATGAACATCCAATTAAAGCAAGACTATTTTAAACTGAAACAAAAGAGAGATCCAAAAATACATAACTAATAAATAGTCATAATGCACTTTTGTAGTTTACTAAACTAATAACCTAAATTTCCGGACTATAGAGCGCATCGGAATATACGCCGCACCCACTAAATTTTAAAAGGGAAAAATATTTTTTACATATATTAGCCGCACCAGACTATAAGCCGCAGATATATACGTTGTGAAATGAGACATTTACACAAGAAA
>JAQMCW010000009.1:18513791-18524080 GCA_030068335.1 Chrysichthys cranchii
AGATACCTAAGCTTGGCTAAGTTGGGCTAAGCTAGGCTGAGATACCTAAGCTAGGCTAAGTTGGGCTAAGCTAGGCTGAGATACCTAAGCTAGGCTAAGCTAGGCTCAGATACCTAAGCTTGGCTAAGTTGGGCTAAGCTAGGCTGAGATACCTAAGCTAGGCTAAGTTGGGCTAAGCTAGGCTGAGATACCTAAGCTAGGCTAAGCTAGGCTCAGATACCTAAGCTTGGCTAAGTTGGGCTAAGCTAGGCTGAGATACCTAAGCTAGGCTAAGTTGGGCTAAGCTAGGCTTAAATTGGATTCCTGTGAACATTCTCAAACTAAACCAAGACAAAACTGAAATTTCGATCATTTTTGGGAATCCTGATCCTGTCAGAATGATGAGGAACGACTTGGGCCCGTCGGCAGCCAATGCGAAATCACAACTGTGTGAAAAATCTTGGTGTCATTTTCGATACTGCTCTCGAGCTGGGTGAACAAATAAAGTCAGTTGTTCATGGCAATTTCTTTTAACAAAGGAACTGTTGAAACAAAACTGAAACAAATTTGGTCTTTTCAGCATCTGTAAACAGTCATTCATTCATGCCTTCATCTCTTCACACCTGGATTATTGTAATAATTCTCGCTCTATTTGGGAACCTGCATCAATCTGCAGCCGGTCCAGAACAAAGCCATGAGGCTCCTGACAGATACCTAAAAGAGGAAGAACATCACTCTCGTGGATTCGCATCTTTACATTGGTTGAGTGTTAAATACCGAGTTGAATTTAAGGTTTTATTATTTGTTTTTAAATCTCTTCATGGTATGACTCCGAGCCACATCTCTGAACTTCTTGGCCTGAATGCCTCCTCTGCGGTCTTCTCGTCAACCGCTCTTAGTTGTTCCACGCTCCCACTTAAGGTCTAAAGGGCTTTTTCTGTAGCTGCTCCTAGACTTTGGAACAGACTTTCTTCCTTTATAAAGTCTTCCCTCATGCTAGATACTTCAAATTTAAAAACGTATTTATTTTTCCCTGGCGTTCAAGTCAATTTAAAGCCAGTTTCTTGGTTTGTTCTGTCTGGTCTGGTCTTAGTTTGAGC
Source organism: Chrysichthys cranchii (assembly GCA_030068335.1). NCBI lineage: Eukaryota > Metazoa > Chordata > Actinopteri > Siluriformes > Claroteidae > Chrysichthys > Chrysichthys cranchii. Next base: position 18,514,871 of record JAQMCW010000009.1, read on the forward strand.
CTGACAACTGACCCTTTTTTTTCTTGTTAGAATTTGCTTCCTTATTTTTTACTCTGTATTTTATTATATATTTTTATACCATTTATATCGTGCTGCTTTGTCTTTATTCATCTTCTGCCACTCAATCCTGTTCAGGGTCGCGGGTAGGGGGGGAAGCTAGAGCCAATCCCAGCTGACTTTGGGCGGGAGAGAGGCGGGGTTACACCTTGGGCAGGTCACCAATCCACCGCAGGGCGACACACAGAGACAGACAACCGTTCACACTCACATTCACACCTACGGCCAAATTAGAGTAGCCAATTAGCCTAATCTCCCCTGTGCATGTTGTTGTAATGTGGGAGGAAACTGGAGAACCCAGAGGAAACCCATGCCAGCATAAGGAGAACATGCAAACTCCACACAGAAAGGCGCCCAGGTCGACTCCGGGGATCGAACCCAGGACCTGTGAGGCGACAGTGCTAACCACCACACCACCGTGCCGCCCTCTGTTTGGTCTTTTTCCTACCTAATTAACTGTCTCAGCACTGTAGCCGTAACTTGCTGTCTTTTAAATGTAGTTTATCAATAAAGCTGACTTGATTTGACATAAATTTGAGAAGTCTGACCCAAAAGTAAGAACCAATCTACAGGAATAAAATTCTTTAAAAGAATTTCCACAGTTTTACTACTTACCTCATTATACTTGCCCTGAACTCTGTGAGGTACTGTAAGTAAGTAAATTGGAGTTTTTCCTTCCTCCAGTGTTCACAGCTTCTTGATGTGGTTATCTTTCATCACATAACATCAGTGTTTGACTAAAATCCCTCAAACATCTCTGTCATGCATTTCTGTTCTCAGGTCAGTGATAAAGCGGTTGCAAGACGACACTTTGTTGGTGGTGATGGGAGATCATGGGATGACCGACACCGGGGATCACGGTGGAGAAAGCCAGAAGGAAACGGACGCTGCTCTGTTTCTCTACAGCAGCTCGCCCCTGTTCCCAGCTCCTGACGCACAAGTGAGTCACTTCCCCTGATCTCTCCATCCCAGAACTCCTACCAGGACCTGTACACCATCTCAACGGTGTCAGATCTTCAGAATCTAAGCTGTATAAATGACCTCGGGTTTGTTCAGATATCAGACGTTTCTGTGAATTCAGCAGGTGGAGCCAGAGTTGGTGCCTCAGACTGATTTAGTGCCTACCCTGGCCTTGCTGCTGGGCATCCCCATCCCCTACAGCAGCGTGGGGCAGGTAATGCTCCCGCTTTTCCCCAGAAACAGCTCACAGGATGCACCTGGGGGTCTCAGCCAGGTGGAGGCGCTGTGGATCAACGTCAAACAGGTGAGAAATTGGAGAGCTCGGATTGGACATAAGCTGAAAGGAAGACAAAGCAGTGACTTTGGAGCGCAAAGCTTTTATTGTTTAGTGATAAGATACATGATTGAACACAATATGTAATTATAAGGTAATTATACCTTAGAACCGGATAAGGTGTGCTAATAATGACTGGGATAAGGTGTGGTAATAAAGACTGGGATAAGGTGTGGTAATAAAGACTGGGATAAGGTGTGGTAATAAAGACTGGGATAAGGTGTGGTAATTAGTATTCGCAAAGACATTCTGGCATCTGACGCAACGTTATATGATAAGACTGAAATTATCGTCTTCATGCGATTGAGAAACTAAAACATGGATGCCTTTCGTGCATTAAAAATATCCAGAAATACAAAAATACCAATAAATAAATAAATAAATAAATAAATAAATAACTGAGTAGATGTCATTGGTACGTCGTAAAAATGATTTTCACTGATGAAGCTCACACAATGACTTTTTTTTGGCTGAAATATGGACAAGCTGCTACTCGGTTAAGGTCCTCTTGACCTCTTTATGCAAGGAATAAAATACAAGGGGTGTGCAGTTACAGGAAAATAAACAACAACAGGGTGGTTTGATGAACTGTTCCTACTGTAAAGTTTCAAATAATAGCACATCCAGACATGTTTTAATCCTCTTATACCACAGGAAGTTGGTACTAATTACATTTTCATATCTATTAAAGAACCAAACATCATGTTACTGAGAAACCGCAAAGCATAAACTTGTACTGGAGACACCACAAAGACTCCTTCCATAAATGTTACCTAAACATCTTCTAACTGAAAACTTCACCATATCAATGGTTTAAATTTTTTTGTTTATTAAGTAACAAAACTTTTTTTTATCATGAGGCTTTGTGTATATGGAAAGTCCACCATACTTGAATGAGCTGTCACTATAGAAACAGTAACTTACCTGTAATTTGCAGCTACTACTGCTCCTGTTATAGAAAATAAATCAACACCTATGACCAATCAGATTCATGGTGGGATAATTCAGGATATAACTCCTGTTCTTTAACGGGAACTTGATGGACTTTAGTGCCCCTGATGTCTGTTAATCACTTCAGTCCTGGCTAAACCCTACCTGTCTTATTGGTCTCATGTACAGGTTCATCGCTTTTTGGAGACCTACTCCAGCATGGCCAAAGACATTCCCCCAGACAGTTTGGCTCAACTGCGAGCTCGCTTCTCCAAGATCTCGTCTCAGTATTTGAGCTCAATACGTGATGGAACTTCTCCTCCCCTTGAACTGGTGGCCTCCATGCAGGAATACCTAAGCTCCGTTAGAGAGACCTGTCGTGCTTCCTGGGCTCGCTTCAACCCTCTGAAAATGGCAGCAGGCCTGCTGGTCCTGGGTTTTGGGTGCATCTTGTGCTACGTTATCTCAGAACTGTCTGTTGTGATCCTCCAGGGTGCCATATTGAAGATGCCAGTGTTTTCCGGGATGATGTTCGGAGGTGCGGTAGCTGTGGGTCAGATATTCACTTTGGGATATGTGGAAGTCTCGTGGTGTTTGGGAGCTGCTGTTTTGTTTTCCGAGGCTTTATTCCTGCGGCGGGTTCGAAGGATGTGTCCTCGTGGCCAACTGTTTAACTGGTGTATTTTAACTGCGCCACTGCTCGTGCTCCTTCTGCGCTGTGCATCCTTGCTCTCGGACAGCTATGTGATCTCTGAGGGACGTGTGGTCACGTTTTTGCTCTTAAGCCTAGGCCTCTACATTCCAATTCAGCTCAACTGGGATGGACTTTTGCTGCCTGCATCTTCTACTGATACTCAGAAACCTCCTGGGCTTCTCGCACCCTCTTTGCCACCCTCGGTAGTCCGGCGTGAGAGTGGCACTTTGCTTGTTTGCATTGGCGTCTTGGTAGCATGCCTCTACCTTTCTCTGTCGTTCCACAGCTGCCGTGAAGAACAGGGTGCTTGCCAGCCTTCGGTCTTTTTGACACCACTCTCAAGGGTTCAGGATAGTCGTCTGCGCAACTTACACTACGTCTTGTCCCTGGCATCACTTTGCGCCTGGGGATTCTTACTACACCGTTGGTTACGGCACTACGGAAACCTGAACTGCACAGGTGTGGCTGCGTTTACAGCACGCTGCCTGCTTCCTCTTGCCTCTATCTGCATGGGACTGCACTGGGCGGTCAGCGCAACTCCAGAGGACACGTTCAGAAACCTGGCAGAGCTGATTAGCTTAGCTCAGGTGATTTTGCCACGTATTGCCTTCGGTCTCCTTGGCCTTGGGATGCTGCTCCTGTGGCTAGACCCACTTACAGTGTTTCTAAAGACACGAGCGCCTGGAAACTCTCGGGGTGGCAGCATGCCTCCACTAAGGTACCGTGCCAGCACTGGAATCAGCCCTCAGGCTGAGTTGCACCATCTTATACCGCAGTTATATCAGCATATCCGCCAATCGCTTGACGACGAAGGGGCCAAGGGAACCGATCCTGATAGGCGGCCAGCAGTTGAGGCCTACGGACTGGGCACTGTCTACTCTGCACCCCTGGTCTTGCTATGTGGTCTGATGGGCCTTGGAATGCTGCTGCTACACCCCGAAGGCATGGCACTGGCCTTCCTGCTGCTCCTGCTGCAGGCTGCAGCTCTCCTCCATCTCCATGCTTCCTCCAGCAATCTCTCCAGCCAGAAGAGTCACTCCAGTAAGCTCAACTTTGTTGCTTAGATACTAAGATGCTTTAATACTCTATTTAAAAAAACAGAATCATTGCTAATGATGAATGAAAAAAAGCGTGGGAGTGTAAGCACACTTTGTCTCAAGCATACAGTGTTAACACTGATGCTGTGTTAATAACACTGTCTACATTGTGACCTAGAAGGAAGTTTTCATTCGAGCTGTAACAAACTAATTATTTGCTGCAACTTTCATCAGGTGTCTTCGGTGTTCCCTGGGCTCCGGTGGTTCTGTGGTCTCTGGCGGCCTCACAGTTCTTCCACGCCACAGGTCACCTCCCCACCTTCCCGTCCATCCAGTGGGGCGCTGCGTTCGTGGGTTTCCCTCAGGGACACACGGGCACCGCATTACCTGCCTCGCTGGTCACCCTCAACACCTTCTCCTCGCACATCCTGTTTGCCGGTATCTCCAAGTACCCGTTGTGAACCTTTACTTGTGCCCTGATGTTGTGTTTGTCTGGTGTGGAAGGTAGATCACTCCTGGAGACAGTGTGGTCTAATGTGGCCCCATACAAAGCAAACAGAGTTACAGAAAGTAAACATTATCACCTCTTACACCACATTGTGGTCGAATGTTTTGTTCCTCTTATACCACAACTCTGTGTATGATTTAATTGATCATTCCTTGGCATGACTTTCCCAAATATTGATGTTGCAATCTGTGGATGTTTTATTGTTCAGCTAAATAAATGAGCCCGATGCCTCTTATAATACAAATAAGTTTCTTTTAACAGCCTGGCTAACATTTTGATGATAAATATATGCAAATTTGGGTACTTGTAAACACGTTTGCATAATAGTTTTTGCACGTTCTGTTTGGCTCTGTGATGTGTGTGTATATATATATATATATATATATATGTGTGTGTGTGTGTGTGTGTGTGTGTGTGCACGTGTGCGTGTGTGTGTGCACGTGTGCGTGTGCTTGTTTAGTCAGCTGCCCGTTGCTGCTCTTCTGGCCACTTGTTTGTGAGCTGCGTGGGTCTCGATCCAGCCGCTCGGGTGGAGGTGAAGACGGGGACGAGGTTGTCATGGAGATGAGGCTGCGAGAAAATCCACAACAGTTTAGTTCGGCTTTATTGCAGCTCGCAGCACGCTACCTGTTCATTAACGGAGCCCAGGTACGCACACACATCCACACAGTGGGCTTTCTTTCGGTTTGGTTTGTGTCGTCTAGGCTCATCACTCGTGTGTCTCTCGTGAGTGGAATAATATCCTCAAGTTATAGGATTTAATTTCATGCATGTGTATTGATCCTGAGTGTGGTAAAGTACTCAGTGGAATTCTTTTCCATTCATACAAATAGTTAAAACAAACTTGGCCTCTAACGCCGCCGCCCTGGGTTTGTTTCGTCTGGTGCGTGTGTGTGCAGGTTTTGGCATCGGTTTGTGCAGCCGCTATTCTCAGGAGACACCTCATGGTGTGGAAAGTGTTTGCACCCAAGTGAGTGACACACTGAACTACACACACACACCCTCCCTCTGTGCGTCTCTTTTCACGCCTGCTTACACACTAAATCGATCTACTTAGGAAGCGGTTATACCAGTGTGAATCAAAAATGTGGCGAGCGTAGTGATAGACATGTTTTGTTCATGGACTATTTGTTGTCGTTGTGGTTTTTTAAAAATTTTTTTATGAATCATAGCACAATTACATGATATAATTACTTGTATTTCTTTCATTTTGCCTCACGGTTGCAAGGCGCACGATTAAAATGCGCAAACCAAATGACTACATTTTTATACGTGTGCATTCAGTGGATCAGCGTGACTCAGTGAGTAGTTCAGACACAACCAGGATTCATTCCTCTCTCAATCAGTGGGTCAGGTTTGGACTCAGCGACTCGTTCGAGAACAACCGGAAATTCGCTCCTTAACCGAAATTTCTCTGCTTGCTCAGTCAGCGATCACTGTTTGCATCAGCAAATCTTTAGGTAATAACTGAGATTTGCTCCTTCTTTGTTCATGGGATCAGTTGGGTCATGTTGAGGCTCATTTAGGGAGAGCTGGAGATTCCCAGTATTTCAGTGCAAGCAGAAGTAATGCAGCATTAGCAGCATGTCCAAATAGGTGACCCAAAAAAAAAAAAAACCACTCCATGAACATGAACTAATGCATACAACGGACAGAAGAATCGTGTAACTGAATGAACCAGTGAACTACAGGTAGTCCTCAGGTTACGATGGAGGTGCGTTCCAATATCCGCATCATAAGTGAAAAATATCGTATCATATGACAAACCACTGCTTAGTCTAGCTTAGCCTAGCGTACCCAGGAGTCTTCCAGGAGGTGACATGCTGGGCGTTTAGAACACATGCTTTTGAATTAAAATTAGCTCTTGAAGCACACAAAAAACAGGCGGTAATGCACTGTACAGTACACCGATACACAAGGTAAGTCTGTGAGTTGCGGGAGAGAGTGAGGCATCACGCTAGACGAGTGACGCGTACATCCGGGCATCATTCGAACGTATCGTACGCCGTACAATGTTACGCTGGCCTAGCAGCGATGCCTGCACGCGAATCTTAAATATTTTCTAAACATTTAGATTTTTAGCATATCGCAAACGTCATCGTAACTTAAATTCAAAAATTGTAAGTCGGGCTAGGGGTAAGTAGCTAGGGGAGCACGTGTAATGGGAATGAATCTGAACGAATCATTTAAGTGAATGAACTCATATATGATTCAAGTCACTGAAAAACAATGCCAACTCCACGCAGTTGAACTTATCCACGCAACGGATGGATAAATCATGCAAGTGAATGAATCGGGGGAACGAATGAAAACAAATCATTTAACTGAATCGCCACTCGTGACTCGGCTCACTGAAAAGAATCAATAATTTCAGCTCCACATGAGGGATTTTTGGATGCTTTCAAGTAGGGTAGAGCAGTGTACTCATACTCATCACTTCCTTCATTTGCATGTTTTATTTTCAGAAAGAACAGAAAGAAGACCTCACATCGTTGTTCCGTTGTTGTTGTTGTTGTTGTTTTTGGGGGTTTTTTGGCTCACGTGTGCATTGTTTTCAGAGTTTGCCCAGATGAAGTGAAATGAACTGCTACTGAAAGATTTCTTTATGTATATATGTGTGTGTGCGCCTGTGTGTAGGCTGATGTTTGAAGCCAGCGCGTTCATCGTGGGCAGCGTGTTTGTGCTCGTCGGAGTCGCTCTGGTCATGAGGGTCGATGTAGCCGTGGCTCGCTTATTTCAGAGACTCCTTCCAGAAAATTCCAGGTAGCACCAATCCTACAGTTTCATCCATCAGACATCCATCTGACACACATGACATCATGCCAGCACGATGGATGGACATGTCACTGGACAGCAAGCGGGTCTCAAAATGGCCTCCATCTTTCAGAACGCTCAAGAAACGCACTCTGCTTGTATCAAACACACTTACTTAATCTGAGCCATCTGAAACTCTACTACTTTGGTAGCTGAGGAAGGACCGAGGAGTGTAAGCAAGCGGCGTCTTTTCACTGCCATACCTTGGTTAGTTTACTGAAGGGCTTTTGTATTATAACCACATACATACACGCATACACATTTTGAGAGCCGCTTTGATGAAAGCAACTTACATGAAGCAGGACGTGTGTTAATGCGAAACTTGGAGTACCTTAAATCACAGGAGTAGTTGATCTCTATTCACTTTGGTTAACATTTTTCTACTTTATTCAGTATGCTGTCCTACCTGCTGACAGTGGTGCAGTGGGGTTTAGCCCTCGTTTCATCTCTACCCAAAGAAAGCGATGCGGCGGCGCTTTAATCCTTTAGTCTGTCTAACTGTCTCACCTGGTCATCAAACAGATCAGCTTTGAACGCTTCAGCTTTTATGCTAATGCCGTTGTCAAAGTCATCGTGCTCGTCATGTTAAGCTGTACTCCATCCTGGGGCTCCGAGTCCAACATGTGCACCAACATCTTCACTATTTCTGTGCTGGATTTCTCATTAATGACATTAAATGCTGATGGAAAATGGCGAGTGAGAAAAGAAGCTCTTTTTTTTTTTTGTTTTCTTTTTTTGTTTTTTACGAACGACCAGCGAAACCTGCTCGTTATCTCTCGTGTTTGAGATCGTTTCAATACTTTCTCCAATTATTTTTCCCCGGCTGCGACCTCAGAGCGACACCCTGGCGTTAAATTGCCATAGAAATCATAAAAATATAAGCTCCAGCCAAATGATTAGCACCAGAAATCACTAAACACATCCGAAATGTTTCAGTATAAACAAACATAGTGAATGTGCCTCGGGATGGAGTTGCGCTTTAAGTTGTGCCGTATTACTCTAATGAGGTGAATCAAAAGCCATTTAACGCACTAAACGATGTGGTCCTTTACTTCAGAGGCGCTAAATTTTGGTAATCTCTTCGGAATAACCACCTAATATAAAGTGCCAGGGCCTATCTAATACTTTATATAGGATTATTATGTATTAACGGTCACCAAAAACGCCACGTTTGTGTTCAGCACAGGTCAGAGGTCACTAGCTTTACTGGCGCATTGAGCAATGTCGTGACATTCAGTGTGTATCGATGTATATTTTTTATCAATTTGTATTACCGTTTATATTTATGTGTTTTTTTGGTTTTTTTTTTTTATTTGACATGTTTGTCTGGTGGTTCTTGTTTTGCATTTGATAAGATGAGATATGAATGGTTGAGGGAAATATGAGAATGGGTTGATTGTAGCCATAACACAGTGTGTGTGCGTGTGTGTGTTTTGTCCTAATGAAAAAGAAGCAGGTTGATTTCTATGCTGTGATTGAAATATGAATGAAATCTTTTTTAACTATCCTTAATTGTATTAAATTAAATGTAAATGAATGAGAAGTCAAATAAAATTTTATACTTTGAAAATGACTGGATTGTTGTGTGTGTGTGTTTTTTTTAATGATTTATTTTTATTACGAAGATGCCAGTCCCAAAGAACATCACAAGGTCAAAGATAATAAGGAACCCAGTCTGTTTAAATGTAATAAATGTAATGAAGTAAAATAATAAATGCACATCATGAGTCTGAATGAAAGAGTCCCTCGTCACTATATAGCGCAGTGTTTACTATATTTATAGTGAATGAATTATAATTCAGGGCGGCACGGTGGCTGAGTGGTTAGCACTGTCGCCTCACAGCAAGAAGGTCCTGGGTTCGAGCCCCGGGTTCGG
>JAQMCW010000009.1:18557251-18572039 GCA_030068335.1 Chrysichthys cranchii
CACACACCCTTCACATCATCGGACTATTCAAGTCAACGGACAACCTCTCCCCCCAATTAGTCCGTTAATGAGAGGATGAACTGTATTTAGAAAGAGAACAGAAAAAGTATCATGAATGTGCCCGCACAGAGTGCACCTGTTCTGAGCACTCTCAATAGCGGTGCATGCTGGAGGAATCATGCTACGAACGATTACTTCCGGGTTGTCCCCCACTCCGTATCTGGCGCATTCCAGAATTGCCACTGGCGCATGCACGAGGATTTGCGCCATGCACGCACGTCACGTGGGCTTTTACAGGTGTTCTGCATATGGACTAATTAACAGACTCAGACACACCTACTTTGCAAAGCATTAGTTGCAATTCCCCGCACTCTTGCCAAGCCTTGTCATTCCTGTACTTATTTTGCCTGTGTTTTTCAATCGTGCCTGTTTTCTTGATTAGTTCCTTGCCTAGCCTGCGATATTCCTGTTTGACCTCAGCCTGTTTTTTGACTCCGCCCCTGCCTGACGTTTTGTCTGCCTGTCTGCTTGTTATCCAATAATAAACCCCAATATGGATCTTACATCAGTCTCCTACCTGCGCATGTGTCCGCCCAACCCCCACGTTTCTGACAGAAAGAAACTAATTATTGGTTTGTAACCATTTTTCCTCCCAAGACTTATTCTATTTTTCCACCACCACTGCCTTAACACAGGCATAAAGTGGGAATGAAAGTTAAAATTTCACTTTGAGGTCTGAAAATACTGAAAGAAAAGATCAAACTGGGGCATATCTGCCCTTATAGCTATTATTTATTTCATCAACATTTTAAACATGCTCATGTTGTACCAAATATAACAGATCTCCCCCAAGCCTCTAATCCAGCTCTTTTCCTTTCTGTGTTGTAGCCATGGGCGTTTTGATGTCCAAGAAGCAGCAGGTGGAGAAGGTTCAGAAATGCAGCGCGGTCGTCTCAGCATTTCGCGATGGTCTGAAAAACCCGTCGAGTGCCACTCAGGCTCAGAACAACTCCGAGAGCAAAGATGAGGCTCAGAACCAGACAGAGTCTGATGAGTCTGGACAAAAAGAAGAGGAAGGGAAACCTGGGCCTTCCACCGCTCCATCCAAAGAGGAGAAGAAAGCCAATCAGGAGGCCTGGGGCCGCTTACGGGATGGGAAAGGAGTAGAGCCCGAGGAGTTAAATAAAGTGCATCAGCTCACGCCGCCAGCGTTTATAAGACCGAAGAGGCAGCCGAATGATGATCAGCCCATACAGATCCAGCTTGATCAGAGAGAGCAGGTAAGATTGTACAAATGAAAGCCTTTTGGATCAACATAACATTACATTACATTACAGTCATTTAGTAGACGCCCTTATCCAGAGCGAGTTACATTTTCCTCTCATTTATACAACGGAGCATTTTGAGGTTAAGGACCTTGCTCAAGGGCCCAGCACTGGCAGCTTGGTGGTGCTTGGATTTGAATTCCCAACCTTCCGATCAGTAGTCCAACGTCTTAAGCCCCTGAGCTACCCCCATAATAACACCTGTGCATTATTTCCCACGACCACTGGTGCAGACTATACCACTATATAGCTTCAGTTCTTGGTTGAATAAGTAACATAAATTAAATTTACTATGAATATTTTTTCAATGTCAAACCTCATTTTGTTGACATTTATACTGGACAGATGTGTTGAACTCATTAGAATCAACACGAGAAAAGACCGTTTTGAGAGCTAATCCAGGCAGTTTTTAAACCCTGTTGACAACTTTCCATTTGGACATACTTTCATAATAACATACCATTGTTCCCACAGTATCACAACTCAAACAAAGGGCCTATCGATATGATACCATGGCAACAATCGCAGATTTCCTCTCGTCCTTTTCACACAGAACTCTCCTGTTAGACTCGTGCCTCTCTTAACCTGCGTAAATGTCACCTAGTCCACAAAGTCCACAGCCAAGGTATCTGACAAGAGCTGATGATTCATATCACGCCTTTACAAATGAGATCTCTCTTTCTCCACACACTCAGCTGTCAGTGCTCAAAGGCAAAGCAGTGACAAAACGTCCATCAGACCTTTATTCGAACAGCAACCAAGAACAATTTTGTGTGTGTGTGTCCTTTTTTATAAGACAGATGTAAACTCACTTTATTACTCTGTACGTAGGGATCAGCGTCAATATTTACAACATGGCTCTGTGGCTTAAACAATGAACTAGGGAAAAGTGCCTGCTAAACCTAGTGAGGGAGGCGTGGCCTCTGTGCCTGTCAGTTACTGTGAAAAAGGCGTGGTCCCTGTGTCATTCAGTGTGAAGAAGATGTAGCCTTATTACCTGTTAGGAAAATTGAAGTGCCTTCGGTGTCTGTCACCCATCATGAAAGAGGTATGACCTATTCACCTGTCAGTCACTGTGAAGGAGGCGTGGCCTCTGAGTCTGGGACTCTTTGTAGAGGTGGTGTTGCTGCTTTAAATGAGGTGTGGCCTATTTGGGTTTTTTTTCAGCCATTGTGAGGGTGTGGCTGGCATGTCTGTCATACATTGTGAAAGAGGCGTGGCCGATTTGTCTGTCGGTCATTGTGAAAGAGGCGTGGCCGATTTGTCTGTCGGTCATTGTGAAGGAGGTGTGGCCTCTAATAAACTGGCCGATGAGTACAAGTACATAGTAAGTTTATGTTGAAATAAGTACAAAGTAGGTTTTCCAAATTTGCCCTCAGGGATCAGTAAAGTTCATCCATCCATCCATCCATCCATCCATCCATCCATCCATCCATCCATCCATCCATCCATCCATCCTTCTATCCATCCATCTCATGGCACTGCTTCGCTGTGGGTGAAATGTTGAAACTGGGGTCTCTGTGTGGGTATGTGTGTGTGTGTGTGTGTGTGTGTGTGTGTATGTGCATTTACTTATTCTTCTTGAGGCTTTCTGAATAAAAAATATTGATTCTGGCTGAGTTGTAAAGGGGAACGTCTCCCAGGAGCCATAAGCAGAGGGAGCCACTGTTTGTGTGACTGTGTTGGTGCATTTGGCACCAGGCCGGTGGTGGGTGGGTTGTCAAGGGGCCCAAATTGGGCGAGAAAGCTGAAAGCTGAACAGACGAATTCTGTTAGCGTCCAGATCCAAGCTGATTAATTCAGCTGATTAAGGCTGACAGCAACGGGGTCACCGGTTCCACAGTGGTGCATGAGAACTCTCCACAGTGTGGCTTTGTTTACCGAGCTGCTTTCTCAATGGAGAACCAGAAGAGGAGAGTGGTGAGAGAAGCACCTCTCACTTGGAGACTGTGTGCTTGGAGGGTTTTATGAAGCCTGTGATAAAGGTGTTGAGCACTCGACTGGCAAGCTGGAAGCAAATGGATTCGTTATGAAACAGATTGCAAAAAGGGTAAAATTACAGTCACTGAATGTTTTGGGTAATAGCAGGAAAATAAGTATTGGTGTGAAACAACAGGCAAGCATGGAAATGAACTGTTTTTGAAGTCTAAATAAATAAAAACTAACTGCTAAAGCCGTCTACGCTCAGCAGATTTATAAATCAATATTTATGAAATGTTGGAAAATGTAGTTACTTTGGCTCCACTTCACATTAAGTGTCTGTAATGCCTGTGTAGTTGCACAGAAACTATAGAAGCAAGTGTCAGAAAAACTTATTAACAGTTATACAGCAAGGAAACTGACTACCGTACACACATTGCCCCAAAATCACCAGAAAAATGTACAGTAACTGGAGGAAACACATGATAAAAATAAATAAATAAATCAAAGTTATGGTGATGAAACATGTTTTATGCTATGATGATTCTTACACTTGCATGCTGGCTTAGAAGCCATACTAAGCCTTAACGTTTTAATGTTTAAAGTAAAAACCTCATCATCTGGCACTATAGGGGATGTCTATATTCATCTCCAACATGACTAATACATTTGCCAGAATGCTTCCGTTCACCTTACTGAAGGTGGGCTGTCATTCAGGGACAAACGTACTCTTAAAGAGTGAGGACAACTTTGCTAAGGTGACAAGAATGCCTTTAAAGGTGCCTAGGCATTTTTTTGGCAGCTTGGATCCCTCCAGACTGAGAAAGAAAACCACCTCCACCTCCTCATCACATTCAGACCCCGAGATCCTGCTCTGTTTCACTGATGGCACCCGTGGGAGGCCGAATGGTAGTCGCGTCCCTTTATGCTCGCCTGCCCTCCTGTGTGCTGCTGAGAAAAGGCTTGATCTTGTTTATCGCCATGTAGAAGGATGGATTAACTCTGAAGGCATGTTAAATACATGGACTGTTCCGTATGGGAAATGTAGCAGAGATCCTCTATTGTAAGTGCAGGGATTACAAGAGGGCATGGAGTGTTTTGTGGGAGGCTAATTGCAATGCTGATTAGCCTGCCATTAACACGGTCAGGCAGCTCTGACATGGAGAGTGCAGGAAAATAATCATACGAAATAATCAGAGTTTATTATTAAGTCTTATTAAGTAAAACATGTTCCGAAGCTGGGGAAGAAGATAATAGCGGTGACTAGCCAGAACATTTACCGCACTGCATCATGACCGTGTGTGAGTTTCTGCAGGACGAAAAAAACTGCCTTTTTTGCATTTTATAAAGCTTCTCGAGGGCATGGACACGGGATTTCATGCCATCTCGAGCAAGCTGCACCGGTGTATCTCCAATAATGGGGCAAGAGAAATTGTTGCTATATTTAAACCTCAGAAATGGAAGAGGGTTAATGGAGTAATTACAAAAGTTCTATTAGAGAAATTCGAGTTCATATGAGGTTCAAGATGCCAGACTAAACTGCACTTCAGCTCTTTTAAATCTAGAAATAAAGCAGCTATTCAGTTTTATTACCCAGTGGTTCGAGAAAGGAAGGTTATATTACAGGATGGCAGCTTCAATTTCTTCTCTATTTTTATTTCCTCTAGTTTCCAGTAAACACTACGTATTTATTATTATTATTATTATTTTTGTCCGTTTTATTTACCTTAGCTGGTCTGCTTAGTGCCATTCAACTACACATAACCCTCTTATAACTGGGTTTGTCTGCGGTCTGACCCCATTTCTGGATATTCCCCATAAACCTTTAATGTTCTTAAATAAGGCAGTGTTTCACTACATTCACGTCTCTTTGGCAATATAATTGGATTGGATGTTCCATACAGGAATTATGGCTCTTTTTAGAATGAAGTAACAATAAAGCTGAGTAATGAGGTCCCACTGGCAGTGTAAAATCACTGAGGTCATGCTATTTTTCTACTAATGCTATTTTACGATACCTCAATGCCTATACGCCTAAAAATGTAGCCCCCTTACCGAAAACTCCGCCCAGAAGAGGTTGCATATCATCCTTTAGGTTAACAAGTGATCTGCACTCGTAGCTAGGATGTCGTTTGCAGTGAAATTCAAACTTTTTTTCTTTTCAAATATCCTTATGAACCATGCATCGATGGCACAATTGGTTTTTTTGCATGCAGATTTGCAAAAATGGACGCGAATACTTTTTTGTAATTTTCCACTCAAATGGCAAATAACAGCATTTTTTGTATGCCTAGCAAACAAACAAAATGTCACCATACAGGAATACCTACAATCAAGGAGAAGAAGCCTTCCTACCCAATCCTGACGAAACCAAGGTGAAGGTCAGCATTGTGAATAGAGGTGAACACTAGACTAGCATTTTAAAGAGGACTATGTATTGGATCTATGGACCACGTCTTGACTTCAAAACAGTGCTCACACTCCAATAAACATAACGAACCACCATGATGTGGGGCAGTTGTATCTCAGGGTTTAAGGCGGTATGGTAACTGCCATTGCTGGGCCCTTGAGCAAGGCCCTTAACCCTCAACTGCTCAGTTGTATAAATGAGATAAATGTAAGCCGGATAAGAGCGTCTGCCAAATGACGCAACTGTGACGTAAATGATGTTGATAACGGAGTTTTCAGAGGGATGCTGTGTTAAGTTACGTAATGGAACAGATGACTACCAGGTGTCTAACAAGAATAGCATTGCTGGCATAAAATAACTGACATTTTACAAGTAGCCTGATTGAGTAAAGTTGCTAGGGCCGTTTCTTCTCAAATCCGTCTTCAAGGCATCGAATATGCTGCTCCAGAGGTGAAAATGTAGATGGAAAAGCCCTGTCTGGTATAAAACACCCCTGTGCCTCTGAGGCCAAAATGAAAAGAGAGCGACCAACCCTGCCAAGGTCTTTTACTGTTCAATTTTTCTTAGTCTGTGGATAAAGGCTATTCAAATTCTAACAAAAGTCATTATCACTTTATTGCAGCCCTTGCAAGTTGTGAGATTGAGCCCAAAATCTTTTTTTGTTCCCTTTTTTTTGCAGCCAGTGAACGATGAAATGTGCGAGGTGTGTGAAGTGTGGACGGCGGACGACCTGTACCCGTGTCGGATATGTACGAGGGTGTTTCATGATGGCTGCTTGAAGGAGATTGGATACCTGCGTGCTGACACTGTGCAGGAAATGAGAGAGACAGCTCACACCACCACAGGCTGGAGCTGCTACTATTGCGTGAGTCTGCACCGACACAGTTATACACACACATGTAAAATAACTAAGTTAGCTAAGCAATTTTCTCTTAAGAATTAGCTTGAGCCAAGGGAGCTTGCTAGAATAGACTTTATTTGATAAAGTTAAGCAAGTAGGTTGACTCAGTTTTACTTTAAAGCGCCTATTGTAGCTTGAAGGTATAAGAAGTGGTACGTCAATGTTCTATAGAATAAAATTAGATATGATTGTACCTGTACGCTATCTGAATGCTCATAGCTTGTGCTTATTGTGCGTGCTTAGAGAACAAATCTAACCAAGCAGCCTCATGAAGACCAAGGGACTGTTCCATTTCCATATAGTGAAGCATGGTGGTGGTAGCATCTACCTTTTTTCCCTACCTTTTTATCCCAGGAACTCACTTTTTGCATCCTCTTAGGCGAGATGTAGTTGTGCTATATTCTTTCTATTTAATGGTGCTTTGAGGGAATATTATTCTAACCAAACACTGATATATTTGCAAAACTGTGTCCTGGAATTGTTTTGCTACCTTCTTCATCTTCATTATGCTGTATTCTTTCAACAGGTGTATATTGTACTGAAATTGTGTAACACTTTACCTGCACAGGCTGACTTATAATTAACTAATTACGTGATGTCTAATGGAAATTGGTTAAAGCAGAACTCATTGAGAACTAAATGACTGTTGAGAAATACTTTTTCAACACACTGCACAATTAACACGATGTTTTGGCCCCATAAATAAACCAATCCAATAGCCTCTTAAACCATCTATAGAGTATTCTAATCACACAAATCACTGCAGCGTGTGGCTCCTCTTGGAAACCATCGGCCATGTGGGGTTTTAAGGTTAAAGAGGAAATAAGTGCGTGAGGATTATCTTGTCATGTTGCGGTGTTTGGAAACTTGGATTGGCTGATCCTCTCTGCCTGGTAAAGATTTACAGAGCTGAATTTGCGGTGCAGGATGTCAGATGGTGCCAATGTGCTTCAGATTGAAACACACGGCTTATCTCAGCCTTGCAGCCCACTGAGGATTAAGGAAATTGGCTGGCTGGTGGAGAGCGTGAAGAGTGTGAAGTGTTGTTTTATTGCACAAGTGTGAAATAATGGGTCTACATACGAGCACTTAAATGTGTGCATGCTGCGTAAAAGTGTACAGGCATCCATACATGTACACAATCTTGATCTGCCAAGCGATGGATGGTATTTGGTAAATGAGATCAGTGCTTAAGTGAAAATTGTCCAGCTAATCATAAATGAGAATAGAAATCTGTTGCAAATTGATGTTTATCATCTGGTAGCTAGCTTAGTAGGGTACTACTACTCAACATTAGCTATCTTGCTAGCAAGCATGGCACCAGTGGCTACTAGCTTCAATGCTAATCTAGTTTTCCTAATGCTAGCAATCTTGCTAGCAGGCTAGTTCACTGGGATGTATTACTCAGTAAAAAGTTTACCTAATGTTAAATAACTTGCTAATGGATTTAGGTACTTCTTTTATTTGTGGATAAATTTACCTAACCTTAGCTCTCTTGCTGGTGTACTTAGCATTACATTTTAAATTCTATCAGTTAATAGTATGTATGCTTTAGCAAGCTTGACCTATAAGCTCTAATGTTAGCTAGCCATAATGTTACTAATATACATGGCCCCTAGTTTTTATTAGATGCCAATCTATTTTTTACCTGATATTAAATAAATATAAAATATCTTGCTAGTACACATGCTAGTTGTAATTATTAATCAAATGTTGCTAAAGTAAGTGTTAATCCTACTAAAGCATACCTAGTTTTAATTAGATGCTGAATTGTTTTATCTAATGATAGTAAATATTTTGCTACATAATAGCTCGCTCACTAGTTTTAATTACATGCTAAACTATTTTTACATACAACTATATATCTTACTAGAAAACTTCCTACTATTTCTAGTTACTAATTACTCTTTATAAACATGGCTCCAGGTCTTGATAACTGATTAAACTAGCTTGCTAGTATACATGTGTAAATATCTTGTTAGCAAACTTGGCTAGTCTTGCTAGTTCCTACTCAATATAAGTTATATTGCTAACAAACTTGGTCATGGGGTTTAGTTATTTAGATAATGTTAGATATCCTGCAAGGCAAGTTATCTGCTTTACATACTATAATTTACCAAGTTTTAGCAGTCTTGCTAGCACACTAATTTACTTTTAATCTCACTTAATGTCAGATTGTAACAAACCTGGCTACACATTTTTATTAATATTACACAAATGTTTATGTAATGTTAAATACACTGCTAGCACACTTGTGAGTTCTGCTAATAGCATGAAAAAACCCTAATATTAGTTCTAATGTTACCTAGCATACTGTGATACTTGACTGCTAGTTAGATGCCTAATATTTTTAGATATATTTGCTGCCTTCAGATGGAACTTGTGAGCTCATGATTATGGCATGGAAAGTCATGTATATGAAATGCTCGATGTTCAAGTGGCTTCAAGTGAGAACATAGCTGCTAGGTAACAGCAACATGGATGCTAAAAGGCACCATTTTCAAGCTACCATGAACATTTTAACAAGCTAATGAGCGGGTAATGTAATGCAGGAAATACATAGGCAAAATGAAAAGATGAGGTAGTTAGAAATATCGACATTTTCCTCAGACACATTACAAAATTCTGAAGATGACTCTATGTGGCCTCTGCCATCTCATATGTTTATAGATTAATAAGCCTTTTGTGGCGATCTGTGGCACTGTTGCGCCGGCTCCCGAAGCTCCGGAGACTGACTTCCGGGTCGGCGCACCGCTACCGGGCTACCAGATATAAAGACCAGACTCTTAGCCGACTTATCGCGGTCTCGCGAACTTCTCCCAGTCCGAACATTATAGCTAACGTCACACCTTTAATTGGACATGATACACTGTGAAACTCCTTTGTAACAATGTCCGTTGTTAAAAGCGCTATAGAAATAAAATTGAATTGAATTGAATTCATGTCAGCAAACACATCAAATCACGTGAACTCGAAGCTTTCAGAAAATTTCCACTTATGAAGCTGTGAATACCATAAAAGGGGAGCATTTCATTTTCATATGGACTTTTCTTGTGAACACGGTAAACGACCCAATTTGACGGCACCAACTGATAACAAATTTTGAAAAAGAGGACATTGGGAGCAGGATGGAGGTGTGGTGCAGACAGGCACCTCCACAATGAACGGCAAATGTACAGAGCAAAATCCCGGACATTTTGCAGATTTAAAAATCCCCCCTGACCCATTTTTTCGATGTCTCAAAAAGAGGCCATGTCTGAGAAAAAGAGGACATAGGGTCCCTCTCACAATCATGGCTACTTAAGGTTTAACAAATTTTTGGTGCAACCTTTTATGTACTGATATTTATCTTCATTGTGACATTGGCTACTGGTTTTGATGAATAAAATAGTTTCATCGAGCATGCTAGTGTACCTCGTTACTATTAAAGGACACAAGACAAAGTGTCTTAGTTAGCCTGCTAGCAAATTCAAGCTATACATCACATAGCTAGAACTACAAGAAGGGAAATGTTAAAATACAGTATTAGCACTGTGCTTTTTTATATAGTTGGCTAGATTAGGTAGCACTGCCTAACATTCCACAGGTTGGATTACAAACACACATTAGCAGCTGTGATCCAGCAATCCTCAGCAGTTTGTAATTATCATAGCTGCTGCGTCTCACACATGTTTCCTCTGAGGTGTTGTTTCACAGCTTCGGGTTTTCTCACTTCATGCTAGCTTCTGAATAATCTGTGTGTGTGTGTGTGTGTGTGTGTGTGTGTATGCCAGAGAGAGACTTTTTATGATTTGTGTCCACCTCAATATTCCCAGTCGACTGACACCACATGATTTTTGCCATATTACTCAATGTGGTAGCTGACATTAACCGAGTTTCACCGTGAGTCTGGATGAACCGAAGGCTAATGAGGAATGACAGAAGCATGGCAGAAAGATGAAACTCTGCAACACACACAAAATTGGTTCGTGGAGACTTTTAGCCTGGGTGTCACATCGATTTTTCTGCAGTGGTTGGCATCTCAGGAAACACTTTCCAGTCATCGATGATGTAACTGCCCTTATCATGAGCTGAGCTCTTTTTAATACATGTTTAATCGTGATACAGCTTCCAGAACTCATCACCATGTCCTCATAGCACATCATCTTACAGCCATTAAACATTTCCTGGTATTTTACAACATTTTTCAGGTGGAGAACATGATATCTCAGCCTGGAAACAACAACAAGGAAGAGAAGTATTATATGTGTAAAACATTTATATAGGTATGAGTGTGGCTTTATTACTCAAAATCTAGAGCTGGGGTCAAAATGTATCTGAGAAACAAAATCTGAGAAATTAAATTCTGGTTGTTTGTAAGCAGGATTGCACAAAACCTACCAAACCGATTTCCATGAAACTTGGTGGCAGGGTGAAGCACGGGCCAAGGAAGAACAATTCAATTTTAAAATGGATCAGAGAAACAGGCTGATCCACAAATTTACTTTCGCTAATATTGCGAGATTGCCTTGGCTACACTCAACCGTACATCTTAAAATCCAGTAGATGGGAGTAAAGTTCAATAGGGACAAAACATAGCCAATGTAGAAATACGAGGCTCCATTAGAAATAGATCCAGTCATATAAAGTGGTTGCCGTTGCAGGTTTGCATATCATAGAAGAGTCAACTATTGTACTGGAGACTATTGTGCCTTTCAGGTGGCATGGTAGTGTGGTGGTTAACACTGTTACAGCAAGAAGGTCCTGGGTTCGGTCCACGGGGTCGACCTGGGCGCCTTTCTGTGTGGAGTTTGCATGGTCCACGTGTCCACATGGGTTTCCTCCGGGTACTCCGCTTTCCTCTCACAATCCAAAGACATGAACGGGGGGATTAGGCTAATTGGCTACTCTAAATCTCTTGTAGGTGTGAATGGTTGTCTGTCTCTTTCCCCCCGCGACCCAAACTGGATTAATTGGCAGAAGATGAGTATGGGTATCTCATCCTTTCTACAGGGAGTCCCCAAAGTCTCCATACATAGGGGAAATTAACACGTTCTACCAAAATGTCTCCCAGAATTTTTCATGTGTAGATTTTTTTTTTCAAATAGCCTTTAAGAATTACTTTAAAACAAGAACATATTAAAATCATTCTCATGGATTATTTAAAGGTCATTAACGATCATTTAAAGGAACACATTTGGAGTGCAATTACATGTAAAACACTAAATGTGTATCATGAGTTCATGAGTGGGAGAGATAACTCCATGTGTGTACGAAGAAATGACAAGTCATTTCCCAAAGTGTGGGCCGCAGCCCCCTGGTGGGCCGGGGAAGTACTGGAGGTGGGTTGTGCGGTGCATTTACACTAAATAAAAGGAAAACAAAGGATTTTTCATTTTCAATTTGAAATTAAGTTTAAAATTACCAGAAAATATTCATGATTAAATATTTACATTTAAAAAAGTAATGTCAACTAATAAAACAAAGCCGATGGATTTAAATTATATGTTGTTCTTCATTTATCTGACTTATTGTTGGTGTGATTCAAGGTTTGGGCGGGTTGCAGAAGGTTTTCAGATTTCGAATACGGATGTGGGATTCTTAAGTTTGGGAATGGCTGATGTCGAGTACAAAAACGTTTTGTAAATAAAATTACTTTCTGCAAAAAACTGTTCATTTCCCTTATGTATGGAGACGTTTGGGGCATCCTGTATAATACCAAGTCACAAAGAAATTTGCACTGCGGTTTTTGTGGTTTCTTGGTCAAGCGACAAGCTGTGTTTTTTATCTTAGAGTCTGGGAAGGTACTAGTGCGCCAACAAAAATCCAAGCTGGAGAATTTTTTAATGCTAACAATGAAAATACAAAATATATGTTAATATGTTATGCTGATGTGTTAAGTGGCTCAAGCAGCACTCACACTGTAACAGTACTCTTACCAGCCCTAGCTGATATCGCCTAACTCATGAGCCTAGCTTGCGCTTCACAACAGGTTTATTATTATCAGTAATGAAAGAAAGACTGACGTAAATCTGGCTTTGAGGGCGTTATTTGTCTTTGCTGTAACTTCGAAGGCAGAAAATGAAGAGAAACTGAGCTGCTTGTGCATCGTGTATCAGTGCAGCTACAGTTACGTCACATTGTGAGCTGAACATCCTAAAAATATGTGTTATTTTTATTTCTAACTATCCACTCACTAAGAAAACTCATTTTTCACTGCCACTTTGTCCTCCATTGTTTGTTTTTCTCACTTGCGCCAAAGTGAAAAAAAAAAAAAATGCTAGTCAGGGTCTGCTTTTCCACAGGATTCATATAAAACATTCACTGGATATTATCATCTTCATATTTATATGGAAAAGCTGTATTCACTGTATTCAGATACTGTATACACGTCTCTCTGTACTCTGCACACTGCTCTCACATCGCTACACACGGATGCCATCATTCAATTCTGATTTTAAAAAATTGGCATATATAACCACCGTTGAAGAGAGCACAGAGAACAACCTACAATTTCCTAAATGTCAAGGTCACTACGTCGTCCTATGTGGAAATGATCCAAAGAGGAGTAAAAGAGCAGGATTTTAACCATATGTCCTGGGTTACATACATTCAGAAGCACAGGATAAGAAACTTAAATGAGGTAGTGAATAAAATATTGGCTCATGTGATTTGAAAGTCTTTTAGTTTTCATTTTATTCAACTTTAGAGAACGTCCCAACTTTTCTGGAATTTGGGTTGTATATTATATATATAGAAAATGGTAATTATAAAATATTATTATAATTACGTTATATATACACAGGCGATCCTCTCATCTACGGACACCACATTAACGGATATCGGATGCAACGGACAAAATCCGCTGGTCTGAACACATAATCCATTAGCCAGAATTTCCGGTTTTCACAATGTACTTTTCAATGTTTTTTCAATGCACTTCCCTATTTTTGTTGGTCGTTATGCCGCTGGTCATGTGTACAGTACTTGGGGAGCACTTTTATGGACTTTAGAGGTGTTTTTCCTTGGACTTTCCTTCCACTGTTTTAACTCCCCACACTAAAACCCTTCACATCATCGGACTATTCAAGGCAACGGACAAGCTGTCCCTCCCCAATTAGTCCGTTAATGAGAGGATCAACTGTATATGTATGTATGCATGTATAATAATTATAAAGATAAATAAAGACAATTCCAAAGCTGTGAAAACAGCTTTAATCTTGAAATATAAAAAAAAATAAAAAATACTTGTTTTAGTGGTCTATCGGCAGTTTAACAAAAAAGAGATCGCTTTTTATGTTATTTTATCACTGATTGGTGTTTGTTAGAAAAATCATTTTAAAACTGGGGCAAATACAAAGCCATAAATTGAAATGATTCTGTCCAAACCTAATTACCTCTCCATTCATTTTTACTTCCAATGGTAACCCATATATGGACATCCTTCCTCACCCGCATTTTAAACTGTCAATAAGAACACAACTTATAAACTTCACATAAGTAAAAAGTGGGTGTGTTCAAGTGTTAAACATTTACTCTTCCCAAGCTCAGTGCCCTCTCATCGTTTCTGCACTATTGTTAATATGGAGCCGGTAAAAAGTGCCTCACGCTAACAGTCCCTGGCGCTAACAGCCTTTAAAAGGGTGCATTAGCAAGGCGAAGTAAGAGGTCTGTCTGAGGATGAGCAGCTTTTGATATCAAAGAGACCTGGCTGCATTTGATCTTGAGAGCTTCCTCCTTCAAGCACCACGAACTCATCGGGCCTTTTTGAGTCCAATTAATCAGTGTGATTATTATCCTCTCTTCATCTCCTGTACGTCTCACCCGCTTCTTTTACAGAGAGACAGAGAGAGAGAGAGAGAGAGAGAGAGAGAGAGAGAGAATAGCAACATGTAACAAAGGCTTAAGAAAAAGGGCTTGCGCTTTTGAAAGAAAAGTTCATTGTTCTCCATTACACGAAACTGTTAATCCGATTGCGATATACCTCACGGTGCTGTTTGATTGTTCTGAATCTAATTGGTCAGAAGGTGTTGATCAGTGACGTGCGGTGAGATTGATGGCTGTTGAGGCAATAGCATTTCATTACGTGATTTCTGCATTCATTTGGTTTTCTTCATTAATCTCTCAGTTGCCGGTGTCTACCTTATGGACACACGCACACACACACAGTTTATTTATTCCCTCCTGTTTCGATTGAAAGTCCAGTTTAGAAAATAGTTTGAGCTTGGATATAAAATCCTCCGTTGTAAAAAC
>JAQMCW010000009.1:18611913-18623322 GCA_030068335.1 Chrysichthys cranchii
CACACACACACACACACACACACACACACACACACACACACACACACACACACACACACACACACACACACGAAGGTCAGGAAGAGCTGCTGGTGGAAATATCCTCCACCTTTATTCTGCCATTTGTCCCTATAACACCTTCATCTCTTAGAGTAAGGTTATCTTTGGCCACTTGATTCACAAGGCGGCTTTCTTTCCGATTTTGTTGGTGCCTCCTGATGGCTTTAGTTATTTCTGAGATGAGCTGTCGCACATCTCTTGATTCACCCAAGTGTGTTGGGCTGATGAGCTGGACACACTCTTGGAGATTGCTTCTGGCTGAACCTGACCCGCCAGTACGTCTCACCTCACAAACCACAGATGAGGGTTTTTTTTTCCAATCTAATCATACAGGCCATTTTCTGAAGAAGAAGAAGAAGAAGAAGAAGAAGAAGAAGAAGAAGAAAGACGAGAAGAAAACAAAATCCTGATTCATTCAGCCAGCATATAAAGGACCCCAGAGTTCTATGTTGGCCTTCATAAGCCTTACCTTGCATTTGTGTCACTCATATTTTATCTCTTGTAGACATGTAGGAAGCGCTGCTGTTTCCTTTTTGTTTTTCTTTTTGTTCCACTGAGAAAGTCCATGTGCTAGCCTTTGCATTAGCTGCGTTAGCAAATATGTACACTCACCGCACATGCAATGATCTCGGGTACTTCTTTCCAAGCGTTTTTTTCTTTGTCCCTAAGAGTTTGTGTATGGCAAGATGAGATTATTTAGACATTACAGCAGAGTGAAATTCCTTTTTTTGGTTTGTTTTTGCGTACCCTGGCTTGTTTGGAAGTTGGGGTCAGAGTGCAGGGTTTAAGGGTGAGGTTTAAGGGCCTTGGGCAAAGGCCCAACAGTGACTTCGTGGCAAGACTGGGACATGAACTCCCAACGTTCTGGTCAGTGCCCCTGAACACCAGAAACTGAAGAAACCTAAGACCAGACATAGCATAAGATTGGTATATTTGATATATCGTTAGCCTCGTAGCATAATCACCTAAGTCGTTGTTCATTGAAATATGACTTAGGCAGTTATGCTATGAGGCTAACGATATATTTGAATTTGGGGACCTAATTTGGACCGAAATGAGGCACTGAAATCACACGTCACTTGTTGATGAACTCATGGCTCCATGTTGTGCACGACTGGTCACCTGTACCTCTGTGGCTTGCTAGGATGAACGTAGATTTGCAGTAACCATAGATTTCTCAAGGCCCCCGTTTGTTTGTTTTTCACCTGAAGAAATAAAAAACTGATTAATTTGCAGAGAGCTCAAGTGATTTTTTTTTTTCAGACTTTAATTTTCTTTCAGACTTTTGTCTTGCTCTCCAGAGTTCGACTGCTGTTTACGCACTTTATTTAGACTCTCATTCAGATTCGTTCTTCTTTGCTCATTATTTTCCATGCTGAAAAGAATTTTGAGAGAGAGAGTGAAAGAGAGGACTTGCAGAGGCTTGCGAAGTCCCCACAGGTACCAGACATGCTTCTATCTGTCTCTCTCTGTTTATGCTTGAGAGATTCCACAGGGCAGGGATGGAGAGGGAGGAAGAATTAGTCAGGGATTGTGGAGCTTTTCTCTCGCTATCTTTCCACCCAGAAATACACGTTCTCATCCCAATTATAGATTCCTCCGCCATTTGGCGTGAACGGCTATTGTTCATCCAAGAGATGTCCGGCCTTTTTGTTTTTCTCATTTACAGGCAAGGAGTAAAGTTTGAACATATGACCCCCAGAGTTCTCCATCCATCCCTTCATCCCTCCATCCATCCATGTCCAAGCCGCTTGGGGGGGGGGGTTGGAGCCAATCTCAGCTGACTGGACGAGAGGTGGGGTTACACCCTAGGCAGGTCGCCAATCCAGCGCAGGCCGACACACAGAGACAGACAACCATTCACACTCACATTCACACCTACAGGCGATTTAGAGTCGCCAATCCAGCTAATGTGCATGTCTTTGGACTGTGGGAGGAAACTGGAGTATCCGGAGGAAACCCATGCAGACATGGGGAGAACATGCAAACCCCTCATAGAAAGACACCCCAGGGATCGAACCCAGGACTTTCTTGCTGTGAGCTGACAGTGCTAACCACTAAGCTTACCCCTAAGCCCCCCTATTTAGGTAAAAGCTTATGGGTTCCGAAAGCATTTTTTAGTTTGATCCTCTGGGTTAATCCTTAACACTCATATGTATAACCCTACAGCGAGTATTTCCCTTTCAGTAAGGGTCCCATGAAGAATCTTTTTTTTTTCTTCTTCAAAAGCTAATTATGCAATAAACCACTTAGAATATGTTTTTATACAACAGTGTGGTGTGATGAACCAGAGCCAAAGTTGGTTATTTTTCCAATATCAGCGCATCACCAATTGTTTCATTCCTCTTACACTCCAATAGTTGGCCAGTGATTAGAATTGTTTACTAATTAAAGAATCACACATCATATACTTTACTTTATCCATTTATGGTTCCATTACATATTGTGGAACATCAGTGGAAAAGTTTCTTCCTGTTCTCACTTACTGTACATCACAACAAGCATCCCCTCGTCAACTTTTCAGGTTCGGCTCTTTCAGTTTCCGCTAAAGCCCAAAGCAGAACGTCTTTTGTTCTGTCCTCTGTCCCGAGCACATTCTCAGGTCTGACTGGTACAAAGTCCTGACAGTGGAGACTCATTCCCTGATGTAACTGTGACGGCCCCTGGCTGGGGTTAACTCGGACGTAATCTCTCAGACACGGGAATACAGGAAGGGTTTTCTTTTTATTTAAGCTTTTCAGCTTTCTTTAGGATGGGACAGACAGACAGACTGACAGACAGACACATAAACACAGACACCATGCGTCGGCTTCAGGTCACCAGGGTGTCTCCCATCGCCGCTCCCTAGGAAGGCACAAATAGACAGGTTTAATGACCACCAGGTGTTGCCCCTTGCCACTTACCTCTCTGAGTCCTCTCTCTGGCCACTAGGCGGCGCCCGGCCACGCCCGCATCGCTACAGTAACGTATCAGAATGAGAACATTAATATAAACCTTGCAGCTCTCCAAGTACTTTCAGAGCTTCTCTGAAACTGAGAACTGAGAATCCAACAGTGATATGGTGACATGGCAACTGGAAATGGAAACATCTATCTATCTATCTATCTATCTATCTATCTATCTATCTATCTATCTATCTATCTATCTATCTAACTAACTAACTTTTGGTACTTTAATAGATTCAGTATGGGTGAACCAAGGTGCTGAAATGAAAAAAACAAACTGTTGAGTTTTTTTCCCCTTCATTTTTATGGATGGCGAAACCCGAGACCTGTTCTAAAACAAAAAAAAATCATATTTACCTCTAACGTCTCACCTTAGGCTCTTCCGGCTTCTCATCTAGACAAAGGTGCTGGTTTGATCTATACCAGAATTTCGTCGCCCATTTCGTCCCCCCTCCTCCTCTCCCACAGCATCCCTCGGGTTTGTTGACAGAATTCTTGCAGGGTTCTGCTAACCCCGTCAGTGTACACCTCTGCTTCTCTGTTGTTCGCTAAGCTATCATAGCTGGATTCCCAGTCGCACTATGTTTAGCGCATTAAGCACTTTATGCTGCCATTATGGCTCTGTGTTCCTGCTGCTTAATCTAATGCTTGTGCCAGATCCTGATGTGCAACCCCCTGCTGGGCATCCTCCTGCCCTTCATACACACCCTTACACTCCACCACTGCCTTTCATTCTGTCTCCGGTTCCTTCTCCTTCTTATACATGCAATTCACTTTTGGGGACCTCCCCCTAGAGATTTGTTTTTCCCAAGAGCTTCTGCAGTGGCAGTGATTTATAAGTGGCTGTCTGCCATCTTATTCGTTCATGTGGGTCATGGAGTAATTGCAGAGCTAACAAAAGGTCTAGAGTTAATTATAGATGAGGCGCTGGCATCTGGAGACTGTCGTCTCTCAACGTGACGGCGGAAAAAGTGTCGATCCCTAAAACAGGCAGGCCGTGATGAGGCTCAGATGCATCGATGGGAAGGTAAACATCAGAAGACCACAGGAGTGGGGGATTATTTGCATGTAACCGCATGGACCGACCGAAGTGGGCTATTCTACTTATACTACAGCGACTGGACAACAGTGAGAATTTTTTTGGTTTATTATGGAGCAAGACGTCAACCAAGCTACGGTATACGTTTGATTCAAAGTCCATGCATTCGTGATCAGTTGATCAATCAGAAAAAAAAAAAACAACTACAGTACATAAAGGCAAAGCCTTGCAACGAAGGTGCGTGACTGAGCTCTTATGTTGCACGTGAAGGTCTTAAGGTTTTGACGTGGGATTTCTGACTTCCGACTAGGAAAAAATTAAGAAAGTCCTCTGAACTTGAAATTTCAACCCAACTTGCAGTGGAATTCTCATTTTCAGCAAGGTTCAGCAAACGACATCGAAAGATCCTTGAATCTGGATGTTCTACAGACACGAATGTACTGTAAGAAGAACAGATACAGGCATCGTGTTACGCTCCTAGTTGTTCAATTATTTGTGGTAATCTCACGATATAAGTACGCGTATGTAAGAAAACCTTCATTGAATAAAAAAGAGTGACTATAAGGACACATTTGGCTCTCGTGTCCTGTAAAATCCTGTTCACTCAAAGCACAGCATGTGTGGAACAACCATAGGACAGACAGCTACTGAATGATTAATCACCACTTTCCCAC
Organism: Chrysichthys cranchii; assembly: GCA_030068335.1. Classification (NCBI taxonomy): domain Eukaryota; kingdom Metazoa; phylum Chordata; class Actinopteri; order Siluriformes; family Claroteidae; genus Chrysichthys; species Chrysichthys cranchii. The sequence continues at coordinate 18,616,632 of JAQMCW010000009.1, forward strand.
TCACATGCTCTCTTGCTCACACACACTGCACTGATGCCATAACCCAGCACTCTACTAAGACAAAGACAGAGGGGTTCTGCCTCACAGACACACTCAGACGCTCACATCATGCTTCATCTCTCTCTCACACCACTTGTACTTACACTTGTAGGACAGACATATCACAAACACTGCATCGAAGGTACATGTGGTCCATCATATACACACAGCTAATAGCTTTAGGCTTTTCTGGATGTCGGGAACACACCAGGATCATATGACATCAGATCCAGGGAGCTAAGAAAAAGAGAGAGGGTCTACACATCCTGTTTCTTGACCTGGCCAATGCTTATGGGTCAGATCCCCATTCACTGCTGTGGGCTGGTTTTGAATTCTTTCAGGTACCAGAAACAGTAACCAAACTTGTAAAACACTACTTCCAGGAGCTACAGTTTTGTCCCACAGCATCACACTTCACCACAGCTTGGCCACCACTGGATGTGGGCAACATGGCAGGCTACACTATCTCTCCATTGGCCTTCAAGATGGCAATGGTGGTAATAATCAGAGCCTCAAGATGGGCAGGAGGAGGCAAACGACTACAGGAAGGTCAATAGCTACCACCAATACGGGCCTATATGGATGACATAGCAACATTGACAACAACTGTCCCATGTACCAAAAGGCTTCTGTCTCGGAAATGCCGGTGAAGAACTTGGGCCAATGGTGCGAGGCAAAGCTCAAAGACACCGAGCAGTCTGAACAACTGAAGAAGGATACCATCCTGTACATAGCTCCCATCAATGAAATCTTGCTTACAGGGAAACTCAAGTTGAGGGGCTTCCAGTTGGCATACTTCCAAGGCTCCTGTGGCCTTTGACAATGTACAAAATGCCCATCAGTAAAGTGGAAAAGCTGGAAGGATTTATCAGCGCACGTGAAACAGTGGCTTGGATTGCCATGATGCTTGAATCCAGTTGGACTGTATGGCAGAGGCAAGTTGGAGTTACCAATCACAGGCCTGGTGGAAGAATTCAAATGCACCAAAGCAAGGCTTTTCATGACCCTCACTGAATCTCTGGATTCCATCATTAGAACAGCAGCCCCTTGTGGGGCAGCAGGAATACCAAGTCTGCACTTCACTTCAAGGAAGTGGTTGGCCAAGTCCAGCAGGGGAGAGCCAACCACAGGCTCAACCCAAGCACTCCTCAGTGGCATAAAGCAACACCAATGCAAAGGAAACATCCGCTAGTGGAGTAGGTAAAAAGACAGGAGGAAGTGGAGCAGCATGCCAAGACTATGGCAATGGCCAAACAGGGCTAATGGACCAACTGGGAGAGCACAGAGAAGAGGAGACTAATCTGGAGAGACATCAGGGAGATGGAGGGATCTTGGATGAGTTTCACCATTAGATCTACGTACGACCTCTGACCTACACCCCAGAATATGAAGCAGTGATTTGGTGAAGACTCCACCTGCTCACTAGGCCAAGCCCCTGCATCATTAAGGCAAATCTTATCAGGATCCTCCACAAGCCTCTCCCAAGGATGGTACACTTGATATTATAACCAAGTGCTGAGACAGCCGGCTTTTGCCTTGGAGCAAGCTTGGGTTTGGGAAATGGATGCTGATCTGGATAAAAAGCTTGTTTTTCCTCCAGTCATTGCGGTCACAAGACTCCGGCCAGACATGGTTCTGTGGTCTGCAACAACCAAGCTGGCAGTTGTTGGTGATGGTGTCGAAGAGGCATACGAGAGAAAAAAGACCAAATACTCTGAACTGAAAATGCAAGCGGCATGCCAAGCCAGGATGGCTGGAGGTTAAAGGTCGTCCCTGTAGGAAGAAGATGCAGGGGATTTATTGCAACATGTATGACCTACCAACTGAAGAAAATGGGAGTAAGAGAAAATCGGTCACTCACTCCGACAAACCATCAAATCCTCGTCCAGTGCAGCAGAAAGAAGCAGCAATTGGTTTTGGATTAAAAGAAATGATTCAACATGGGCCGCAAGATGAACCACGAGGGTATGAGGCTGAAGGGAGTGAACTTGGGACACCAAGTCTCACCTTTGAGCTCTCTGGAGATGTTGTGGGCTCTGAAAATGAAGCATCAACTAAGGAGGGTGCCCACCTGACGGGACCCCAATGACGTACCTGGCCTCCCGTACACCAATCCTGATCCATTGCCATCTTTAAGAGTGCGGACATACCACAGGGACAGAAACACCAAGTCCTATTAGTTCTACGCTGCCGTGTGTTCTCTTCACACACTTTCTATACAGTATCATAATGAATACGATGAAGACGAATGAAGACGAATGAAGATGCCAAGCAAAATTATGAATTCAGTCTGTCTGGATATTCTTTTAGAAAAAAAAACCCAAAAAACAAAGAGATGAGCAGATCCACGAATTAAAGGATTTAAATCATCTAATTAAAAGGTTACACAACATTAAGTGTAACTTGGTGGTACAAGAGGAATAAAACAAACACTTCAAGCATATGAATTTATTGCAAAATATTCAACTCCAGGGATTTCGGACAGTCACGCTGCTTCATCACACCAACCTGTCATTGATGATTTTTCTATAACAGCACGACTCCATGTGATTTATTCTAAGACTAGGCTGTCTGGAAGTTTCTCTTTCAAGTCCTTCGAAGCATCAGTGTACAAATTTATGCAGGGAAAAAAACCAAAACAACAATACGGTAAAAATATTCCCTCGTATTATGCTCAGCCGTTGTTGTGAAATCCGCCTAATTAACGACATCTCAGCTTTATTCTAGTTGACTTCTGAATCACTTGTCAGTTTGATAAGGATTATTGACTGTGAAAGTGGGATAATTGTGAGAAATAGCCGCAGGACTAAAGCATGCTGCTCGAAACACACTTGTTTTGTGAATCTGAAATCAGAAACCGCGCCTTGTACTGTGTGTGTGTCTGTGTGTGTGTTTGTGTGTGTGTGTGTGTGTGTGTGTGTGCAACTTTTTTGATCTTTCTGACACTTTACAGCATCTTCACCTCAGTACAACAGCTATCAGATCCTCCTGTTATTATTTTTATTTCCCACTCACACCAAAGTGCCTCGCAGCATTTCAGCAGAAAAAGAAAAAAAAAAAAATCTGAGAGATGCCGAAGCCGAGCTGTCGCGGACTGAATGCGGTTACATCAGCAATGTTTGATGTTTTATTTACAGCAGAACGTAGGCAGCAGATTAGCACTTAACAGCCTCGGTAAACACATGCTGTCACCGGGAAACAGCTCCAAAGACAAACACTTCACTTTTCGACACTTTATTTCTCCCTTTTATTTACATAAAGAATTAATACACATTTCCGCTTCACCTGCATCCGACGGCCATCTTGGCCGAGCTGACCAACCGCCTCACAAGCCTTTCCATACTTCCTGTGCATGACTTGGGGTTTCTCTGCATTTACTATTTATTCTGTTTTTGGAAAAACAATAGGAGACATATTCCCATATTCCCATAAGTCTGAAACTAGTAGACTCGTATATGACTATGGAGAGCATGTGCCACTTTGGTGTAGGTATATCATTTCGGAGATAAAATTCAAGAACCTTTCCAGCATTAAGGAGATCATCGGGAGTTTTCCAGTCTGGTAAACATCAACGTGTAAGCTCATGACTTTGGCAGAACTGGAACAAGTTGAAGGAAAAGATGATAGCTGTATTTCAAATTTGAAGGAACTGGATAAACATCGTTCAAAACATTTCTGATTCCGAAAACTTGTCTTAATTTATCCCAGTTGACGTGTGCAATGCTCAAAAATATTGGGAAATAATGCAACTTTGGCATATTTTGTTTCCTAAAGTTGTTAAGTTCATTAAAAAATGATTCCTAATTCCACTTTCACGGTAAACATAACCTGCATTTAAAAAAAGTAAAAAAAAAACAAACAAACAAAAACACCCTTGACATATGAAAATATCAAGCTTGGCATGATCTGCTCTTTTTGAAAACTATTCATTCATTCATTCATTCATTCATTCATTCATTCATTCATTTTTTTTATTTGCACCCCCCCCCCAAAAATAAAAACAAAAAACATAAAAAAGAGAAAAAACAAGTCTGGCAATTGAATAGATCCAACAAAAATGTTTCAGTAAACAAACAAACAGAGAAACACATACAGTGGACCCTCGGCTCACGAACCTAACTCGTCCCGAGACTCTGTTCGCGAACCGAGTTCCCATGTCGTGATATGGAGTTGTTGGCGGCATTGAAGAGCATGTTAGCAGGTTAACATGAGTCAGGCGTTCTGTAATTCATATGCACATACAGATTAGCGTGTGATGTTGGGTAATCTTCATAAAGTGAAGGAACTGAGCATTAATGCTTCCTTCAGCCCTGGCATGAAACATACAGAAGCCAAAAAAAAAGGTTTTCAAGCATTTTTGTTTTCCAAAATGGTTTTCAGGTTTTCATCCTGCATGCATAAGTAAGCCTTTTTTTTTTTTTTTTGCCCCTACGCTTGGAAACTGACTGTCCTCAAAAGGCCCAGGCTAAACGTGCGCATTTTGAACAGGAAAAAAAAAAAAAGGAAAATCTGAAAAACTGTTCCGTTTGTTAAGGTTCATTTTTATGGACAACAAAGGAATATCAAGGACACTGAAAAAATGTTCCATTTTAAATTATTGTTTAAATGGATCACGAAGAATAAACTGATATTTAAAAAAACACAGTATTATTTTGAAAAATGATTTTGTGAAGATCGAAGAAATTATGACTTTTTATTTATGCTAATAAAATTAAAAGAATATGAAGACTTACTTTTTATTAGTAGTTGGTCATGGTCGCGGGGGGAAGCTAAGGCCAATCCCAGCTGACTTCGGGCGAGAGAGAGGCGGGGTACACCCTGGGCAGGTCATCAATCCACCGCAGGGCGACACACAGAGACAGACAGTTAGCCTAATCCCCTCTGTGCGTGTCTTTGGACTCTGGGAGGAAACCGGAGTACCCTGAGGAAACCCACATGGACACAGGGAGAACATGCAAACTCCACACAGAAAGAAAGGCGCCCAGGTCGACCCCGGGGATCGAACCCAGGACCTTCTTGCTGTGAGGGGACAGTGCTAACCACCACACCACCGTGCCACACTTAATTTTGCAATTATGTCCATTTCATCATTTTCAGTAAGCGCTTTATCCTGGGTTGGTAGATATCCTGCATCCAGAACCTATCTTGGGAACCCTGGGCATGAGGTGGGAATACATTCCAGATGGGACACAAGTCTATCACAGGGCACCGTGCACACACACTTTCACAGACTCATTCACAACTCCAAGTGATTTATCCTTGCCAATTCACCTACATGTTTGTCTGAGGTGGGAGGAAACCAGAAACAGATGAACATGGAGCGAACCCAGGACCCTGGAGATGTGAGGCCACCAATGCTACCTGCTGCACCACCATCGCCATGTCACCCATTTATCTTGAGTTAACAAGTACAGGATAAATGAGTACAATAAAAAAAGAATACAAATAAAACCTTCTCTTTTGCATGGAGATACATGATGTGACTGGAAAGTTTGTCCATCATTTAAATGTACAAGCTTTGTATATATATATAAAAAAAAAAGAGGTTTAAATTAGGTTCCATTTCAGCCCTCGTAACTTTCCTAAGTGTTTTGAACACAAGTTCAAAACCTTTAACCCAAATTCACGTGACCTTATGACTTCATTGATGGCCATCGCTCCTTTAGGAACCTTCTCCAGGAGTTCAGTGACTAGGGAACCCCGGAGGTTTACTCGAATTCAGGGTTATATACACAACTAAACACTTCTGTTAGCAAACTAAAGGATTTATTCCTTAAATTCAATAATATCTAATGCTTCCAGGAGCTGGCAGTAGGTCCAGTGTAAACGTCCTCTTTAAGGTGAATGTAGGAGAATGCCACAACAGTTAACGTCCAAAGGACTCTCGGTGTGGAGAAAGCAACCGAACTGGATCACACCCAGATCTTTCACTTCTATCTTGGAACTGGTTCTGGGGTTAGGATTTACAGTCAGGTTTATCTGGCAGATGTTTTACTTGCTTTACACTGACACAGGAAACATAAAGGAGGAGAAACGCTACGTTTTACCAGCGAATGTGTGTGTGTAAATACGATGGGTCAGTTCGTGTAGGAGTGAAAGTTGGAAGCAAGAATATCTGTTGTTAAAAGTTCGAGGTAGGTTGATGTGAAAATCTGAAAAACGTATTATATAAAAATGCTCTATATAAAACTTCTTGCCCAACTGTTTGTATTCCCTTATTTATTTATGTATGTATTTATTTATTTATTTATTTGAGCTGCTGATACTGGCAGAAATTTGCTCTTACCGGTATTCCTCAGTAATTAGCCATTTCATATCTTAGTGAGTGTTCATTTTTAAAGAGGATTAACTGCGTGTCAAAAAGAGAAGACATGCAATTCATTTTAAACTGTATCAGTGCAGAAAATAATAATCACAATAATAATAATAATTCTAATAATAATTCTAATACTACTACTAGTACTACTACTACCACTACTAATAATAATAGTAATAACAATAATACAGTGAACGCTCGACTCACAAACTTAATTCGTTCCAAGACTCCGTGTGTGAACCGATTTGTTTGCGACCCGAATCAGTGTTTCCCACTGAAATGAATGTAAATGCAATGAATGTGTTTCAGCCTCAAAACATGTTTTTAAAGTGTATT
>JAQMCW010000009.1:18625169-18635763 GCA_030068335.1 Chrysichthys cranchii
ACGTTCACACCACGAGTGCTTGACCGGAACTGAATGTTTGTGGTGTGAAGCGTGGGTCGGCTGTCTGTACGTCAGTCGAGGATTTGTTTGTCGGTCGGTACTAAATCTACTCAGGAATTTAGTTCGTACGTCGATTTGTTCACCATCCGACGCGTTCGTGAGCCGAGGGTCCACTGTACATCCCCAAATTTTCCCAATTATTCACACCCTTGCTAAGTAAACGGAAAAAAGGGGTCAATTATGTCAATTAGAAAAAACAAAATTAGTTAGCTTAATCTCAAAATGAAAATGAGAGAAATGAACCATTGCACTGAAGTCAAATTATTTTTTTAAAAAAATTGCGTAATAGCATGGTGTTTATGGCCTATGAGGCCAGAGATATCAAGAAAGCTTGCACATGCACCACTTTTACCTTGTACAATGGAACCTCAGTATTCGAACTCACTAGAACTCAAATTTCCTAAAAGTCGAACCAATCAGATCGCAAAAAAAAATATGACCTAGAACTCGATCTGAATCTCAGAAGTTGAACTGTGAATGCTGACCTAAGATAACTTGTATGCGCTAATAATAAAAAAAATAAACACTGGACTGCATGGCATAGTATGACTCAAGGTAGTAGTGCTGTGTCTGGGTTCATGAAAAAGGTGTCATTGTCTTTGTTTTTTTTAACTTTACTCTGTCAGAGCGGTGAGGCGAGGTGACATAATCCAGGCTGCAGTCAGACGTAAAATCTCTTTCAGGCTTTATTTAGGCTCCAGACAGAAGGACATGAGACGGCAGGCAAACTCGTAGTTGAAGAACAGGCAGGGGAAACGAACTGCGTACAACACCACGAAGGAACACACTATAATCATAAACCGAATAACAAGCGAGAAGGTCAGAACCGGAAGAGAATACAGACGCCCGCACCTGGAGCGAATCCTTGCGCATGCGCCCGCAGCGCCGCTGCTGGGAGTAATCAATCAAAGCGGGTGTGCGTGCGGCTCCATGACATACACATTGTCTGGATACATTTATTTTCTTACTTTACAAATTACTGTTTTGATAAATGTGCTTAGTTGTGTTTAGTATGTGCTCTTCTTGTTTTATCTTGTTCATTTTGTGTTTAAATGCTAAAAAAAAAACCCATATCTCGGTGTAATTTTTTGCGGCCGGGATCCAATTAATTGGTTTTCCATTATTTCCTACGGGGAAATTCCGATCAGAACTGGAACTTTTTAGGATCCGAACCCGCGCTCAGAACGGATTAAGTTCGAGTACTGAGGTACCACTGTTCATGCACTACTTTTTCCTCGCATGCACATATAAAAGTTCGCACATACACATAAAAAGCTCACACGTATAGTGCTTTTACTTTGCAAATGCACATAAAAAGCTTTCCCATACCCTGTTTTTTACTTGCAGATCATTTACTTTTTGTCACATCTAACATATAAAAACAGAATTAAAATATCCATTTTATTTCAGCAATAAGCTGAAATAAAACATTCTTGTGTCGGAGACATCTTATATGCAATGAACCATCTATAATTTTTAAAAACTTTTTTTTTTTGTATATTCTACATGTGTGTTCAAGCCAGAGAAGTGCATCTGCAAGCGTTTTATATGTATGTGAGCTTTTATGTACATGTGTGAGCAAAAGAAGTGTTTATGCAAGCTTTCTTGATACTATATGGCCTAATAGGCACTTAATGGCACTTGACAGAAAACGGTGTCCACTGCCATGCACTGATTTAACGTACTTATATTTGAAGCCATTTTTAAAATAAAATTCGATGAACCTCTCCATGGGTGTGTGTGCACTCCGTTGGTGGGGTTTTCTCGTTACTGAAGTGATTCGGATTTAGGACACCATCCCCCCCCCATGTCTCTTCCAGGGCTCTGTAATGTCACAGTTATTGCCACCCCTGCATTTAGGTCTTTGTTCAAGCTCCCTTGCCAACATAACACTACTAATTCTTCGCTTATAATGCTGAAAATGATTGAAGAATACATAGTGAGGAATCTGAGTCAATGCTACTCCAGTATATCTGTAAATCCTTGAGAGTCATAATTCCACTCTTGTTGACTCTTCTCTTCAGCTCAGTACAGGGGATTGAGATAGTCATCTCAAAACACTGATTCTGTAATCACTGAACCGTTTTTGTATGAATGTTTGATGTATGTTTTGGATCACTGCCCTGTTGGAAGATCCAGCCACAGTCCACGTCTTACAAACCGCGGCAGATGGATCTTGTGTTATTCAAATCCTGTATTGTGACCCTCGGAAAATTTTCTATGCATTTATTGATAAAGTCAAGGTGGCACGGTGGTGCGGTGGTTAGCACTGTTGCCTCATAGCAAGAAAGCCCTGGGTTCGATCCCCGGGATTGACCTGGGTGCCTTTCTGTGTGGAGTTTGCATGTTCTCCCCATGTTTGTGTGGGTTTCCTCTGGGTTCTCTGGTTTCCTCCCACAGTCCAAAGACATGCCCAGAGGGGATTAGGCTAATTGGCGACTCTAAATTGGCCGTAGGTGTGAATGTGAGTGTGAATGGTTGTCTGTCTCTGGGTGTCGCCCTGCGGTGGATTGGCGACCTGCCCAGGGTGTAACCCCGCCTCTCACCCGAAGTCAGCTCCAGCTTCCCCCTCCGACCCTGAACAGGATTAAACGGCAGAACATGAGTGAGTGAGTGAGTGAGATCATCACTAGCAGAAATGTGTATATTTAGGTAAGATGTTTGCTATAATGGACAGTTTGAGAGAATTAGCCTTATAGTCTCCTGGAAAAAAAAAAATCTATGGAGGGATTAGTAGTAGTATTAAGCTGTTTTTGCTTCTCTCTGGATACAAGTTTGGAGTCAGTGTCCAGGGTTGCCATTTTGTGTGAATAAAGTAGCTTGGTGATCAATTAAAATAGCCCAAAAGTAAGACTTAAACTCAGAACATTTACCACTTTTAAATTCCAATACTATTGCCAAATCTATTATAAAATTTAAGGGAATACGGGTAGGCCTCAAGTTACGATGGAAACGCGTTCCGCCACACCCATTGTAAGTCAAAAATCTCTTATGTCGAATCACTGTATTGAACCACTTAGCCTAGCTTAGGTATCTCAGCCTAGCTTAACCTAGCTTAGCCCAGCTTAGCCTAGTTCAGCCCATCTTAGCCTATCTTAGACTATCTTAGCCTTGCTTAGCCTAGCCTATCCAGGAGTCTTTTCCTGTAGAAGACATGCTTTTGAATTAAAATTAGCTCTTGAAGCACGCACAAAAACACGCGGTAATGCACTGTACAGTACACCGATACACAAGTTAACTCCGTGAGTTTCCGGAGAGAGTGAGGCATCGCGTGAGGCAAGTGATCCGAGAAGTGATCTGGGTGTCATCCACGTACTTCCAGGTATCTTCCAAACGTCCGCATATGTCATGCGCTGTTATGCTGGCCTGCCAGCGATGCCTGCCTGCGAATTTTAAATCTTTTTGAACTATTTTACAATTTTTAGCAGATCACAATCGTGATCGTCGTAACTTCGAAAAATCGTAAGTCGGGCCATCGCAACTCAGCGAGCATCTGTAATAAGGGGTCACACTAGCCACCCTTCAGTTGCATAGAAGTGATATTTTAAGACATTTTCACAAAACAAAGTGATCGGTGTTTCCATTGATTGAAGATTAATGCGGGGTTTTCTCCTCTCCTCATAGTTTCTTCTCTTGATAGGTTTAATTTGCTCTTCGTGTCATGTGACTTTTGTGACTTAAATGCAAAAAAGAGTGTTTCCCTTTCAATTTTTCAAAGTACTTTTTAATGGAATCATCTTACGTGAGTGTAAAAACCTTTTCATGATTATTAGAGAGGTTTTTTTTTCCTTTCAAATTTCACTTTTCCATTACCGGTACTCATTTTTTAGTTTTGAACTTTCAAACTTTGTGCATTGAGCAGGTTAATGGAAACATGGTTATCGAGTTGGTAATGAGATGTGACACAGAATGACCCAATAAAGACTAGTGAGGGATACTATTAGCTATCATCTATTGTGTTCCTGGAACAGAACTGACCATTTAAATGTGTTGCATGGAAGGTTCAAATACTGCTTATGAAATTCCAGGTAATTTTTTTATTGCAGTTGCATGAGCTGTGAATGTGCCTGATTTGTTTGTAGCCAGAATACAGGTCGCACTTATTTATTATGCTGGACAAAAGCGTCAGTAGTCCATGCCAAATGAGGAAAAAATGCTTCAGGAACAAACCCCAACACAAAACAGTTGGTGCAGTCAGCGATAGACAGACAAGAACATACCAGATACCTATCCATGAAGCAGAAGTTGAAGAAGTTGGCCAAGAAATCAAACTTCTCCATGTAGTTTGAACTGCACTCCACAGAGCTTTACAAGAATCACGATAGAGCATTATTTAGGAGCAACTTGAAGATGCAATGAGTCTTATCTTTTGCCGCTTAATCCTGTTCAGGGTCGCGGGGGGAAGCTGAAGCCAATCCCAGCTGACTTTGGGTGAGAGGCGGGGGGTACACCCTGGGCAGGTCACCAATCCACTTTCACACCTACGACCAATTTAGAGTCGCCAATTAACCTAATCCTCTTTGTGCATGATTTTGGACTGTAGGAGGAAACCAGAGAACCTGGAGGAAACCCACACGGACACGGGGAGAACATGCAAACTCCACACAGAAAGGTGCCCAGGTCGACCCCGCGCATCGAACCCAGGACCTTCTTGTTGTGAGGAGAAAGTGCCAACCACCATGCCGCCCCCACCTTAAAAGCTTACTGGCTAATTTCCATCAGCTGTGTTACAGCCAGGAAAAAAAAAAAACACAAAATTTTGAGCAGCTCATGAAATCTGTGGGGACAAAATTGAGTAGGAATGATGAAGAAGGAGTTTCTAAAGCTGTAAGTGTAAATTTGACATGTCATACTTCCCCATGGGGTGGCATTGTGGAGAATCACTTCACTGAGTTTCCTCTTAACTTAAAGCACTAATGCAGGCTGTCTCTCTCTTTCTTTCCCTCTAAAAGCAACTCCAGAGACTCAGCAGGCCTAGAACTGCATTACCTCCTAAGCACAGACAAAAAAAAAAAAAAAAACCCTTGGAACTCTCCTGATTAGAGGAGGTTAATGTGCTCTGACAGAACTTTCCTCTGGGCGTTTGTGCTAACTCTCCCTGGGTGCATCCAGGGAGTGAGAGCCAGAGATGAAATCACACACATGTGGATGTCTTTGAGATTGCTCTATTAACCACCTGGCCAGTGGAATCATGAACCTGTCACACCGAGGGCTCCTAGGCCAGTCGAAAGGGTGTCACTTGAATATGTTTGGTGCCAAACTACTAATAAGGTTTCCTGAGCCAGCAAGGAGTGAGGACAGGGCTTAGAGTAGTGGTTCATTGTGTTTACAGAGAACATGGCAATGCTAGATTTGGTTAGATGTTGAAATGGAATGATGAAAAAATGGTGAACTTCATGCAGTTCCGCCAAATAACCAAACTCAGAAGTTAATTGAATGCAATTGAATAAATTGTTGTTTGTGTAGATCAATGAAGAGTGGACAGATATGAAACCTGAAGTGTTTTTGTTAATTAACCTTAACAAGATGCCTTTGAAACACTCCAAAAACCCTCTCAGAGGTAGCGCCATCAGAATGTATGCTATGAATTCTGGCTCTGAATGTACCTCAACCTCAGCTCCATCTAGGGTTGCCAACCGTCCCGATTTACGCAGGTTGCCCCGGAAAATGGGTGATTTTGATGCGTCCCGTCCGGGACAGCTCTAGTCCCGTATTCCAGTCACAGCCTTTACCGGACAATAATACGTAGATTACTGTCAGCATGGCTAGTGCGTGGTGTGTTTTCGTGTCTGCACTGGCCACTAGTGGTGAGCGGGGACAAAATTTCAGATTGAGTGGTCAAAAGGAGAGGTTAACCAAAGAAACCCCTCCCGCACGCTCACAAAATTTTTACGCCAACCCCCCCCTCGGTCGTAGACCGTCCCGCATTTGGGATTGAAAAAGTTGGCAACCCTAGCTCCATCACTCAATTTCATATTTGTTTTCAACTTGAGACTATGGACTGTCCATCCATCCATCCATCAATTAATTATCTATACTGCTTATGTGTTAAAGGAAGCTTGAGCCAATTGCAGCTGCCTTCAGGTGAGAGTTAGGGTACACCCTGGGCAGGCTAACGCAGAGATAAACAACCATTCACACTCACATTCACGTCTATGGGAATTTAACAATTTAAAGTAGCTGGAGAAACCACAGCGTCCAGAGGCAACTCGTAGAGCCATGATGAGAACATTCAAACCACACACAGAAAGGCCCCCAGTCAGCCACCAGGTTCGAACCTAGAACCTTCTTGTTGTGAGGTAACAGCATGACCAGGATGTTACTAAGAATAAATGAATGCTGTAAATGCATCATACAGCTCCATACATTCAAATTAATGAGCATGGTCTTTCTATGCCTTTGAGGTTCATATCTAACTTCAAAATAAAACCTTGTCTCTCGGGCACCCAGTTTTGTTGCAGATAGTGGGATTCCAGATGCCCTGTGAACTTTTCCGAGCTTTATGCAATGGTCAAGACTCGCAGGTGTTGTGAGAGTCCATTTGCTGGGGGTGTATTAACAGTAAAGTCCACAATCCAAAACTAATTAAACAGACCAGGGTCAAACACAATGGACACATAAGTGCCAAAACCAGATGATGGAGCCAAATAGAAGTCAGCGAGCCAGCCAGGAGTAAAGCGCAATTAATTAACATGAAGGAATCCAGAATCCAGGGGATAGTCCAAATAGGTAAACAGAGAATCAAGGCAATCGAGAGTTATTTCAAGGACTTTCCAATTTCCAAGTGCTCCAAGGAAGGGGATATCTTGAATGACACGTTGAGTGTGTGTTAGCTACACTTAGCCTTCAACTACAGGGCCTGGAAAGAAAAAAGGCCAAGCGGCTTTGCCAGAAGAAAAAATAGCCAGGCTGATTGACTCCAATGTATAACCTTTATCCTAAAGGAAAGCCTCTTGAGTCAGCTTATACTGTGCCAAAGTATTACGTTAAAGATGCTAGTTTGCATGCCTCAGCAGATTTGTGTGCCTCTCATCTGTTGGCGGCTAGACCGGAGCTCTGCTTCCATACTCATTTGTTTGGCCTCATTGGGTCAGTAATGAAGGCTGGCCAAAGGGTGAGCATTATGAAAAGTGGCCTCTGTTTATTTCAATCTGACACTCTGCATTGGAAAGCACATTTAGCTGAGACGTATGGGGAATTTTCCAAATGTGTGTGGGCACTAATTTTAATGCAGGCTGTCAGCTTGGTTCCATGCACATTTTTCACATTTTCAGGGCTCCCATTGCTAGGTTTGAAACTCAAATGCGAATGGACATGACAGAAAGAAATGTGATATTGTTTGGCGTTTTAATTTTCCGCTAACGACCTAATTATCCGATGGTGCCACGAATAGTATTTTTATGCAGCAAAATCTGTTATTGAATCAATGTCCACAAAAATCCTGATTAGGACCACTTATTATTTACCACAGTAAGACTTTTAACATTTGCTTTCACCACAGGCGTCTGATGATATCTTTATTTTGGAGATTAATGGCTTTTTTCTGTAATACCAGGAAGTGAATTACAATTTCAGACTTGACAACCTCAAAGAGAAATAATGAATAATCCAAGGAAAGGGGCAAAAAACATGCAGTAAACTGGGAGAAACATAAAATTGCACTTTAGATATAGCCCTTTTACAAATTGCTGTTTAATGTCACTTGGCCAATTTTTTTTGGACGTTTTTCACTGTTGATCTGCTATTGATCATACTGTGTGAATGTGTGACCAGTGCAGCAAAACAAAGCGACCAAAAACTTTCCATTACCAATAAAATGATGGATTTCATACTTGATTACAAGCATATTGTTCATTTTTTGGGGGGGATGAAAAGTTTACCCCATTGTCTCTTTTGGCAGAAAAACCAAAGTCCAAATTTGACCACTTTATTGCCTGAACTTTTTCCATGGTTATACCATTCCCTAATACGTATTGGTAACAAATGCTAACAATATACTAGAATATTTTTAACTTTAAGGTCTTTTTTGAAGAACCATCAGCCTTCACGTAAGCCATTGTTTGATCCAACTCAAATTGCTGCCCGTTTTAGTGCTAAGTAAACAAAGCTTACTGTTGGATAATGGAAGACTTATTTTTAGCAAATCCCCAACCCCTGCTCCCTCAATTCACTCGAATTTTCACCACCCAGCCAGTTCTGCCCATAATACAACACCTACCCTCCAAGGAAGGTGAAGGTCATCAGGCTTCCCCTACATTTTTGAGCAATAACTCATACCTGGGTGCCTTTCTGTGTGGGTTTCCTCCGGGTTCTCTGGTTTCCTCCCACAGTCCAAAGACATGCACAGTGGGGATTAGGCTAATTCTCTCTCTCTCTCTCTCTGTTCCTTCCCATGCCGGACGGCACATGGGGTGCCAAGCGGCCCCCACGGGGCTCGGTTGACATTTCCATAGCTAAGCGCATTCTACAGGGTGAGGTCGCCAGCCCCACGCCCAACCCTCCCCTAACTCGGGGTCATGCTCTCACACACGCACACATCCACACCTATGGGCAATTTAGGGTAGCCAATCCACCTAATGCGCATGTCTTTGGACAGTGGGAGGAAACCGGAGTACCCGGAGGAAACCCACGCGAATACGGGGAGAACATGCAAACTCCAAACAGAAAGGCACCCTGTGCCGAACCCCGGGCTCTAACCCAGGACCTTCTCGCCGTGAGGCGACAGTGCTAACCACTCAGCCACCGTACTGCCCTTTAGGCTAATTAGCTACTCTAAATTGCCTGTGAGTGTGAATGGTTGTCTGTCTCTGTGTGTCGCCCTGCGGTGGATTGGTGACTTGCCCAGGGTGTAACCCCGCCTCTCGCCGAAAGTCAGCCGAGATTGGCTCCAGTTTACCCCCGCGACCCTGCACAGGATTAAGCGTCGGAAGATGAGCGAGCGAGTGAGTGAACTCATTCCAGCATACACTTTTGTTAAAATGCAAAACTCCCACACATTCTAAAAGTTTGGCAGGTCTGCAATTATGGGAGAACTCTATTTTTCATCCCTACAAACAATGCCATAAAACTAAACACTAGATATCAACAGTGATCTAACAAAACCCTGGAGAACCACAAAAATACCAAATGGAGGAGTGAAAACAATACGCATTGCCAGAGGGTGAGATCATGGACATCCTTCATGTATTTAATATCAGCTATAAAAATCCACCAGGGACCTTTTCATGCATCTTTGGAGAAAATACCATCAAGGATTGTCACATCCACGTCTTAACAAAGGCTAGAGCCGTGTACAGTTACACCACTTTACCAGGAAATAAAAAAAAAAAAAAAAGTGGTGACTTTGTTTTTGCTCTCATTGACTAGGGTGTCCATATGAAGATTTTGTCAGGTAATTTGAGAGAAATGCATTTGCAGTTTTCAAGAAGAGGCGGCAGAGTTTAAGCTAATATTGTTTCTCCATCCTAACCTTTTTTTTTTTTTTTTGAGTTAGTGAGTGTGTCTGTGTGTATTGGGGGGGGGGGGTTGTTGAGTCGAGGGGTGCTATAGCGTTCAGTGCCAGACTAGAGAGTGGCACATTCTGTCTCTGATTGCTTCTCAGGCTCAAAAGCTGAAAAATAGAGAGGAATTGAGTGCCATTTTCAGGAAAGGTTAGCTGTCATGTAACCTCTTTCAATAGTCTCTCTTGAACAGTTGGGAAATAGACACAAGCCATCCTGCCACAATTCCCTCATGAGAAAAGAGCTTACCAAAAAATGCTAACTAAGCCAGTGCATGAAGTTACATGAGAAGCTGTCTCATCCTTTTCTCTGACCTTAATTATTTGTACAGTATTTTAAGTAGGAGTGAAAAATTTGTTCGGAATATATAAGAAACTCCACTGGGATGAAAACAATCAATGCTGGAAAACAAGTGAAGGTTAAATCCAGAGGATGGGCTACCTTCCCCAAGTAGCTCCCGTCTCTATTCTTTCCTGACGATGTCTCTGCTGATGAAGCATCGTATTATTGTTCTCAGCAAAAAGATGCATAAAGATGCACTTTGAAGTGTTCAAATGCATATTGTTCTAGCATTCGAGATCATAACTGATTTTTGCTGCACTGCACTATGATTAGTCACTCTTTCCAAATCTCTTTTGCCTAGCATCTGTTCAAGTTAATTGTTGTATTTAAAACTTAGCAAATAGTTCATACCAAACAGCTAGACCATATCGTGGGTTTGCGTGCATCGTGCAGAATGCGGTGGGATTTGGGAAAAGATTCATTTACATGTTCTACTATAGAGGCTACTGTAGAGGAGGATGATCCAGCAACCCTGAGGTGGGACATATGACTTTGGAGTACAATGGGACCTTGACTCACGAGCTGAATTCGTTCCGAGACTCTGAACCGATTTGTTCGCGACCCGAATCAGTTTTTCCCATTGAAATGACTAAATACAATGAATGTGTTTCAGCCTATTATGGGTTTATGTGTGGCCATAAAACATAGAATAAAATGAAAATCACCTTAATTATAGAAAAATAAACCTAAAT
>JAQMCW010000009.1:18706151-18717480 GCA_030068335.1 Chrysichthys cranchii
GCCACACATAAACCCATAATACACTTTAAAAACATGTTTTGAGGCTGAAACACATTCATTGGATTGACATTCATTTCAGTGGGAAAAATTATTTGGGTCGTGAACAAATCAGGTCACGATCAGAGTCTCAGAATGAATCAAGTTCGCGAGCTGAGGGTCCGCTGTATTCATTTTTATTAACCTTTGGTTGGTGACACCATCACAAAATCCTTAGTCTTCCCAAAAATCAGAGTTTTAAATCCTTACCTGTATTTAAGTGGGTGGCATTTATTTCCCCCTCCAACAAGACAGGCACTGATTAGGTTTATTTGGTCCTCAGTTCACATGATGTGCTCTTGTTCTAGATATTTCTATGGCTATTCATTGGTTTATTACCCTAATGTGTTAATATTTTCTGTTTTTCTTTGGTCTGTTTTCATCCTCCTGTGCTTTTATCTTGTTATAAACGCTCATTGTGAGTTCTCCAAGTGTAACCAAGCCATGTTCACTGCAGGTTGTTTTCTTGCTTACTTTCCGGACCATCGCCTTTTTATTTCCCAATTTCTGAATGTTGATTATCCCTGTTTAAAGTTATGTGAGTATTGTTTGACATTGCTAGGAAATCTGACAACAATTTTCAGAACCTTATAATAAATGCATACTTGTCTCCAGCCCCTTTATGGACTAGTAGAAGCTCTAATTTCAGTACATTTCACAACCAGTTTTGAACCACCTTACAGTCCTTGAAGCTCCATGTTCAATTTTAATTTGCAGGTCCCGGGTATTTGGGAACCATAAGAGGTTCAGACGTGAGATCAGAAATGCAGACGGTGCAGCAGAGATGTCTGATTAAGACATTTCAGCACCTGAGACCACACGATGCTAAGAAGGGAACCTGAGGCCAGAAAGCAATTTGCGTTCAAAAGCTTTGACAGTGCCTTGATTTTAGAATCGTTTTGGCTTGGGGCTGCTTATCTTTTTTTTTTTTTTTTTTTTTTTACTTTCTTGTAATAAATTCATGATAATATGACTTGGCATAAGATATGTTTAGCAGTCATGGAAAAGAAGTGAGTCGTACATGCTCTGCATAACCATTAACATCTCATCTGAGCAGCGCTAAGTCTCTAATCTTGGAGTTGGACCAGGGTGAGATATGATTCACTACTTGGCCAAGATATAAGGCAAGGCGTCCTCATCTGTTTTCACCTGCTTTCAGGCCTAATTCTGTTGCATTCCATGAAAAACCTAAAAAAACCAAACAAACAAATAAATAAATAACCTTACTGCATGTAGAAAACTATAGTACAACCCTGCGCTCACAGTTTACGCACTTGTGCACGTGGAAGCATGCGTGTATTCGATAGAGGATCATCCAAACAATTAACTGTTCAATATATAAAGCTTTGGGAAATTAATGGTTGCCAGTTTTGCTTCCATATATAACTGTCGTGGTCATTATCCGGTGTCGGCTACGTGACAAACCAACAAGGGAAGACAGAAACGGAGATGATATTCAGTGGAAGCAAAATTGATTTATTCGATTCACTTGGGAGGCAATTCAAGCAAAACTAGAAGAAAGCTACTGAACCATGTGCTCAAGAAAGGGACAAGTGCATTCTCATTAAAATCAAATACGATTAGGAACGTGAATCACCAACATAATGAGAAAAATAAATAGGAATTGCAATAAAGGGAGCCATATTAACTCACATGTAGCATCATCTTTTTGGGGGAAGTAGTCTCACCTTTAATGACTGAGAGTCAGTGAGACGCTCCGCTCCGATGGCTCCGACCCTAATGCGACCCTAATTGCGCTTTATTTTGGCTAGCACGTCAATATGAGGACTGAAACGAATGTGTCAACAATAAAAACAACTCTAACAGCCTGGGCATCGTTGTTAGCCCACCTCTCAGTGGAAAAGCAGCCAGTTTAGATCAGCCAGTGTGAGTGACTCATCGGGCAGTCAGTTGTTTCAGTCAGATATTTGCTGATGGGGAAGTCGTGGGCATCGAGCTCTGTGGAGGTGTTCTCTCAGCCATTTCTGACATGTTTAGACCTGAAGCTCTTCTAACGCTTTTGGTAAATCTCTTTGGCTGTGTCTCTTCTCCCCCTCACAACCATCCCTACCTCTTCCTCCCACGGTTATAAATAAATCCCTGCCGCATTACCATCCTTGTCAGAGTAAAGCAGCAGCCTTCACTGCATGTTCAAATGACTGCCAGATCACTGCAGAGGCCTGAAGATCCAGAATCCACTAAGGGAATGGATGCTTTTGCTTTTCTTTTTCTTTTTCTTTTTCTCAGCACAGTTCATCATAGCCTTTACCCACAAGCCAGAAGGAAATCAACAAACCAAAGGTAGAGTTTGATCAAATGAGAGTTGGGATAATCCAAGAGACAATATTCTGGTGTCAACCTTACACTTTTCTTTCTCTTATTTAAAAAAAAAAAAAAAAAAGACGTGCAAATTTTGTGGACTAGACATGAAGGTCATTAAAGGCTAAAGGCAATTTTCCTTCTTAAAAAAAAAAAAACACGTTTATTGGTATGTTACGTTTACTATAATTTACATTGCATTACAAAATTCGAGGATTGTTCAAAAACATGTTGAGATGTGTAAACAATATGGTTGTAGATGTGTAAACAATATGGTTGTAGATGTGTAAACAATATGGCCGTCACTTGGGGTGAATATAGAGATGTAGTGATTGACAACATGTTTCAGTGGAGTGTCAGCGGGAGTTCAAACACCGAGTAAAGATAGTATGGTCAGGATGGTACTGTGGCCCAGAATGCACAGATAACTTCTCAAAGAAGCCATCAGTGGATTCATCTGCAGCTCCTTGAGATCAGGCGTTCGTTCCTAGTGGCTCTAGGAATTATTTAGCCTAAACCATTCAGGAATTAGTTTGAAACCTTCAGGTAGAATATAAGCACTGGGAACAAACTATGGCTCCATCGCTAGTTTTAAAAAACCTGTTTCGAAAACCTTTGGGTCACAAAAGCTAGTTCTTTAAACACAGAACTAAAAATAACCAAGCTGATCTTAGCGTTTCATTTGGAAATTCAACATCACATTTCCTTTCCTAACAACAGTAGAAATTGTTTTTGTTGTTGTCTATAGGGGAAACAAGTTCTGAATCATCATCTTTATTATTATTATTTTATTCGTCTTCTGCCGCTTAATCCTGTTACGAATGTTAAGTTATGCTGTAGCACTTGCCTTTATGAGTTAATAGCATTCTGGCAGCTCTGATTTGATCAACTTTGGAAGACATGAATGGTTTCGAAGGTTGGGTGGGTGATAAAGTTGGAGAACAGAGTGTTAAAGGTAAATAAATAAATAAATAAATAAATAAATAAATAAATAAATAAATAAATAAATAAATAGGAGTGCCATTAGTGTGACGAGAAAAAGTCCAGTACTTTCTGAGAGTGTAGGTGGGGGTCCATTTGTGAGCGTGAGTGTTTTAAATCTGATGTGGGATGCTACATGAAGCCAGTAGAAAGTGATGTGGGAGAACCTGAAAAAGAATTTAGACACCCCTTAGCCCTCCTTTCATAACAGAGTCTCACATCAGAAGCCTATGGAGCACTATACGGTAAGTGTAGTGAGCCAATTTGGGATAAGTTGAGTATCATCAGCAAAGCAGGTGCATAAAAATCACATGAGGATATTATCTTATTGAGAAAATCTTTAGAGGGAGAAGAGGATGGGATCAAGCATTCATCCATGAGGGATACCAGTGGATGGAGTAGATATGGATGCCTTTGGATGTCACCCGATATGATTGTCTCTCCAGAAAGGAAGTGAATGATACCATGCTGGGCTTGAACACGGCTTTGAACAGGAGACTCTTGTGAAGGTCTTGAAGGCTGTTGAGAGATCAAGAAAGCTCTGATGAGAACCAAAGATAATTTTGCTGATCTAGAGTCATGTGGGGGGGCATGCTTCTCAAGCCAGAGCGAGCATGACCCTGAATGTTGTGTTGGGTAAGAATACAGAAAACAAACTCATGAACTTGCTAAAAGACAGAAAAGATGGAAGCGATGCCAGTCAGAGAGTTTCTGACTTCTTCAGGATGGGAATAACCCTTGCTGGTCTTGAAGGGAGTCCGTACCTGTCCAGATGATATGGAGGCATTTATGTTGGAAGGGATGAAAGTGGGAGAGGTCGTCTGGCAAAATATTCTGGAGCATTGTGAACGGGATGGGATCCATCTCTCAGATGAACTGCAGAATCTATTCAATAGAAGACTGATCCATGCAAAGGCTGCATCTCTTTCACTGGGATTCATGGGCACCAAGGTCATTCTTCCATCACTGAGTCTTAGATTTAAGAAGACTATCTTCTACTACTCTTTCAGTAGAAGCGCTTTATGGTCACATGCTCTTACCTGGAACTGATTTTTTACCTGATGCATGCTGTTTTTAAATCAGCACTCCTGCATTGTAAATATTACCAGCAGAACACAGTGAATCAATGGGGACCCACCTTTCCTCTCACTGTAGCATCTATTTCGCTCCGAGGTGATTTATGTCTCTCAGAGGAGAAGAGCAGAGTGACTCTCAAGTCCACCTCCATATTTTTGACCCTCCTGCACACACTCTTTCTCTCCGAGTCCTGCACTCTCAATCCTGAACTTTCCATAGTGACAAGCTCTCCATCACACTTCAAGGAGAAGCACAAAACACGACTGAGAGACGAGTCGGGACACTCGAGGGTTCTTATCTCTGTAATACGAAGCTGGAGATTATAGAAGAGAGAGAAAGAAGGCCGGCTATCTGCATTTCCTGTTGCCTGGTGATGAATTTCATCCAGTTAATAATTTACTGGCCTTGTACAAGTTCAGCTAAATTTCATTGCCTGGAGAGGAAAGAAAACGAGAGCGTTTTCATGAATCGTGGACTTCGAGTGCTTTTCTTTCTCACTCTCATATCCCGCATGCTTGCGTTTAACTCCGGCTCATCTATAAAAGTTGTTCATTACAGTTAAAGCCAAATTAAATACACCAAGTGTGCAGTAAAATCCATACAAACATAAACTATGTAATTAAATGCATCTTGGTCGGATTTATTTTTTTTTTCTTCTCAATTTTGAACCAACCCCCAGAGGCTTCCATTACCTGACGCAAAGGGATGCCGAACGACCCAAAAAATGCAGCAAGTCAACCGTTTATGGGAAACTAATTTTGGCTAATCAGGTTAACTCCATTCCCAACAAAGAAATAAACAAACAAACCAGATTCCCACAATGCCCTTTACAGGCTGCTGGATGGAAGCAGATCTGGAAAATGTTTACAAGTGGCTCGTGGCAGCACGTACAACCGCTCCGGTAGACGGCGCCCGAGAGTTCGTGAACAAATTACAGGCCTTCGAAGATTCGTGAGCTAATATAGAACAGCTTCGCCATGCTTCAAACGTTTGCTTCTATTTTTTTCTTCTTATTTTCTTTTTTGCTGCCATTATTAATGATAGGATCGCATATACGGATAAAAACAATGACGTCTGAGCAAGCTATTTTGAGGAACCAAAGTGAAGAAATTTTGTTTGTGTTCACCTACAAGTTGAGGTGCGTAATAACTAAGGAATACAGTACTTAGGGGTCGGCATGGTGGTGTGGTGGTTAGCCCTGTTGCCTCACAGCAAGAAGGTCCTGGGCTGTGTTCCAATATCCATACTTTCATAAGTACACTTAAACGTAGTACACAGTCCACACTTACTAAGTGCGCCTACTCCATGGTGCACTTACCGGAAATTAGGATCACGACTGCCACCGCGGCTCGTCATCCTGCCAAAAATCATCCCCAACTTTGAACGGCGAACAGATTTTAACCCTTCACAGATTTCTAGCTTGCAAAATGACTCCACTAATGCAGGCTGTGTGGAAAATCCGTTCCGGCAGCCATTTTTATTTTATTTTTCGAGCCGAGTTGGGTGCGCCTCTTCCGCTACGTAGCTAAGACGGCGGCCGTTGAGTGCGAAAAGTGTCCATTGTTCCACACTCCAAGATTTGACCGTTATGAGGGCGCCATCCGGGTCCTTTCAGGACACTTATTTTCAAGGCAAACGTAATGGGAACGCCCTACGGACTCAAACTAAGCGTAGTAAGGACAGAAAGTATGGATATTGGAACACAGCACTGGGTTTGTTCCCTGGGGTCGACCTGGGTGGCTTTCTGTGTGGAGTTTGCATGTTCTCCCCGTGTCTGTGTGGGTTTGCTCCGGGTACTCCGGTTTCCTCCCACAGTCCAAAGACATGCACAGAGGGGATTAGGCTAATTGGCAGCTCTAAATTGCCTGTAGGTGTGAATGTGAGTGTGAATGGTTGTCTGTCTCTCTGTGTCGCCCTGCAGTGGATTGGCGACCTGCCCAGAGTGTAACCCCGCCTCTCACCCGAAGTCAGATGGGATTGGCTCCAGCTTCCCTGAATAGGATTAAGCAGTAGACGTTGGATAAACAATAGTTGGGATCATGCGGTTAAAGGATGGTAGAATGAAGCAGAGTATCAGTCAGTTTGTCTCTATAATCACGCACCCCAAAGTGCCTTATTCCACTTACATCACAGCAACTTGCCAATGATTATGATTGGTTTAAAGGTGTCGGCTCACCCTTCCCAGGATCCAATGCATAGTTTTTGTTTTGAAAGCACATTGCCGCTACCTGCTATCTCTCTGTGCGGCAAAATCTTCTCAATATTAAACTCACTGTCATTGATTCCTTTAAACCCATCTCAAACTTTTGGTTTTCCATTTATGTGTCAGCTTTGAACAAAATCTGCTTGATTATTTTCTTTGATTTGCCGATTCGGTTCCATCATGTTTAAAATAACCATACGAACACTGAATGGATTGGTGGAACGATATTTTACTTTGAAAAATCTTCAGTGGCACATCCTACTCTAAGAGCAACGGCCTAGGATGGAGGCGGATTGTTCCGACTGGTTTTGGAACCGATGGCATCGGAATTGGCAACTCGCAACTTGCTGCAGAAGATTCTGGGAAGGGTGAGCGGTGTCATTTAACAACTCTTTAAAATACCAACATGTTGGAATTAAAGTAATCAAGATATGGGTTTTGCTCTCGGTATGAGTAGAGCTAGCTAGTTAATGCTCTGTTCTTCATCTTTATCATCCACCCAACCTTCGAAACCATTCATGTCTTCCAAAGTTGTACAAATCAGAGCTGCCAGAATGCTATTAACTTATAAAGGCAAGTGCTACAGTATATAATCCACCTGAACAGAGCTGACGCCGAAAAGTGCTTGGTGCAGGACTGGGGGTGAAGCAAAGAGGGGAAAAAATGGATAGACAGGTGAAGGACGAGGGGGAAGAGAGATGGAGGGAGTGTCAGAGATGAATGAAGCAGAGGAAAGGTGAACAGGGAGGTGATGGAGCAGTAGAGGGATGTAAAAAAAAAAAAGATGGGTGCAGGCGGTGGGGGATGTACAGATGGAAAACAAGACGAGATGGATGAGTGAACTGGGAGAGGAAACCAGATGGGACAGATTTCAGCAGGCCAGACAGCGAGAGAGAGAGACTCTGGGATTGAGGGTTGTTAAGGAGCTGCAGTGAGCAATGGGGAGAAACGGCGATGAGGACAGGCTGAGAGGAAACCGGGCTCTCTCCGGGAAGGTCCTTAAATTACGCTCCGATGTGGACAGCTCATCAATTGCGGGTCCAGGGCTCGAGCTCCAGAGCCGTGCTGTGCTTGTTTCATTAGGACTCTCATGTCAGACTCCGCTCCCTAAATCTCAGCACCCTTTATTATTTATTTATTTATTTATTTATACATTTGCTTATTTATGTAGTTGCATCCTGTCATCCGTTGTCATAAATATTTTGCTCTTTGCTCAGATACATTTGGGCCTACTCATCATCATCATCATCATTATTATTATTATTATTATTGCTAATATTATCCTTACAGGTAGTCCTCGAGTTACGATGGAGATGCCTTCTGCCACCCCCATCGTAAGTCAAATATCATATGTCGAACCACTGTGTTGAACCACTTAGCCTAGCTTAGGTATCTCAGCCTAGCTTAGCCTAGCTTAGCCTAGCCAACCCTGGAGTCTTTTCCTGTAAAAGACATGCTTTTGAATTAAAATTAGCTCTTCAATCACACACAAAAAAATCCCGCGGTAATGCACGGTACAGTACACCGACACACATGGAAACTCCATGAGTTGCGGGAGAGAGTGAGGCGTACTTCCGGGTGTTGTCCGAATGTCCGTGTACGTCATACACTGTTACGCTGGCCTGTCAGTGATGCCTGCGTGTGAACTTTAAATATTTTCTAAATATTTTACACTTTTTTGTGCATCGCAATCGTCATTGTAACTTCGAAAAATCATAAGTCGGGCCATCGTAACTCGGGGAGCACCTTCATTATTATTATTATTATTATTATTATTATTATTATTATTATCATCATCATCATCATCCATACTCCATTATCTTCTGATCAAGAAAAACAGAAAAATGAAGTACAACACTGAAACAGGACTTGACTAGGACTAGATCTAACACATGTAAACAAACTACAAAACAACAAAAACACAACCACAAGTCTTGTAACTGGACTAATGATGAGGAATCGCGTAGCAGCTGTGGAGCAATTAATGAGCTCGAGAACATGGACAGCCAAACGGTACAAATGGGAAGCAGGAAGAATAGTAGAGCGTGGTGTGTTGTCCCAGTACATTATCCCACTTTTAACATTTCAAGGCCATGATACATTACAATGAGTTATCGGTGGTGCAGATTGAAATCACAGACACTTCTTTATTGTATTTAATGCATTATTTCAGCACAGAGACAGAGTATGTATTTGTGATATTGGTGTCATAATGACAATAATTCTGGACCTAATTGCTACACAGACGGTTGGGCAGGAGTTTGCCTCAAATGGAAACAGTATGTTTGGGTGCAGGTTGTTCTGTCATTTCTAAATCTGGGAAATGTCCTACTTTCAGAGGTGAAAACAGCCTGCTTGGTAATAGAGGATGTCTTCGTTCAGTGGGATTCACTGTGTAAGTCTCTCTCTCTCTCTCTCTCTCTCTCTCTCTCTCTCTCTCTCTCTCTAATTCATTACGTTATTGCGAAAGCATCTGTTTGGTTCAAACTGGAAACGGAAAGTGCCATAAAGAAAATCCAGCCATATTATTTTAAATTGAAACGAACACCATGCTTTTCCTTGAACATTCAGCACCATCCGTCAAACAAGCGTTATCCTGTTTTACACGGTATTGTATTTCCTGCAAAACACACACTGCTTCATCCGTACTCCTGGACAAGGCGTGCTTTTTATTTATTCTCTTCTAAACACTTAACTGGTTGTTCTAATGAATTAACAGAATCTACGGTTTATTAGGCTGCGTGTGTGAACACGGAGATCAGGGCATGGGAGTATATCTTTTCAATGAGCACAAGAAGTTTGAAAATGTATACTATTAATAAAATGGGGCCTCTTCCATCAGCTGAGGCATTTGTTTACGCCTGACGGCTATACGCAGACAGATCGACCTGTCCACCGTTTGGATGGTGCCATTTCTTTTCTTTCTTTTTTAAATAATTGTACAAGTATTTAGGTGACTTACTTTCTTTTAATTATGCCAATATTAGGAAATGACTGGTTTTCACAAAATGTTCTTGATGGTACTTGCAATCTCTGACTTGGTGAACTAGTGCGAGGATTTGTTTTTGATCGAGGCTCCAGAGCATTGCTTGTCAGGCATGTATGGAACACAGACGAAGTGCGGATGGAGAGGTCGATGACTTGGCCCAGGCGCAGGTCTCACAGGCGGAGACAAACTCCTGGACATCCTGTTGCATAGACGGCCACCAGAAATCCCGTTGAAGCAACTGGTATGTGCGATTTGGGCTGAGATGCCCAGATAGTGGAGAAGAGTGCGCCCAAACTAGGGCCTCCTGGCGACATCAGGTACGGACATACAGGCGGCCAGCTGGCGTCTCAGGAGGAGCCGGTTCTCCAGGCAGGGCACTCCTGATTGGGTCCTCCAGAGGCCAGCGAAGGGGAGTCGCGATCCGATGGGCAGGTAGGACGGGCATGGGGTCCAGGTCTGGTGCTGAGGTGGAGAACTGCCGGGACAGGGTGTCGGCTTTCATGTTCTTGGAACCAGGGTGATAGACCAAGAGGAAGTTGAACGATTCAAAAAACAGAGCCCATCTTGCCTGTCGGGGGTTGAGCTGCTTGGCAGAGTGGATGTGGATCAGGTTCTGGTGGTCGGTCCAGATTAGGAATGGTTCGACAGTTCCCTGGAGCCAGTGCCCCCACTCTTCTAAAACCCACTTGATGGCCAGCAGCTCACTGTCCCCAACCCCATAACGCTGCTGAGTGGGGGAGAACTTCCGGGACAAGAAGCAGCATGGATGGAGCTTCCCATCTGGACCGTGTTGAGAGAGAACGGCGCCCGCGCCCATATCGGACGCATCCACCTCAACAACCAAAGGCTTGGTCGGGTCCGGGTGACACAGGATCGCTGGATATCTGGTGCTGAAGAACCTTCACAGAAGTGGATAGCTGTAGAACGGTGTCTTTAAGTGAGTTAACGGCGGCCTGCTGTTTGTCCACTATTCCCCGGAGGTAGATTACGTCCGCCTTCACCTGCTCAAACTCCACTGGGTCTCCTGCTGGCTCAGACATCCTGTCAGGCGTGTAGGGAACACAGACCAAATGTGAGATCGGACCACCCTTGTTGAGTGCGGGACTGACCCAGTTGCGGAGTGAGGTGCAACAAATTAGAAGACACACGCTGTTTGCTGTTGTAACACCCTGAGCGCGGAAAGAGGAATCCCACTGGGAGACGGTGTACGGTTTAACCGGCCAAAGAGACGACAGAAAAGACAGATGGAAAAAGGCTCAATACTCACGGTACCAGAGGAGCTAAGTGCTGAGGATACAAACGCTATGATGATTGAAGCCACTGAAGTGGTAGGAGCTCTTGGACACAGAGACAAAACACGATGTCTGACCAAGGAGCAGGTGAGTGGACTTCCTGTTTATATCCTGTCCTAACCAATCCTAGCTCTCCCTCGCAGTCACCTGACTCACTCACCTGATCTGGAGTTCTCCTAGATTGTTGTTTTTGCTGCACTGTCAGTGTTCTGACATTGTGTACCTTACTGAAAAGTCCTAGCATACCACAAATAAATGCTCCTGACAGCAGAGAATCAACTTGCTCTCTGCCGTAGCCCTTAATCTTAACCCTCAAGTCTTAAAGGTTACATTTAATCCTCAAATCTTTACCTTAAACCTACAGTTGTGTTCAAAATTATTCAACCCCCACTGAAATTGAGTGTTTTGGCCAGTTTGACATGGATTTTGATC
>JAQMCW010000009.1:18914128-18924527 GCA_030068335.1 Chrysichthys cranchii
TATCGGTTCATGGTATCGGCACTTTATGGACGAGTACGAGTATTTTAGCAAAGTATCGGCCCGATACTGGTATCGGTATCGGTGCAACCCTAGTTTCATCATGGGGATCAATAAATATGGGCTTTATGGACTCATTTTTGAGAAAATCTCAATTTCCACCGAAACCATGTTTTGCCTCTTAGCTCATAATTAGCCTGTGCGCATTCCGACTCATTTTGCCTGCACGGGTCACGTATAAACTTCTGACCGCAACTGTATACGATGCTTAATGATGTATAAGGGTACATTTTCTTTCAAACACTCAGGATAATTACTGATACGGCATGAATGAATGCAGATATTGCGCCTGGGAATAATCAGATATTACACTAGACATAACCCAGTACAAGGCTAATTGCATAATGAAGCACAGTGTCTCCAGGATGTGGTGATCCATCCATTCCATCCATTTTCACCTATCCACATTATAAATTAATTGATCTAATAAACTGATAGCAGCTGAGGCCATGGATTAATCTTTTAGCTTAATTCAATTTACAGGTTCCAAGAGTCGCTCTCAGACCTATCCAGGATACTAGAAATTGAATAGAGATCTACTAATACTACCAATCTACTAAAAATAATATTAATACTAATGTATTCTCTAATACAAACGTTATACCGTTACATTGATATGAGAACAAAAAAGTGCGTGCTGCTTACAGAGTTGAACTTGTATACAAGTATTGGATTGGTTTTACTGCTTAATATTTCATTCATAATTAAGAACAGGATCGAAATGTCTCATCTGTGTATGATAGCAATTCAGTTGCGCGAAGGCTAAAGGCATGGCAACAGAAGGTCCAGGGAAATGCAACCGATTTGGTTGGCTGCCACTCACTGAAGTAGTAATTGAGTGGCTCTGGTATGTCTTAAAACCCCTATCCGTTTCTGCTCCGGTTGTTTTGTATGAATGGTTGCTATTCGTACAGCGTTTGCCATTATTAGAGATGAAAAATGAACCAAATAAGCTTTGAAAGCATGAATTCAAGCACTCGGTATTTGTAATTAGATCCTCTGTGTCCAATGAATGAATATGTTGGTTCTAAGATGTCTAAAATGAACATTTGTCCAAGATGAAAGCTAAACTTCTTTTTCTTTAACCCTGCTTTCTTTCAGGCTCTGCCATGCGACGGCGATGGTTTGTGGTGCTGCTGGTGCAGGCATGGCTCTCTGCAAGTTTCACTAACGGCGAGCGGCCATGCCCCCGGAGCTGCCGCTGCGATGGCAAGATTGTCTACTGCGAGTCCAGTGCATTCCGCGACGTGCCAAAAAACCTGTCTGGTGGCTGTCAGGGCTTGTCTCTGCGCTACAACAGCCTGGCAAGCTTGCGCGCTGGCCAGTTTGTTGGCCTCAACCAGCTCATCTGGCTCTACCTTGACCACAACTACATCGCAACCGTGGACGCTCGTGCCTTTCAAGGAATAAGGAGGCTCAAAGAGCTAATTCTGAGCTCCAACAAAATCACGCTCTTGCATAATACCACATTCCACCTGGTACCAAATCTGAGGAACCTTGACCTCTCCTACAACAAACTGCAGGCTCTGCAGCCAGGTCAGTTCCAAGGACTGCGCAAACTCATCAGTTTGCACATGCGTTCCAACTCCTTGAAGAATCTACCGTCTCGCCTGTTTCAGGACTGCCGCAACCTTGAATTCCTCGACCTTGGCTATAACCGTCTGCGCAGCATCACCCGTAATGCGATGTCGGGGCTGGTGAAGCTGACGGAACTTCATCTTGAGCATAATCAGTTCTCCAAAATCAACTTTTCCAACTTCCCCAGGCTTTACAACCTCCGTGCTCTTTACCTGCAGTGGAATCGCATCCGGACCATGAGCGAGGGACTTACGTGGACCTGGAGTTCTCTACAAAAGTTGGACCTTTCAGGGAACGACCTACAAGAGCTGGAGGCAGAGGTCTACAAATGCATGCCGAACTTGCAGACACTTAATGTGGATTCCAACAAGCTGGTTAACGTCTCTCAGGAAGTTGTGTCGGCTTGGATTTCCTTGACCATGATCAGCCTCGCTGGAAACATGTGGGACTGTGGACCTGCCATCTGCCCCCTGGTGGCTTGGCTGAAAAACTTTCAAGGGAACAAGGAAACGCCCATGATTTGTGCCTCGCCCAAAGAGGCTCAAGGTGAGAAAGTCGTGGATACCGTGGAGGCAAGTGGCGTATGCAAGGTCAGCCATGTTACTCCCTCATTTGCTAGTTCTACAACTACCCTTTCTGGTGCCCCTGCTCTGAATGCAGCCCTTCCCTTTGCGCCCACGCTTCATTCCGGAGGTAGCAGAAGGGGCCAGGGCACATCCTTCCAACACCCCACCCCTTCGAGACCGTCACAATCTGACGTCTCTCAACCCGAGCAAGATTTCGAGCCAGTGTCCTTCCACAAGATAGTGGCAGGGAGTGTTGCTCTCTTTTTATCCGTCGCAATGATTCTTCTTGTGATTTACGTGTCATGGAAGCGTTATCCGAGCAGCGTGAAGCAGCTGCAGGAAAACACTTCAGCCGCCCGCAAACGTCGGAAAAAGTCTAGGGAGACTGAACGTACGCTCAGCACCCCCTTGCAGGAGTACTATGTGGACTACAAACCTTCAAGCTCCGAGGCCACAGATGTTCTGGTCAATGGAACAGGGCCATGCACATACTCCATATCCGGTTCCAGAGAATGTGAGGTATGACTCTACACTTCTTGCTACTTCGGTAACCAAAACCTTTCCACTGTTTGGCAATGAAAAATGAGCTCAGTGTAAATTGCTTCTAGAAAAATGGTGCTGTGATTTTGGTTTTGTCATTTTGTCGATTCCATGTTGGCAGCTAGAAATATTTATAAGAGTGGGACGTCAAATACTTTTAAGGCTACTTGGCTCTGACTGTTTTTTATTGATTTCTCGCAAATGTGTGCATTTTGATTTCAGTATGCTAAAGAATGTGATTTGTTGTATTTGTTCAGAGTCATTTTGAAAAAAAAAAAATTCTGCTGTATTTGCAATAAATATATGCTGTCACTTCAGCAAATATGGTCACATACACTGTTTACCTGTATAAATTTACTTTGTAAACAATGTTTTTCTTATGTCGTGCGTTATGAGAGCCATTGTACTTGTGCTGAAAAGCAAAATATACAGTAGTCGATACGATGTCTGTAGTGTGTTAAAAATAGTGGAGTATCGTTGATGCTAGAAGACAAAAAAGTCATTTAAGACCTTGATGCAGTCGATTTGCGTTTGGACAGTGAAGTGATTCCAACATTGATCAGTTCTTATATTTCTCACGACTGAAGACAAAATTGCACTTCAACCAAACCACTTGAAGAAAAAAAAAATCCAAGACAAAAATTGTAATTAACCCAAAAAAAAAAAAAAAAAAAAGGCGTACTGGTATTAATTATGAACGAAGCAATGTTTTATTCATTGTTTGCTTCGCTAGCTCTTTTGTGTGACAGATTATATGAGGAAGCTTTGAAATAACCAGTTTTCATACATTTGGTGACAAAATGCGATTATATTAAATACACTTTATTATTTGTTTTCCCCAAAATTTTGCTATCCCACACACACAAAAAAAAGGAAGAATGGGGGAAAAAAAAGTATTATTTGGTCCTTAATTGAGATGTGACCAAATTAGTTCGACGGGGACTAAAAGACACCTGATGACGACGTTCAGAAATAATTTCTTGAAATCCCACGAGTTTGCTCGCAGAAGCTGTGACTGTTGCCTAAAGGCCACTACGTCCTAGGACGACCGGACTGAATGAAACTAACTAAAGGGGCAGCTAGAAATGCCGTATCAGTGATGATGAAACTTAAATGCAACTCATTAATTCACAGAAAATGTCTGACTGATGACGTAAGCAGAACCTATTCTTTTTTTTCTTTTTTTTTTTACATCAGAAATCGTATAATCTGACACGGAAGACAATCTGTTATCGCAGGGTTATTGTTATTGCAGAATTTGCCCATTATGTTTTTGGGTTATCATACAGTGTGACGAATTTAAGACTATTGAAAAGTGCAGTCTAAACATAGACTTAATTTCCCCGGTGGTATTAAAAGCGAAATAAATAATTCCGGTATCATCTAATCCTCCATAACTACCCATACATATGTACTTCAAAGACTTCAAAAAAAACAAACCGAAAGCACCCAAAAGAACCCTCTTTTTGTATATGCCTGAGTGACTGCTGGGTCTTCTTGCCTGTTTGATCTGTTTTTAATAAGGGTGTTAGATTGCCAGTGTAGCGATTGCATTACCAGAATAGACAGTGTCTTTCCTGTCTTTTTTTTTTTTTTAACTTTAACAAGCTTCCTCAAGCAATGTGAGCCTGCTGATGATGTCTGTAACAAGATCATCCTGCCCTCTCGTTTTCACCAGCTTTTAAGCTGTTGCTGTTTCCTCCGTGCGCCAGAAAGACGTTTGAAATCCAGACCTTTTACATTTTTGTACGACTCTCCTATTTGGGGTGGGCGTTTTTTTTTTTGTTTTGTTTTTTTGGTTTGTTTGTTTGTTTGGGTTTTTTTTTTTGTTGTTGTTTTTATTTATTTGATTTATGATTTAAAAGAATCAGATACATTGTAAACATTCCGTCGAAGAAGAACATTTCTCCAAAAATCCCACTCTTAAAGATCCTTACTGAACGCACAACGCTTAATACAACAGAACTCCTTGAGCGTGGAAATACGGGCTTTTTTTTTTTTTTTTTTGTCCCTCTGTGTGTTTCTGAGATACCCCTTGATGGTTATATTTATGGTGATGGCATATTTTTGTATTCAGCTGCACTAGCGGTGACTCCTCCCTCCCTCTGCGTCTTGGAAACCTGTCAGCTCCTTGCAAGGATGTTAGTATTAGCTGTAGCCAATCCTTCTGGCAGTGCCATGACAGAGACACTTGGACACATGAGTCGGTCTTGAACCTGAATAGGGCAGGGGAATCAGATGAAAGACTGATAAACAGGTGAGGGAAAGGGATGGACAGAAGGGGGAAGATGGTCAAGGCCACAGAGAGCTCAGAGGCATACAGAATGGCTTCCGGGGGAGAAAAAAACCCCAAAACAAAACAAAAAACCTCCAAAAAACTCATGTCTTGTTCCCTGGAAAAGAAAAGAAAAGAAAAGAAAAGAAAAGAAAAGAAAAGAAAAGAAAAATCTTTTCCGAGGGCTCAGCACTGTGTAGTAGACTCCCACATATTAGCCTCATTTGCTTTGTGACTGATTCATCTAGACATTCTTCATAGCAGGTTTCCACATCTTATTTGTGTTTCATCTTGAAGCATCCTCAGGGCATTCATCTAGGAAGTCAGCTACATAGATGAGCTATATGAGATTTGAGGTTACATTAGATTATCTACTTAATTTTAACCACAGAATGATTCTTAACCACACGAATGTACATGCAGAATTACTTAGATTTATAAAACGTTCTCCTTGCTTTGAGGTGAAAGGTTGCGCCAGCACGTTTTTAGTTTTACATGTCTGAAAGTATCGGAACTTGGGATCACGTCTTATGGTCAGATGAGACTTTTTGGTCATGCACACCATTAGGGTCAACGAAAGGGGACTGAATACAAGGAAAACAAGGTTTTCAGGTTGCCAGGGTAATTTATGGCAGTGGATCGGTGAGATTTTGGATTTGGTGGTTCGCTTATGGAGATTGATCTACCAGGAAAACTTGGTTGCATCTTCAAGCATGTTCAGACTAGGTCTTAGGGAGATCTTTCATCAAGACCCTGAGTCAAACAAATCAACCCAGAAGCTAAAAAGAAAATAAATGAATGAATGAATGAATGAATGAATGAGACTTTTGCAATGATTTGGACTTTACTGAAAAGCTGAGAATCCATTTGCATGACCATAATATTTCTTAGTGTTAAACATTACAAAAATGTAAGACTTGGTACTGAGCAGGAGTTACAAACATTCATTCTAAGCGTCATGTTAATTATTATTATTATTATTATTATTATTATTATTATTATTATTATTATTATTATTATTATTATTTTAGAATTCCTATTTTTGTACCAAGTTGTTGAATATATTTTTGACTCATTTTTGCTCATTCTCACGAAGGTGCCAAGAATTCTCTCGGACACTATATCCTTTCCGACATACAGTAAATATGATTACAAGGATAGATCCTCGCTGCAATTTATGCCATGTTATGGCAGCAGCCTGAAATTACTCTTGCTCGGTGCTTGGATTAAACCTAATCGTCCAATTGCATAATCATGAATAGGTCACACTATAACGAGGGGCGTTTTCCATGCTTTCGTTTCCATTTTGTCTGTAAATGTGAATTGTTTACTGCGTCCTCTCTCCATCTCCTGCGGCAGACATGATGTGGTTCGCCTGCTCCGTGGTGCGGCAGAGTCGAAGTCACCGGGTGATTGATGAGTCCTGTTCTCTCTCCTGTGATTTGGTATTCCGCTCACACACCTGACTTGCGGGTCTTTTCACATCACACTAACGAGCTAGATTCAAACATACGTTTCGGCTTGCTTTCGGCTTTTGTCTTGGAAACGCGCGTTCTCTTGACGCCTTTTCTACCCTCGGCGTCTTATCACGAGTGACAAGAAACGCCAGATAAAGAGTGCTTAGGGGGAGAGAAAGAGAGAGAGAGAGAGAGAGAGAGCTCCCCCTGCCCTAACCTTGAGACAAGCTTCCTTGGAAAAAACAGGTGCTTCAGGAAAACCTGAACATCCTTCGTTGTTAAATGTAATTCCGGGATACGATGCGGCGTGATTTGAAAAGCAAAGCAATAAAGACGTCCTTATTGATAGAAGTGACAACGTCCACGGGTAGGATTTATTGCCCTGTGAATCTCACAAAGTTGCTGTGGGACAGTAATGAGGTGTTTGTCATTCGATAGCCCTTGCGACAGGGCGGTCTTCAGTTTGGTCTGATCAGCATCTCTCTGACTCTACATGTGTTAAAAGCGCAGTGGAAAAGGATAATGAGGCAAACTTGTCAGAGAGATGAAGGGGGCTGTGCCGTCGGTTGCTGTCATGCAGGTCTACATCTTCACTCCCTCCAGCTGCAGGATCCTCCGCCTGCTCAGAGACTTCACTTTCAGACCTTGAATTGTTCGGAACATGAATTATGCATGATGAATAGCTGATTAGGCTGCAACTTGATGTGTCAGTATTTTACCTGTTGCCGCGGTTTGTCAAGGAAGTCTCTTGGGGGGTAGGAAATCTACATCTGCTGAAAATAGCTCAGATGGGGAATAATCCAATTAAAGTTAAGGAATAAATAAAACTTAATGAGTAAAAACCTCCATTTATGTATTTGGGCGATTCCAGAGTCGCTGGCGCCCTTCAAGAGAATGGACAAAGCAGAAAGACTGACAAACAAACAAACAAAAACATGAATAATTCTTTGGGATTTATTGAACATTTTTACTTTTATCATGCAAATAATTCGTTTTTATTGCTTTACAAACAATAAGATAAACCATCAATCCTGTATAATCGGAGAAAGAGCTCGGTTCCCATTGCTGGCACCAAGTCACATACGTTCTACGTGGGTGCGGAACCCCATCCGGGTCACCGATTCTGTTCACAACATTTATGGACAGAATTTCTAGGTGTAGCCAAGGGGCAGATGGTGTCTAATCCGGTGGGCTTAGCATCGCATTGTTTCTTTCACGTAGGTGATGTGGTCCTGTCGGCTTCATCAAGCAGTAACCTCCAGCTTGCACTGCGGCGGTTTAAGTGTGAAGCGGTTGACCTGAGAATCAGCAACTCCAAATCTGAGGCCAGAAAATGGTAGATTTGTTGTGAATTGTTGCATCAGGTGGAGGAGTTCAAGCATCTCTGGGTCTTGTTCATGACTGGGGGAAGAATGGAGGAGGAGATTGACAGGCAGATTGGAGGAGCATCTGCCATAAAGCAAAAGCTGTACACGTCTATTCTGGTGAAAAGAGAGCTGAGCTAAAAGGCAAAACTGTCAATTTACTGGTGGATCTACATTCCTACCCTCCCCTATGGCCATGAGGTGTAGGTTCTGGCTACAAGAACAGGATCATGGGTAAAATGAGCTTCCTCAGAAGGATCTCTGGGCTCACACTTAGAGACAGAATGAGGGGCTCAAGTATTCATAGGAGAGCCCCCATATTAGAGATTAGAGAGTGGTTCGTGTACCTCAGGGCCTCCCTGATGCCTCCTAGATGAGATGTTCTGTGCATGTCTAACTGGAAGGAGACCCTGAAGCAGACCAAGGACGTGGTGGGGAGATCCATATAATCAGCTGGCTTGAGATTCCCCCTGCATCCCCCCGAAAGAGCTGGAGGAGGTGGCCAGGGAGAGGTAGGCCTGGGCAGCTCTGCTTAAACTGCTGCCCTCATGACCTAGAACAGAATAAATGGTGGAAAATGGATGAATCAAAGGATGGAGAAACTACTCACCTTTGCTCAAACAAAAATCATTCTCGTGAGAGATAATAATACAGTATATGTAATAGAATATTTCCAAAAAATGGCTAATTTTTTGACACCCCAAAGGAATACTACACTGAAATGCAAGTCAGTCATTCATCAGTCAGTAAGTGCTTTACCCTGGGTCAGCGTCACAGGAGAGGTGATGCCCATTCCAGGAACACCGGGAGAGAGGGGGAAATACACCCTGGTGGGATGCCAAGCTGTTATGAGGTGCCATTCATACAGTTATTCGATTTAGCCAAGCCAAGCCAAGCCGATCCACCTACCATTTTTGGTGGAAGGTGGGAGGACACTCACATGGACACGGAGAACATGCGAATGTCTCACCGACAGGGTGGAACTGGGAACCCTGGAGCTGTGAGGCAGCAATGCTTCTCAGTGCCCTAGCGTGCCATGCACTTTCACTGCGGTGCATTAGTTTCATTCTACGCATGTTCTCATATTAAAGTTTAAAACGCAATGATTTTTTTTTATTACATACATCCACGCACAAACATGTGGGAGAACCCCTTCCAACATGGTAGCGTGTGTTCACCGAGTCCAACCTTCAGAAGGTTTTGAAGGCATTCAATATTTATTCTTCTTTCTTGTGAGCAATTAGGCCAGTACCCTGACTCTTTGATTGTGCTCTCCATTGTAGTCATGTTACATTCGCATTAAAGGCTTAACTCCGGAGTCCTTAATGCGTTCAGATTTTAGACTGCTCCCTCTGCATTGAGAAAAACAAAACCCCACACGAAACAAAAAAGAAGAACAAGTCGTCCCATTTTCAAAACAAAAAGTCACCAAAATGAGAAACTAATCACCATTAGGCCAGACTCTACATTTGTTTATTTAATAACTTGATCATTTTTCTATCTTTGAGCCCTGTAAATAATGAAAATGGACTAATCCTCTCAACAGGAGAAAGTAATTGTTGAAGATTAATATGTGTGCCACCAATCTGGTCATCAGGTCAGCGGAGAGAAAAAAAAAAAAAACATAGAAAAAAGCAAGGAGAAGATTAAGGACAGTTTTCCATATGCTCGCTGACCGCAAAACAGACTTGTTTTGCACCTGAGGATAATTCTGTAAGCTCCTAAACTGTGTCAAGTGTTTGAGAACAAACTAAGAAGGCAGGGATGCCACCTGGGTCTTTGTGTTCTACTGTGAAAAATGGATTTCATATGCATGCCATGTCTTTGTAAAGTGAGCGAAGGAAGATTTCATTATAATGGTACCCCTGTACGGCTTGTATTTTATTACTGAAATATTGGAGCTGAGATAGCTCTTCACCCCTTCCCCGCTGCTGTATGCGGTATAATGGAAAAACTCTATTGAAGAAGATACAAAGGTGAATACACAACAGAAACAGGAAAATGTACCGAAAACGAGGGACAGGTGTGTGTTCTGTACAGCTGAAGGGTCACTTGGGGAGTACAAGTCCCCGTACCTGTGGAAGCATGGTTTTTAAACGATTCCCATCCACATGAACAGTGTTGTCGGAAATATGAGCACACCGGCCAAGTGTGTGGTTGTAGTAATTGGAAAACTTTTAACGTCAAACACCGTAAGAATAATGCAACACTGAGGGTTCTTATGTGTGGAAAGACAATGAGGCGAAGCTACTTCTTAAGGTTATATGCGAATACAAGGTGTTTGCCCATTTCTTATCCAAATTTCCAATTTGTAGTGAAATTTGTACCATGAAATTTAACTCATAAAAATGCTATTTCGTATGGACAGGACATGGGGGGGAAAAATATCCATATACCTGTAATAATTACCGTAATTTCCGGACTACAGAGCGCATTGGAATATACGCCGCACCCACTAAATTTTAAAAGAAAAAAATTTTTCTTTTTTTTTTTTTTACATATATTAGCCGCACCAGACTATAAGCCGCAGATATATATGTTGTGAAATGAGATATTTACACA
>JAQMCW010000009.1:18983950-18995194 GCA_030068335.1 Chrysichthys cranchii
TTCCATTGCCACATTTTGCCCCCCCTGGTGTGTACCGTCGGATTTTTCTAACGCAAAATATTTGCCGTGGCTCAAAAAAGGTTGGGAAACACTGTTTTAGACAACATTTCCAGCTAATTCACCCTGCCGCTTAGTCCTGATCAGGGTCACGGGGGGGAACCTGGAGCCAATCCAAGCTGTCTTCGGGTGAGAGGCGGGTTATACCCTGGGCAGGTCACCAATCCACCGTAGGGTGACACTCAACCATTCACACTTACATTCACACCTACGGCCAATTTAGAGTCGCCAATTAGCTTAATCCCCTCTGGACTGTGGGAGGAAACCGGAGTACCCAGAGGAAACCCACACAGACATGGAAAGAATATGCAAACTCCACACAGGAAGGCGCCCAGATCGACCCTGAGGATCGACCCCAGGACCTACTTGCTGTGAGGCCACAGTGCTAACCACGTAGCCACCGTGCCCCCCCATCCACCCTGTGGAGCATAATAATACATTAATCCATGCAACACATTAGGCAGTGTCCCACATTATGCCACGTTCTTCACCAATTTCAAGTCAAGTTTCCAGTTCTGTGTTCCCCGAGTATGATCCCAGGCCTGTTCCTGGTTATGGATTTGACCCCTACTATGGTCATGGATTATTTAGTCTTGCAGTTGCACTCATAAAAATAACATTGAGCTCATACACTTGCACTACAAAGGCAGCAGCTCTGTCTAACCGTAGTTCTTATCCTTTCTTGATCATGTCTCTGAGTTGCCATTTTGTGTTAACACCACTGACTGAAATGCTCTCTGGGTACAAACTTGGCTTCCAAACACCCCCCGCATGAAGTTATTCAAATACAGATAGAGTCTTCATTTTCACATGTTTACACATGGTGCGATTGTGTTCTGGCATTCTGGAAGTTGTTTCACATGGTTGTTCATCTGAACATGGAACATGATGGTGGGATGCACAAGTGAATAGCAAGATGCGCATGAACCATCCTGGAGTTGTTCCATGTTGGTATGGAGCAGGGTGTGGTTCCTGGCGAGTGCTCTACTGACATTGATCTAACTAAACTGCTTATGTGCTGGTGGCTTACAACTTAAAAATAAAAAAACGAAGAAAAATAATACTAATAATAGCCTGGATGCATTATGTCCTTGCACTGGTGCCCAGGCTAATGATGTGTCCATGACTGATATGTCCAGTGACTTGACAAGACAAAACAAAACAAAATGAATCATGATGGACAGAAGCTGGTTCAGAAGGAAAACCAGGATGCAAGCGTTTCCTTTCACGCATCTTCATTAAATACAGAGAACATTTGTCCATGGGAGGATTAAGTGTCTTCTAACGCTGCATGAGGTGCACATAAGGCACTTAGGCTTGCTCAATTCAATTCAACAGAGATATTGTATCAGACTTCAGAGCTCATAATGGCCAGACTGGTCTTAACTCAAATCCTGTGTAAATCACTGACTGTGCTGAGTGAGAACTGTCTTGTCTGTCAGTATTTTTTTTTTTTATTCGTTTTTCGCTCCAGCCATCTGTTGCCTCAGATCGCTGTGTGAGTTTGTGCATGCGTGTTTTCACCACCTTCTTTGCTGCAATTGATATTTGTTTCACCAGTGTGTGCGTCCCCATGACATTGGGACATTGGAATATTGCAAACGAGGACAGAGGATCGCTCAACCAAAAGCTCCAAGGTCATTGGGATTTGAAACCGTTGAGCTCCTCCTGGTTCTCTGACCTGTTTCTGTCGTGCCGTCCTGACCTTCTTCTCTGGGTGGGATTCTTGACACATGCAGTGGAACTAGGGCAGGTGTGGCATGAGAAGCTTCTCACCGAATATGTCTTAAAGCCAATTTGCCCGTGTGGAGTAACACTACGGTGCTCTCTCACTCTTATCACACTTGTTTCAGCTCACAACGTCTTGTTAATTAGCTGACAATTTGAAGGGGATGTGCTAGAAGAGGGAACGTTTGAAGAGATGGATGGGGGATGCACTATGTAAGGAATAAAGACACTTGGCGGTGTGCTGTTATAGAAGGATAATGTTGGAGAACTTCCTGGTACAAATGGTAGCGACGTTGGAGAGTCCTCCCATAAATGCTTCTGTTCTCTCTTGTATAACTGCTCTCAGTGTTGATGTTCTAGAACATTCATCAACACCTCGGTGAAAGATTTATGAATTCGACAGATGTCAGTTATGAGATGAAATCGCATTAATTGAACCTAATCATAATAGTGAGCAATTGAGGCTCGTCCCCTGACTCATGTCATCAACAATGGCTTCTAATTGCAGGGAACTTGCTCTCCTTTCAGTTACCTTTTTTATTTTCGTTTCAGACTCCTGATGGATGGATGGATAGATAGACAGATAGATAGATAGACAGACAGTGCTGCCGGTCTGCATCTCCACATCTATCTGCATTTCCAAACTCAGCACTTGTTTTTGAAAGGTTCCTTCTGAGATACTATTTATTTATTTATTTATTTATTTATTTATTTATTTCATTTCATTTCATTTCGTTTTATTTCATTTTTTGGTGCGTGTGAGCACCCGCTATTTCTCAGGCACGTTTACTGCCGTGCATCCCACCTTTGTTCCGTGCGTTTGCTTATTAAAAATGTATCAACCCCTTTCGTCGGGGAGCGCGGACGTATTTCATGATGCCACTCTGTGCCACGTACGTCATTTTGTTCCTCAAAGAATCTTTTAATCCATGAATAAATGTCTGAATTTGAATTTCATCAGCTCCTCCCATCCCTGGAGAGAGCTGGAGGTGCGTTACTGACTGGATCAGCACGGCGCCACCTGAGTTGCAGGAAGCTGCATCATCCTCCTGCACTGGGGGGATACTGAGAGGAAATTGGACGATGAGGAGTCAGAGAGATACCAGAGCTACTGCCTTATCTGATCCAGATAGGTCTGTTTGAATAATACTTTGTCATGTGGCAAAGAAAATGACTCTTCTACGAGTCGGAAAGGTGACATCTCTGTAAGTGCCTCTGTCATAAATCGTTTGAAACTTGGACACAGTAGATGGAGGAAATTGAGACTGCTGAGCTAGGACTTCTCGCCCAATCTGATATGT
Organism: Chrysichthys cranchii; assembly: GCA_030068335.1. Lineage (NCBI taxonomy): Eukaryota > Metazoa > Chordata > Actinopteri > Siluriformes > Claroteidae > Chrysichthys > Chrysichthys cranchii. The sequence continues at coordinate 18,987,037 of JAQMCW010000009.1, forward strand.
AAACCATTCCATGCTCTCCACTAAAATTAGAGATCAGCATTTCAACGTGACCATGATAAAAAAGGATAACGGCAGATGAATACTCGAGTGAAGAACCACACCTGGAAATGATCTAAAAAATAAATAATCTTCTTCTCTCTTTGGTTTTGGAGGCTCCCACCCCTCTATGTCATGACAGCTACCAAAACCAGAGAGGGGCCGAGAGTTAGCGCAGGCTTCCTTCAACACATATAAAGCCAGCTAAAGCATCTTTTTTCCATATTTTTCTTTCCCACCCAGAGACAGCATGCCCGGCCATGGCATGAGAAAGGGATAAAAACTCTAGAACGTGTTATTCAGGATGGAAGATTTCATTATTTCATTTCAAGAACTCATGTCAAAATATAGAATCAGCAATAGTAGATTTCTTGAATATCAACAATTGAAATCCATCATACTGGATACAAGATTTAATCCCAATCAAGTGAACTTAGAAACGCCTACTTGGGCAAGAGAATTAATCAATTTCTGCACCCCAAAATTGCTCTCAAAGATATATGAATAAATTATTGTTAAAAGTTGCTGATTCACCGTCCCTCCCAACCGCAAATTGGGAGCGAGATCTTTCCATCAATCTCGAGACAGCATGCCCAGTTTTGCTCTCTAAACTTATGAAGAATGTTTGAAGCATTGTCAGAATTCAATCTTGCCATCTCTTCATTCATTTATTGTATTTATTTCGATGATTCCCCGAATCATTACTAATATCCATAGCATGGGGTCATAATATCAAACAACAATAATGAATAATCAGGCCCAGACTTTATAAAATTTATGGTCAAACTTCACGGTGATACATTTATACAACAGGATGTACCCAGACACTCTAATCAAGGACTAACACAGGACGGGTTAACACAATAGGGCAATGAGCCAATAGCAGAACAGGGGCAGAGAAAAGACTAGGACTCTTCTAGGAAGGAGAAAGAAAGCTACGCTGAACTTCGCACCATTCTGGGATCCTGCATAAGGACGCAGTGGAAGCTCGGGGCCAGGGTCAACCTCATGGCTTGTTAGCTTTTAAATATTTTTAACCTGGAGCTAAAGCCAGAATGGACACTAATTATTTATATAAAGGTTTCAACCAAGATAAGGACTTCTGGCAGGTAGCCTCATCACCTCACAGGTTCAGGGTTCTGGATTCGCCCCTGGTCCGTGTGGGTTTTCTTCTACCTCCTTATAGGTGGATCGACTACACTACATTGCTCCTAAGGTGTGAATGTGTGTGCCGGTGCTCTGGGATGGTCCAGGGTCCAATCAAGGTTCTAGTCCTACCTCGTTCCTTGCGTGACGGGGATAGACTCCAGGTCCACCATGACCCTGAGTGGGATAAAGAAGTTCCTGAAGACGAATGAGTGAATTTCTGAGAATCCTAGCTATCCATCAGACCTAGGTTGTTATGTGATTTGGGGTTTGTTTTTTTTTTTTTTTTTGGTCAGTAGATTGAATGTGCGCACCAGGACAATGTGGACATCATGGATCTAAGATTAATCAAATGCAGATGTTTCCCTTTGCAGCTGGGTCGTCAAAAAAAATGGCTTGGGAATAAACCCAGCGCTTTCAACTGAGCCCAAGCTCATGATGTCGCCCATCATATTTACAAGACCACTTGATGGCTATCATCGCCAAGTAGTCCTAGAGACCCCTATTTACCCAAAGTGCCTTTATCCCAATTTTGCATAAAGGTGCTCAAGTTGTTCACGACGACGCATTCGGAATCGGAATTACACGCCAGGGTCTGTTCGTCAAGCTTGAATGACTTTGTCTGAGTGTTCAAGAAGCCAAATCTGTGAAAAGGCCATGTGGGATTTGATTTATTTTTCCGAGACTTTGTGACATTTTGTTGTACAACAAAAGAAAAGAAGAAAAAAAAACCCCAACCTTTCAAATCAGGTGTCTTTTCATTCTGCCGTCTCTTCTATCTGCTTTGTTATCGGAGTACGACGCTGTCAAGGATTGCCGATGTTGATTTCGAAGGTATTAGACGCGAAATAATTCAGTTCTTTCTTTCATTTTGCTTTTATTGCCTTGGTTCTTTGTTGCCCTGTATATCATGCTTGTTTTCTCAGTCAACTGTGTGATAATGAAGTTAATTTTACAGGTTCACCTGCAGGCTTTGGAGCTTCTTTTCACTCGAGCGCATGGGCTTTATTTGTTTGTTTCACTCCTGTTATTACCAAAGTTGCGTACAATATTTCCTGAAGCTGTCTACGTCTATCTCTATCTCTCTCTCTCTCTCTCTGCGTCTCTCTTTCCTTCCTTCTTTCTTTCTTTTTCTCTCTCTGGCCTTGTCTCTCCATCTCCCCTGACAGTGCTGCTGTAAATAGACTTACCTTTCATGGTCATGAAGTCCTCCTTTTTGTCTTTTTATCCAGAATCCATCCTTTCATCATCAGTACTTGTAAAAAAGCCCCGTCGGCTTTGAACCAGTCCTTTGTCTCTGCTGCTTTACTTCATGAATCAGCCATATGAATCAGATTTCAAACATGACAGCTTTATAATGTGACACGAATTAGACGCGTTTATGCACTTTTCCCGAGCACTTTGATTTCGGGTCGCTTCGCTCTGTTTGTGTACTCTGGAGTGATGCGGAGGGGCTAAAAGACAGGCGGTGACTTTGATTCCAAGTTCTTTTGATTCCCGTGTCTCCCTTGACGATCAGTGTAACAGCACCACTCCCTCCGAAGTGACAGGAAGTACCTCTTGTCCTAACAGATGTCGTAAAAAAAAATTCAGAAATGAGACGCTGTGCATATTTCAGAACGTTTCTTGGGTTGTGCTGTGATTGCAGTGGCACGTTTGATGAGGTGAACGTTCATAATCATGGACAGGTTTATTGTGGGGGCTGAGGGAACATCTGTGGGAAGAACCATGTTGGAACACACATAGAGATGAGCGATAAGGTGGTGCATTGGTTTGCACTGTTGCTTCACGGCAAGAAGCAAGAAGGTTTCTGGGTGGAGTACTTGCTGTCCCTGTACCTACGTGGGTTTCCTCTGGGTGCTCCAGTTTCCTCCTACAGCCCAAAGACCTGCAAATTAGGCAACTGACTACTTGCCCCCAAGTGTGAATGTGAGTGTAAATGGTTATTCATCTCTGTGTTAACCCTGCGATAGGTCGATAACCTGCCCAGGGTGTAACTCGGCCTCTTACCTGAGGTCAGCTCGGACTGGCTCCAGCTTCCTTGATGGATAAGCACCATAGAGGATGGTTGGGTGCCACATGACTTGTATGTATCTTATTACCGTTGTAGGACATTCACAAAACAAGTTAGTTCCTGTTCATATCATTGGTGGGAGTAGTAATTTAGAGTAGCCTGTTTGCCTAATTCACATGTCTTTGGACTGTGGGAGGAACCTGGAGCACCTGGTGAGAACCCACCAGGCACGGGGAGAACATGCAAACGCCTGTCTTTGGACTGTGGAACATGCAAACTCCTGTATTTGGACTGTGGGAGGAACCTGGAGCACCTGGAAGGAACCCACCAGGCATGGGGAGAACATGCAAACTCCTGTCTTTGGACTGTGGGACTGTCTTCCTGTGCCTGGTGGGTTCCCACCTGGTGCTCCAGGTTCCTCCCACAGTCCAAACACAGGAGTTTGTATGGTCCACATGAGTCTGTATGTTCTCCCTGTGCCTTGTGGGTTCCCTCCAGGTGCCCCAAGTTCCTCCCACAGTCCAAAGACATAAAAGGTCCCAGTTGGGTCAGAGGTTCAAACCCAGAGCCTTCTTTCCGTAAGGGGACTGTGTTAACCACCGCCTCACTGTGTCGCCCACTGACCAATCAGAACGGAGCATTCAACAAGACCTTGAGGAAGTTGAGGAAACAACCCAGACAAAATATTAGTAATGCACTAACATGGACATTCCCGTTGTCTGTCGAAACCACCGGTAGTTTTTAAACTACGTTTCTGATTGTCTATCGTCTTGCGTGACCATTTTTCCTCCTAGCCCAGTTATCCCACTGTCACATTTATGCACAGGACCAATTCCGCTCCACATTGGAGTTTAACAGAGCGTTTAACAACCTCGCGCTATTAAAATGTATCAGGTGGTCTCGTCTGGACTGAGAGTGTACCTGACTCACCTGACACCCTCTCCTCCAGTGACTGTGAAAAACCCTTATGGTTGAATGTGACAGAAGGACACAGAGAGGACAGAGAGAATGAGGAAATGGTGGGAAAAGAGGGAAAAAAAAGGACGGGGTTAGGGGAGGCAGGGAGGCGGAAAGAGAGAGACGCTGGAAGAGCACGGCGTCTTCTGGACTCTAAACAATGAACCTTTGAACTTGAACTTGAACTTAAGGAAACATTTTGGGGGGGGGATCCCACAAATGTGTGAAGAAGAATGATATAAGATGAGAAACTGGCAAATACAAACGTTTCTCACCAGTGGCGGAACAATTCACACAAGGCCCCGGGGTTTGTGATTTTAATGCACGTTCCCTTTGCGGTGGAGACGTAGTCGCCGGCGTAGGTGGACGGTGGCGGAGGGATATGGTGGCACTTCTTATGTTTTGCGATGATTTCCACTGTTTCTTCATTTCAACTGTTAGACGCTTAGGCTTCTTACTCTCACTACCATTTTTATTTTCTTGGGACCCGTAATGAAGCTTATAGAGCAAAAATACAGAGAAACACAACGAAAAAAATGCGTCGAACACGTTCACAGCACGAGTGCTTGACCGGAACTGAACGTGTGTGGCGTGAAGCGTGGGTTGGCTGTATGTGTACGTCAGTCGAGGATTTGTTCATCGGTCGGGACAAAATCTGTTCAGTTCGGTTTACTTCGGACGTTGATTTGTTCGCCATCCGACGCGTTTACGAGTCGAGGGTCCACTGTAGCGTGCGCAGCGAGACGATTTTAAAAGTCACGCAGTGTTCGCCGGAAATATCTTGGACGAATTCGAAGGCGTGTCTATCACGGGGAAAGCATAAAGTCTCCTAATTTGGATTTTAAAAAATCCTCCATTCTTACCTTCACACATTTCCTAATGTGTAAAATGTCTCCGGCGTGCGATCACAGAGTGAAACTTTTGCAAGTCCACTTGGCCTGATGAGTCACCGCTTTGTCATTTTTATTTTATTTTATTTTTTTTAATGTGTGTGTGTGTGTGTGATCATTTTAATATTGTCAAGTCTAGTAAAAGCAATTATCTCTGCACAGAAATGTATTAGTGTATGCCTGGTGGCAGTATGTGTGTGGGAGTGTGCGTTACTCTCTCACTGAACAAACAGCGAGGGGAAAAATGCATTCTGTTACTGTTGCTGTGTTTCCATGGTGTCACAGTGAGGAGCATTTGATTACCTTATGAATGTGTGTTTGGACGTGTGTGTGTGTGCAGTTGTCATAGTCTTACTTGACATGACCATGCCACACCACCAGATGTCCCCATGGCCTGAATACAAGTTGACTTCCTGGTTGTTTGACGTGTTAATCATGGCTTCCTCATCCATTCAGTGTTTCCATCCTCGCTGGTGTTTCATGTCTCTGTTATCAGGGGCGTTTCTCGAACAGATTCTGCACTTCGATCATGCTCAGGGCCTTGTATTTCTATTAATGTACGTTTAGGTGGTTATTAAAGATAACAGGAAATTTAGCCCATCGAAATGGAGCGATTATTGTGACTGGTGTTCGTATGAACAGAGATTGATCAAGTGACGGGATGACGAACGGCGTGAGTGACTTTGAGCTCAGGTGATGAAACAGTGTGGCGCGGACTGAAGTTTTCCCTGTCTTCAGATCAGATCAGATAAGATCAACTCGCTTCCACTTACTGCGACCTAAATATGGGGTCCCAGGTGGGATTTCGAAATCACCAGAAATGCCTGGCCGGGATTAAGCTTGTGCTTTCTACATTCACCATTCATACTGTGAGTGTCTGTCTGCCTCAAACCGCCTTCCGGCCCCCAGTGTCCTCTTTTATTTTTTATATTTTTGAAAAACAAAAAAAACCAAAAAAAAACAAAATATGGTCACCGTAATATCTCAATAACTAGAAGCCCAAATAAAGAGCAAGAAATCTCTCATGCCGTCTGGCTTGCTGGGAAGGATGTTGAAAAGAGAGGCAGCATGAGAATATGTGCTAGCTAGCGGCCATGTGATAGGTGAGCGTTAGCTAGTCGGCGGGAATTTGGTGGTTTAAAGACGTACTAACTCATCTTCTGCTGCTTAATCCTCTTCAGGGTCGTGGGGGGAACCTGGAGCCAACCCTAGCTGACTTGGGGTGAGAGAGAGGTGGGGTTACACCCTGGGCAGGTCACCAATCCAGCGTAGGGCAACACATGGAGTCAGACAACCATTCACACTCACATTCGCCAATCAGCCTAATCTCCACTGTGCATGTCTTTGGACTGCGGGAGGAAACCGGAATACCCGGAGGAAACCCATACGGACATGGGGAGGACATGCAAACTCCACACAGAAAGGCGCCCGGGTCGACCCCGGGGATCGAACCCAGGACCTTCTTGCTGTGAGGCGACAGGGCTAACCACCACACCATCGTGCCGCCCCGGTTAAAGCCATTTTTGAGACAAACTGGGTAAAAATGGGATTTGAGTATCTAATATTTAGCTAGCAAATTGTTCAGGTTTGGATTAGGAGTCTGCCTTTGATTCATTAAGTGGTCAGAAGTGTCCAGTTGTCAGCAGATGGTCAGTGATCGGCACAGACAATAAATTCCTGACCTTAATGGTGTTCTGTCCAAACGGACCACGGTTCCTACCCAGAAATGCCTCACACAAACAGCCAAACAGCTCCTTTCTAAGAGGAATTAACTTTCAGCTCAGTTTGAGTGACGAGATTAAATTATGACCAGTCATTAAGTAGTCCAGCACCTCCCACACACACACACACACACACACACACACACACACACACACACACACACACACGGACATAGTTTTTGCTACGTCTCAAGCCCTCATCATTGGTATCCTTGTCACCGCTTCACGGCAAGCAGTGATGATGACGTCTCACGTTAACCACAAAATGGAGGTTTGTCCAAGTCCCTCCATTTCCCCTCCACATCCTGTATCACTGCTCTCCTTTGGTTTCAACTTCCTGTAAACAAAAGCCCCGAGGAGCCAGCACAGAGTTGAGATCTTGACAGCGAGATTGCCTTTAGCTTCCTGCGCAGAACCTTATTTAGCTCGCAGTGTAACTAGCAATGCTCTGAGTCACATAGCAAATACTGTATATCTTTAACAGTGGGATGACATGCTATGATTAAACACCCCAATTATTTTCTTCTTCTTTTTTTTTTCCCTTTCCAACTCAATAGACAGTTTCATACATCCACAGAAAGTCATATATTATGAGTCAGTTCCATTTCAAGTCATTTATTTAGTTCCACTCGAGCTCATGCCATTCATTCGATAAGCCGAAATCCATTCACTCGTGCAGTAAAAGCTTATTAAGCACAGAATAGGATTGAATTGATCGTCTGAATGAATCCTAAACCTTTGAATTTGACTTCAGACTCAACGGATCTGAGATTAGCCTTGGAAGAAGAAAAAAATAGTCACATGAAAGTGTGTTTTTTCTACATGATTCATTTTTTTTCCCCCCTCGACATAACGCTTGTGAATTATTATTATTATTATTATTATTATTATTATTATTATTATTATTATTATTATTATTATGCTTTTTGGTTCACATGATTGATTGATTTATTTCCACATGGTTTGTTTTCATGATTCATTTTTTTTATATACTTTTACAGATATTATTCATTTAGGTTTATATGATTTATGTGATTATTTTTCACATCACTCATTTGTTTTTGTTATTTTATTACACATCATTTGTTTATACCCATATGTGCTTTTATTTTCTCCACATGGAGCTTGCATTTACCCTCTGCTCGCGAATGCGTCGTATGGCGAACATAACACCATACGAATTAAATTCCCAAACAGATTTTGTACAAATCCACACCTGACGTACACATACAGCCGACCCAGGCTTCACGCCACAAACATTCAGTTCCGCTCAAGCACTCGTGGTGTGAATGTGTTCGACGCATTTTTCCATTGTGCCTCTCTGCATTTTTGCTCTATAAGCTTCATTACGGGTCCCAAGAAAGTGGAAATGGTAGTGAGAGTAAGAAGCCTAA
>JAQMCW010000009.1:19002080-19017883 GCA_030068335.1 Chrysichthys cranchii
TTTTTTTGTCTCATTTATTTAACTGGGTTCTCTTTATCTACTTTGAGGACTTGTGTGAAAATGTGATGATGTTTCAAGCAGAAATGTAGACAATTCTAAAGGGTTCAAAACTTTCAAACACCACTGTAAAGCCATAACCTTAGGTTTTCCAACATTTTCAAAGTTTACGCTTCACGGCTTCTCTGTAACTTGACAAGCTCCGTCCTGTGGTCTTATTAACCTCAAGAAAGAGACAACAAAAAGAATCTGGAGAGAGAACCACTTGAAATGATGCTATCATGTAAATAACAACAGGATCTTAGCAGTTTTGGAGATGTTACACAACATTAAATGTAACGATAAACAGTTTTAGTCCTATAAGAGGACTAAAATACTCCAGGATGATTGTTTTAAGAAACATAAAGAGCATTTGATGATTACTCATGAACGTGATGATGATTTTCCAAGAATAGCCTGCCTCTAAGTGTGTTATTCCATCCTTGGCATATTTTGGCAATAAGATAATGGACACTTCATGTATCTAAGATTAAAGCGTGGCCAGCTCTGGGGAATTCTTTGACAGTGTTTTCGGGCCTGCTGTTTCCTGTCATTTCTCAGGAAATAGAGCAAGGTCTGCTTATGCAGCGTGACACGTCAGTGCAGGGTGTCAGCGGGAAGCAAATTCCCCCGTCCAATTTGCAAGGTTGAACCCTACACCCTTCTTTTGATGGTTACGGGATTGAAAATTACCACTGGGGCCGTTGCTGATTTTTCTGTTTCGCTTTCTTTGTCACTTCTTCTTCCACCCTATCCTTCTTCCCTTTCCTATTACGGCATCATCGTGACATGATATTTTTATTCGCTTGCCTCGCTTGCGGTTCCTCCCTCATCATCGGGAAAACATCACACCCCCTTAGTCTAATGGAATGTCAAGGATTTTTTTTTTCACCCCCGTTCCTGATTCGGTCCCCATTTTCTATCACGCTGATAGCTGTCATGTCACACGCCTTTGTGTGTCCGGCGTCCCGTTGATGCGTCCTGCTGAAAAAATGAACACAGCCATACGTTCCTCACTGAGTAAACAGAGTGCCGTCTCACCGAGGCCCAGGTTTACCCCGGATTGTGCCTGACCGACCTGACGAGTGGCGTGACTGCAGCTCAGATTAAAACCCCGCCGCAGTGAAGTGATCATGACTGAGCGTATTTTTACAGCGTTAAATCAGTGTTATGAAAACCACACTCGAGACAGCACTTTCCGCACATGGCCTAACACTTCAGACACTTAAGCCATGATGCATTGTCGGAAAAAAAAGGTAGATAATGACGCATTTGGAGAGCCAGAATATCTGCAAGATGGATAAGTGGAAATAAACATAAAAAAATAAAAAAAATACACCTTTTCCACAGTGTGGCTATTTTGTCTGCAAATGCTGTTTATGACAAAGACTGCACAGGCAGGCAAGGCGGACTATAACAGTAATTCTCTTCGGGGTGACAGTCCACTACATCCAAACTTTCAACTAATGCTCTTTCCCTTTCTCTAGTCAGCGTGAATGAAGAATTTGCTTGTATTCTGAGTACAGTCAGCAGATAAAGGGAGTATAAAAAAAAAAAACCCACTATAACAATGTTAAGAATTGGGTAAAACACACAGCAGCGTGGCCTATAAAGTCATAACAAATGGAATACAGAAACTTTTAGATCCCCAGCACCAAACTTAAAAGACTGTAGAGCTATTGTTGCACTCTTGTCTCAAACCACAGCAATTTAAACCTCTGAAACCACTGATCTCAATTTTTGTTCTTGTTTACTGTTGGATGTTTATTCGTCTTCTGCTGCATAATCCTGTTCCGGTCGCGGTGGGAAGCTGGAGCCAATCCCAGCTGACTTTGGGTGAGCAAAATAGTATATTTTGTTTATACAGCAAAAATGCACAGAAACACAACGGAAAAATGCGTTGGACACGTTCACACCATGAGTGCTTGACCGGAACTGAATATTTTGTGGCATAAAGCGTGGGTTGGCTTTATGCATACGTCAGTCGGGACAAAATCTGTTCGGGGATTTAGTCCGTACGTTGGTTTGTTCGCCGTCCGATGCCTTCGCAACCCGAGGGTCCACTGTACGCTTTAACATGCTTGAAGACGATCTGTTCCGAAACTTTTGCTCACCCAATGGTTGCATGATCTACCCCCAAAGGTTCTAAGTTGTTTAACACATCTCGATGTACGTATCAGGAAACGAAAGCTGGTGAAATCTTCTGCCCTATCGTCTCAGGTTCATCTCTTGATCCGAAACCTAAATGTCTCCAGCGTATCGCGAAACAACCCAAGTGGCCTTGCCGTGGATGCAAATGTTTGCCGTATTTCCTTCCCCGAGTTGTCGTTGCTGTGGGTCTGGTGCATTTCCTCTTCTTTTTTTCTGATAGTTACGCGTAGAACACAGGTCAAGTTTGCGGTCCGGTTTCAACACCAGCAGACTGCCAAATGACATGCAAGACAGCACATTCGTCTTCCAGTGTTATAAATGTGACAGTGTGACTTCAGTTTTGCTATGGCCGAGTCATTATTTACACACTGCATTCCTCATTATTTACAGCTATGTGTCAAAGAGCCATGCAAAAACCACAACCACCCACTGCTCAGAATCTGTGTCACTTCAGTGTGGGTGTTTGTTCAGAGTGGTGGAGAAAAAAAAAAAATCCGGATTTCAGGACTGCTCGTAGAGCCTCTCACTTCGTACCGGTGTAACAGGGTGATATAGAAGCTATTTATATCTCTGAGATGTCTGCGTTTGTGGGCTAGGTTATGGAAGGACAAAAGGTTTCGTCCCATAGTCTTTGTGAAGCTAAATTTATCCTGGCGCCAACTGGCTTGGACTTCATTATACCGCTGGAGAGTGGCAGTATAGAGGAAATGCTTCTCGACCGCAGGGCAGGAAGAAAGTGCCAAAGGTTTGACTCTCAGGACAGGTGCCAGGACATGCATTCCCCAGGTCTCCTAAACGTTTCTGAGCACTATGGACCCTAATGTGCCCGAAAGCTTTTTTTAATAGGGTACCAAAAGACGACAGCCAGTTTTAGACTGCGCAATTTTAGCACTTTAGTAAGATTATAACTTGTCAAAGGGCACCAGTTCTCTAACAGACACTTGAATAATTGGTGTTTTCCAGCCCTAATTATGATGAAGATCCTCCAATGATAGATCTGTGACTAAAGAAAATGACTCCTCACGTTCTCTTCACGTTATCACTCAGCATGATCTGGGAATCGGCTCATGCCTCTGCAAATGGGTTTACCTAAACGCAATTATTTTACCTTCTTATCGCATGAGAGAAATAAAGCACTTTGGGATGTGCCTTGATAGGACAGAGTCGACGCCAGGATGGTGTAATGAAGTGGAGTTAGCGTTATCACCCCAAAGTGGGTAATTTTCTTCTAATGATACATCCTGAAATAGTTCATTCCTCTTATTTCCCAACACTGACAACATTTGTCTGCCATTCAAGTCACTGTATATGTTGTTTGGATAGAAAAGATTCTTAGTGTCGTAGAACAAGCACTTCAATAGAAAGTTGCGATTTGAAGCTGTGCTACTGTCAGACAGTCTGTTACGGGACATTACTCAACCCTTTCTGCAATCCAATTGGAATCCATAATTCAACAGCTCTGTGGTATAAATTTTAATGCCATTCAGTGTCAGCTTTCTTAGTTGATTATATGTGAACAACTGTGACAAGAGACAATAAGTTTTTCCATGATTGTAGAGAATATAAGGGATTTTAATATAATTATTCCACACTATCACTTTCTCGGGCCGGACGGTGATGTGGTGTGGTGTGGTGGTTAGTCCTGTCACCTCACAGCAAGAAAGTCCTGGGTTCAACCTCCTGGGTGCCTTTCTGTGTGGAGTTTGCATGTTCTCCCCGTGTCCGTGTGGGTTTCCTCGGGGTTCTCCGGTTTCCTCCCACAGTCCAAAGACAAGCACAGAGGGGATTAGGCTAATTGGCGACTCTAAATTACCCGTAGGTGTGAATGTGAGTGTGAACGGTTATCTGTCTCTGTGTGTCGCTTCCTGAGGTGGATTGGCGACCTGCCCAGGGTGTACCCCCGCCTCTTGCCCAAACTCAGCTGGGATTGGTTCCAGGATCCCCCCCGCGACACCGGATCAGGATTAAGCAGCGGAAGACGAACGGACTATCGCTTTCAGTGAATTTCTATGAGTAGTTTATACTTAAAAGTATCTGCTTTCCCAAACTGCCTATTTGGGAAGATTAAAGAAATCCTCCCGGGCGAAGCTCCCTGGTGAAACGGTTTGAGAGTGTGCGATGTTTTATAAGGCTTGCTGAGGAATATTATCCAAAGTATTAGATATTTTGGATTCGTGTAGCACTTTTCTTTGTCACTGCATGTACCCTGCATGTATTGTTACGTCACATCTTCATTATCATTCTAAAATAGGGAAAAGTTCTAAAAAATGTGGACCATCTGTGAGTAAATGTGCACAGACCTTTGACTGGTAGTGTATTTGCTCAATAAATTATTGTAATATGCCTTCTCTGCGTGCCCAGCTCCCCGTATCTGCCTACTCATTCATAAGGCGGAACCCCAACATTCGATATTATTCATTAGATGACTCAGATACGTTCTGAACCCCGAGCGGCCGGGATGCTAAAATATTCAGCTGTAAGGTCAGAAAGAGGTTTCAGAGTCTATACTGAGTTCATTACAGTTTAGCATTTTGTGTCGTAGGAATATTGTACGTGTGAGGCAGGCTGAGATGTTTTCTGATAGACCTCCACTCTTATCCATGCCAGTCCTGTGATGTGCTGATTCTTTCCGTCTTACCACCCGGCTCCGTGCAGCTTCAGCTGCCTCCCAGGTTATGTGTCTCTAAAGATTCACTGACTCAATCCACTGCTCTGAATATTTATAATTCAACATGGCAGACGTTGCGCTATGAGTTAGGAGGCAATTATGACAGAATCAGTATGAGCTTTTCAGAACAGCTACTCGCACAGCTCCCTTTATTACCAGTGTATCATTATTTTCGAAATGTTATGAAATTCATTTCCTCTCACGTCCCCCCACCCACGCTTCTGTGTACCAGTCAGATCTAGTAAAGGATGCATGACCTCTGAGACAGAATTATTTAATAAACCCTTGAAGAACATACGAAGCACCCATTTTCTACGAAAGTGCCTATGATCTAGAGTTGTGATCTCTGTGCATTAATTATCCAACAAACACCTGAAGAAACCTCTTTTTTTCCCCCCCCAAAGAGTACGTTTACCAAGCCCAGTAAAGCAGAACGCTACTTAGAATTCTCGGAGAAAACCTTTAATTTCTACAGAGAAATCTACAAAAGAGGGTTCCCTATCAGGAAATATTCCAGTTAGAACCCATATTGGAAGCTTTATTTATCCACAGAACCCATAAATGGCTGGGAAAAACCTTTCTTTCCTGAGAATGTGCTTGTCTAATCCAATGAAGGAAGCATGGCTGGTCATCCCAGTAGGCCACTGAGATGACAAGCCATGCCTCCTTCATTGGGTTATATTTAAATTGGAAATTTAGGCAATTTAGATTGCTTTGGGAAACCCTTGAAGGTCCCATATAGAACCCTCAAACAATATGGAATGGTTCCAAGTAAAGCCATTTTTAGAAGACTGGAAAGCTTAATTATCCAATGAACCACCGAAGAACCTTTGAAGAACCTTTTTCCACAAGTGTGCGTATCAGTCCCGTGGCTTTTGTACATTCATAGAAAATTTAGAACCCTCTGCGAGAACCCGTAAAGTTTTGATGTAGTGATCAACCGAGCAAATGAGTGCATCCCTAGCAAAAAGGATCGCAATTCGGCCATTTTTTTTTAGACGCTAAGGGCCTTTAATCATGTAAGAATTGCTTAAAGAACCCCTGAGGAACCCTTATACACAAAGAATATGCCTCAGTGCCTCAGGTGATGCAGTATCTGTTCACTTAGAAAATGTAGAACTATAAATGGGGAGAACCATTAACGGTTTTGTGTACAATACTCTAACAGTAGGTTTAGATGTTAAACCCATACCTAGATGTTGTACCATGTTAAAGGTGTTTTGAAAATAAGAACCCTTAATTATCTAAGTAACCATTAAAGAACTCTAGAAGAACCCTTTTTTTTAGTGGGTACTTATCATATCAGTCCCAGGGAAAGACACGTGGCCTTATAGATTCTTACAAAATTTAGAGCCCTCTGCAGAACCATTAAAGGTTCTTTGTATAACCTAAAAGTGCAATGTTTGGTACTCAGAAAGTGAGAGCCTTTTTTGGAAGCTTAGAACTCTTGAAGAACCCTATTGTGTTAAGAGTATGTCTGTCAGTCCCAGGAAAGGAGGTGTGACATTGGAGTATGTTAAAATTTCCCTAAAAGGAGGTGTGGCCTCTGTGTCTCAGGACCAGTGAAGGAGGTGTGGCCTCTGTGTCTCAGGACCAGTGATGTACATGTGGCATATGTGCTTCAGTACCAATGAAGGAAGCATGTTATTTATGCCTTAGTTCCAGTGAAGCAGGCGTGGCCTCTGTGTCTCAGTACTAATCAAGGAGGCGTGGCCATGGAGTCCCAGTTCCTGTTGAAGGAGACATGTCCTCAGGGTTAATCAGTCCCAGTAAAGGTGGCACAGTCTCTGTGTCTCAATACCTGAAAAGGAGGTGTGGCTTCTGTGCCTGTAAGTTCCAGGGAAGGAGGCGTGGCCTATGTGGTGCACTCCCACTCAAGGAGGCGTGACTTTTTTGATCTCCCAGTGAAAGCGGCGTGGTCTCTGTGCTTCACTACCAGTGAGGGGGTGTGACCTTTGTCCCATATTCGATCCAGTGAAAAATCTTTCTCTCGCTTTTCATATCTAACACTTTTTCTCCAAACTGAGCCACAACCTCTTGCATCTCGCCGCATCCAAATCGCCGTGAATCATAACTTATTGAATTCTTGGCTTTTATAATGCATCTTTCATTGGTTTATTGATCACATCTGAGATATGCAATCTATCATCCCAGATAATAACACACGCGTACACACACACACACACACACACACACACACACACACACACACACACACTTGTGTTCTCTTGGAGCTGCTCAAAGTTTTTTCATCCTGGGCTCTTTGCCTTTTGTTTATATCACTAAACACATCATTCTTTTTTGGCAGTCTACGTCCTAGACGCACTAAAGGAGTGTTCACACTCATTAGTCTGTTTGCTGAATCAGAGTGTGAACTGATACTTTTCATTCGTTTGCTTTAGTGGTTTGGTTTGGTTTCACACTGCACATAATTAAGCAAAACAAAAAACAGTTGGCTGAGAGATATCTGGGACATAAAAATATCCTCATAAATCACACGAATCACCCGAAACATTGAGTTAATGATAAATGTTTCTTTAGATAATTAGTTATAAAATAACTTTAAAAACCATTTGTTTCATCACCTTCATTATTTATTTGTTTATTTATTTATTTGTTTATTTATTTTCTTGGTCCGACTCTCCAGAACGCACGGCGGTTCTACAGCTCCGTTCTTTGGCTCGGTTGATCAGGAAAAAAAAAAAAAAATGCCATGTTTGATTCACTTCCTGCAATCTCGTTGATTCAGGTGGAACCTCACTCAGAGCCTCTCTCTCTGGTTATTTTGGTCTGCACTTGTGTATGATTGCTCTGTTCTCACCTGCTTAAACAAAGTGCACCGAGGGGGAAAAAAATCACAGCAGGGTTCCACTCCGACTAACCGCTACCTAACTGAAAACACCCTAAAAGAAAGAGATTACTTTTATTTATTTTTTTAAGACTGGCCTCATTATGGAGGCTTAGGGACACTGTAACCTTGCATCAACAAGAGTGAGGAACTGAAAGACAGACCGAGAGAAAAAAAAAAATCGACTAGAGGAGAGAAAAAAGAAACAGAAATAGGAATCATGTGGAGGGATGAGGAAAGGAGAAAGGTGGAGAACGGATAAAAAAAAAAAAGGTAAAAGAGACAGCCAGAGAGGATGGCCTGAAAAACATAAAGCTGAAGGTGGTAAAGAGGCTCGTTGAAAAACTCTGCAGTCGTCTCTCGCAGCTTCTGGTTCGGAATGCTCAGTCGTCATGGGCACGGGCTGCCATTGCTATGGAAACCACAGAGCGGGAAGGATGTTGGCCATGGAAGAAGCGAAAGAAAAGATTGACGATGAAGTGGAGAAAATGCAGGCGGCCTGACTACGACGGAGACGCGAAGAAGGATATTATGATGGATATTTCAGTGGATATTTCTGTGAAGCTTCACTGTTTGGTCATTACTGCTGGCGTCAGAGAGACCGACCCCGGTGCTGGCTGGAGGAACCAAGTTTCCCGCCAGGACAGATCTATGGCATGGTGGTTTGTGCATTTGGCTACAGGATGTCATCTAACAAAAAGACAATCATGACTATAAATGGCAGCCTGCTTCCAAACGGCTTTTGTCTGGCTACAGGTCAAGCGTAAAGGATGCTGCATTTCTGACACATTGGAGTACCAACATAACAATGCCAATATATCACAACATTTTCTAGAGATGAACCTAAAGTGCATGGCCAAAAGTATGTGGACACCTGACCACAATGCCCATAATGTGTTTCTTAAAAAGAGGTGTAGAATTTCCCTTCAGTGGAACTACGAGGCCCAAACCTGTTCCACCATGACAATGCCCCTGTGCACAAAGCCAGCTCCATAAAACACACATTTAGTGTGGATGAACTTGAGTGTCCGGCACTGAACTCTGACCTCAACCACACCGAACATCTTTGAGATGATAAGTCCATCTTTTTAGCCAGGTCTTCTAAATGGCCACACATCCCTCCAGCCGCACCACAATATCTAATGGAAGAGTGGAGGCAGTTAAAGCCATAACATAGGGCTGAACTCCATATTAATGCCTCTGGTGTTGGAATGGGATGTTTACTGGTCAAGGTTCTGCATACTTGTGGTCATACAGTATACCTCTAAAAACCTTGGAATCCTATGAAAGCGAATGGATAGTAAGTCAATTGGCCTCTCACTGAGGAACATTGGTTAATCCTGAGCTTCCGAAGCTCTAAATTTGCACATGACCTTGTTATGAATTTATCAATGTTGTGATATAATCATAAGATTCAGTTTGTGATTCTTCTTGAGCTCGCAGGTTCTTCATTTTATTTGGGATAGGTAGGCCATATTTTCCCGCAGTGTTCATGGTTTGTTTGTTGGAAAGCAGAATAAGAACGAAGCAGAATATCTAGTGTGGTTTATTTTCCCAAGTATTCTTTTAAACTTCTACAATCCTGCAGTTTTTTTTCACTGTCGAGGCTATATTTATTATATAGCATGTATTTATTTATTTATTTATTTTATTTATTATGTCATAAGAGTCTAGGAGAGTAGGTTACCTCCTGCCGTCAGAGGTCAATGTCTCCTGAATTGTATCTTAGTTGGATATTTCCTGTTTCCTGTCGATTTCCGGGTTTGCTCCAGTGCTCTCATGCTATCCATCATGAAGTCTTGCTATACATTTGAGTTGTGTAACCTCCCTGATTTCTCTTTTTGCGCCTTGACCATTTTACCTACACTGTTTTGTAACTTTTTCTTTGGATTGCCCTTGTGTTCTGATGATTGATACCAATCCTGTGTTGGATAATTTCCTGTTTAATGACTATGATTTTGGACTGATTCACTAAACTCCGTGTATGGATCCTAACTTTCCTAAGAGTAGCATGGAACACACAGCTAATCACCTCCCCACTAAGACAGATACAATCTCAGAAGTAGAGATCATCCAGGATGCAAATCCTTGCCACTCGAGCGGTACTTTTAAGGCTATGGATTGTGTGGCTGCAGAACCTAGGCAAGATCGTCCTCAACATTCTAACTCTACAACAAATTTTCAAACAGCGTCCGAACTTTAAGCCAGTGTTTCGCATTAGATATTTGCTACAGTGGACCAGTAAAGACTGGATTTGCATTGTGTCGTGGAATTGCATTCCTTAGTGCTTGAGTTCAAATGAAATTTTGCTTTATTAAACAGTGCATGGGCCAGCAAGCCCTGGCAAACGTTCTGAGCAACCGCAGACCGAGAGAGAGAGAGAGAGAGAGAGAGAGAGAGAGAGAGATTTTGATTGGGTCGTAAGCCCCAGAGTCAGAGCAGAAATTAAAGTGATCAGAGCTCAGGCCTTGGAGAAACATCCGGAAAAGACACTCAATTATGTACCAATCAGCCAGAGGCACCCACTGCTCTTAACTCCACTGATTTGTACCCTTCAGCAGGCTTTGGACTAGCTGGCAGGGGATGGTGATGCAAGGCCAAACTCTTCACATACACAGACACACATACACACACACACATGCACACACACTCTCGCAGTGGGTCTTTTCTGGCTTCCATTAATGGCATGATTTCTATTTCCTCTGGCATGCTTTTGAATGCCGGTCATTGGGATTCTGTGCAGGTGCGAGTCCGTTTAGCCGTAAGTGAGTGGACCCCAGGAGAGGGGTCAGGACAGAGAGCAGAAAATGAAGAGTGCTTTGGAAAATAAAAGATAATTACAACTCTGTTTGTGGTGGGAGAAATATATTTGTGATGGCCAGAATGATTACCCTATTTCAAGCTACAGTATCATCTGCAGGGCCGGCTATCACAATAACCCATCCATCAGACCTAAACCATCTCCCTCAGAGGAATCTGCCATCGAAAGTGGGCTCTGTGCAAATCCTGAGCCCTAAACCTGCCATCTGTAATGTAATGCGATGTCTGGCTGGCCTAATCCGGCCCATGGCTCTCTGTTTACTTATCCCACCTGGCCAATGGCAGAGATCTGATGTGACAGGAGGGGGACGAGTCATAAAAGACGGGTTAATGAAATTCCTTGAGATGGAGCTGTTCTGGACTCTTATATGTAGGAAGTGCAGGAAAGTTGGCATGAAAATGCAGACCTTTTGATTAAACTGAATCAAGTCAGCAAAAGGAACTTGACACAAAAGAGAGTCCGAAAATCAGAATGGTCACTGTCCGTGGTGCTGATTAGAGCTTGATGATAGAGTTGTGATACTTCAAGTTAGAAGCTGATGCTGCTCTCTGTCCGCCTTGAGCAAGCGGCTGATGGGGTTCAGGATCTTCAGCGTTTAGGATAATTGATGCTCAGGGGGTTTCTCAGCTGGCACTGTGGCAGGCGCCCCCACTGTGTGTGGACAGCACTGCAGAAAAACGAAAGAATGATTAAAACGAAGCACTTAGAAGCCCGAGAAAGGAGAGTTTTAAGGAATAGGTTCGTCTTTAGAAATTAGTAGCCTCCATGTTTAAGACCTAGGCATCTGTATATCCTCCTGAGACCCCAATGTCCTCCAGAGAGCACATCACATTTCCCCCAAACTACATTGTGTGGATTTCCTTGTAAGATCCTCATATGACGACCATTGGGGATTACTCTTTTTCCAAACTTCTTCCTGTTTGGAGACAATGATCACGGTGAATAGTTATGAGTTATGAAAAAAGAGAAACCGTGAGGAGAAAGGACAAGGCACGCACCATGAAACGTCGGGTCTCAGGAGGATTGAGGATTGAGGCTTGATTATAATGCCATGAGTAAAGGTGGAAATTCTGACCAACTTCACGCCAGGTCATATGGAGTGCCTTTTCATAGACGGTTACCTTACTAAAAACAATGACCAGTTTAATGCTGCGTTCACAGGCATGTCACCTTTAAAATCTCTCATCAACTGATGGCAGAAAAAGCATGCAAAACGCTTAAGTGGGTCACTTTTCAAAGTGCATCTTCCTTTGACCATGCTCATGGAGGTGCCAAATTACAAAATGCACAGCGGAGAACGTTTCCGACATTGCTTGTGTTGTGTGGGGGAAAAAAAAGCATGATCTGCTTAGCTAATGTTGTTCCCTTTACTTTTCTCATAGTGGCTCAGTGGTAGCTGAGGCAGCTCTTACGGCGTGTCGTAGATCACCTGTGTCACTTCTCTGGAGCAATCTGGCCAAACAGCAACAAGAAAGAAAACAAATTTTTACTTGTCAAATGAAAAGCAAGCACCACTGCCTGATGTACATTCAATTTACTTTCTGTAGGTCTTTCAGTCCTGTGGGTTTTTTTTATTTATTTATTTTTTTTACAAATGGCAGGATAGAGTGTAGAATTATCTCCTGGAATTTGGTGCACCACTTTCTACTGTTTGTTCATTGATCTGTGGCAGTTTGTTCATCGTTTATCTTCAGCAAGGCTTTTATTTTAGTCAGGGTCAGGATGAAGCCACAAATGGGGGCGCAGCCAGTCCACCAACTGACATTTTTTAAGAACCCAGAGAACCAACATGGAGAGAACATGCATAACTCCACACAAACTGTAACCCGAGCTTAGGATCGAACCAGAAACCATGTCTTGTCATTGTCCAGGTGTTTGCATGCTAGGATTATTTCTGTTTCCTGTTTTTCCTGGCCATTTTTTATTTTATTTTTTAAATGTCAACTCCTGGTTTTGTCCCACACCCAGGTATTACATGTTATACTGTAGTATTTTCGAAACATCTTCACTGATTGTGATATGGATTATATACAGTTAGTAAAACATTTAAATGGATTCTTTAGCATTATACGTTTCCCAAATGTACTTGCGACACGCAAATGCATGTTTCTTTACCATCTCCTAATACGGAACAGCCTTTCAATACACTGTGTGTGTGTGTGTGTGTGTGTGTGTGTGTGAGTGTGAGGTTTACCTTGCGACTCTCACTGCTGACTTGTTTATTACGGATTTAAATCTGCGTCCAGATTTTTGGAAGGCTTCCTTGTGACAATGTTCATTGTTCAAATCTCTATATAAATACCATTGAATTAAACTGAATCCAATATCCTACCAAGCATCCTAATAACAATTATTGGCTGTTTAATGTTTACTGCAGTACCGCGGGTCACCTCTCGCGGGTTCGGTGCATGGCGATTTTTCTAATTTTGCATCGCCGATTTTTTTATTTTATTTCACGAGACTCTGGAAAATAAAAAAATCTTAATTCAAACATATTAAAATAATATGAAATCGAAATAAAATACAGTATGTATTTCATCAGCGGATGAATACGCAATGAAAACGCAGGGTACGCCACTTCTGCTTGTCAGGCGGACCAGTCAGGTGACCGCGAGGGAGCGCTAGGATTGGCTAGGACGCCTATAAACAGGAAGTGACCTCACCGGCGTGTAGTACCCATGTAGAATTTATATGTTGTTAAAATGACGTAGGTTTAAGAGTGTAGAAAGTGTTTAAGAGCATGGGACGTGTTTCTAAGACTGTGGGAAAGGTTAATAAGAGAGTGGGAAGGGTTTATAAAGCCTTAAAATATATATATAGAAATAATAAAATAAATAGAAGGTAGCAACTTTGCAGATTTGACCTATCACAGGGGGCGCCGGAATGTAACCCCAGCGAGAGGCGGGGGTTGACTGTGTGTATATATAGTATATCTGTCTACTCTTCTCCAGCATAATGTACTGTTTTCTTCACTCAGACCCAGCTTATGGACTGTTAAATCTGAATTAAACATGGACCCCTTTCAGGTTTGTGAAGTTGCCGGAGATCAACGAGGACAGAGAATGGTTTCACCCTGCTACTCATCCATTCTTGTTGAACCGATCAGATCCAGGATCAGTTAGCTACACACAGATATGAAGTCAGAAGCAGTGGTTGAGTTGTATTTTCATTCCGCACTGGAGCAGATCAAGGTGGTGGAGGCTTGCGGTTGATAAGGAGCTCGTGCAGAGCAGCTGAACGGGTCGCCGCGTGTGTCTAAGCGATATCGATTCAGAGATGCTTTCTCGCCACCTGCTGCTCACAATGCTGGGTGTCGATACATTCGCAAAGTTTTAGCTTCTTTTTCTTTCCTTTTTTTTTTAACAAGGCTGAAGTGAAATATAGTGGTGGCAACATATCTTTTAGCTGTAGCACTTACTTTTTCTGTCATGAGTCAAATGGGTTTGAAGCTAATTCACTAAAAGGGAAAGGGCATGGGATGTGAAACGCATCTTTTCTTTTAGTAGTACACTAATCCGTCGTCTTTCGCGGGGGTTACGTTCCAAAACTTTCCACGAAAGAGGAAAATCCGCGATACACAGACACCACCTCCAAATGCTTTTTTTTTTAAATATAGTTTAAGCCCTAAATGATCCTCCCACATGCTCTAAACACATTCTAGACACAATTAAACACATAACGAAAATACAGCGAGGTGACGTTTGAGTAGAATTCGAATAGAAACTGGATGTTAGCGAATGCTGGTTGCTTCTCCCCAACCGTACGCGTCGTAGCCAGCAGCCAATCACAACCAAGGTTAAATGAACAGGGCATTCTGATTGGCCAGACTCGTTCCTCTAGCCATATTTTTTTTTCCCAGCATCCCCACACCGCGTTTTCCGAAACGACGCTACGTGTTCTTTGTCTCTCGTGTACATATGATCTACACTGTACTGTATTGTATATACGATTAATATTTAAATTCCATTTTAATTCATGTTTATATTTTATAATACCGGCGGAAATTCACAATAAAATTAGATATATTCTAATTAAGACTCCGCGAATAGCCGGGAGTGGGAACCGTGAATGGCGATATAGTGGGGGATCACTGTAGTTTCTTTTGTTTTTCTCTGACTAGCTACGTCAACTTTGATTTATGAACTTATGTGTCCCGGTCCTGTGAGCCATGGTTAAAAAAAAAAATAGATTGTGACTTATTATGTAGTATTCTACATCTAAAAGATTGAACATATGTAGTCTTTAAAATTCTGTTTTTTCCCAGGAAATGTTTGCAATGTTGGCATGTCGAGCTAGAGAGCTAACATTTAAGGGTAAGGGAAGGCCAGACCAGGATACTTTGGCCGTGATTTTCTTTATTTTATCAAATCAGTGACTAGAAAGGGGTGAGATCAGGTTCCAGAACTGCCAGAAAGCCCCATTAACCTTTAAGTGCTTAAACGTATCCTGAGATTGTCCGCCCTGAGAACTTTTAAAGGGGTCATAAAAACAAAACCCTCACCTTTTCGGTGCTTGTGCACATCCAGAGTGCTTACCAACCCACCAACTCTGAAATACAACAACCCGGTCAGGTTCTTCACAGCTACATCTTTCAGAAAACGTGGGCTTCAACAAGCTGTTCAGATTTGGCTTCCCTTTCTATGTGACAATGGAAGTTCATTATAATTACACACAATAAACAGGGGTCCATTATTATTGAAAGGGACAGGCACTTAAACCGGCAAATCAGCCCAAACCGTGGTCACGGACATCTGACATCATCACACCAAATCAGGTAATAAGGTGCACTTTGGATGATTTGAGTTGTGCATGTTTGTTATCAGATGTCTGGTTCAGAAAGCTCCATTTTGATCCCAGGTTTATTTCTGTATCATGTCCATGAGTCAGCATGCTAACAGTGTGCATTTGTTCACCAGGAGGGAGTCTGAACTTTCAGTTTTTAGAATATTTAAATACGGACTCCGTGATGATGTAATATGAACAAGGGGATCCTCAGCTTCATTTGGACACCAGGATTTCCCTGCTACGCCTAAAAAGAACGTCACCAGCAGTGTGGATTCATACCGGAAAAGTGTGTTCGTTAAAGTGTTCGTTAAAACACTGTTTAAGATGAAAGTTTCTCAGCTCTGTTGAAGGATCAGGAAGATGAAGAATTTATCAACTCATATTTTCAATTACAGTGGGACTTGGGTCCTTCCGAGACTCTGTTCGCGACCCGAATCAGTGTTTCCCATTGAAATGAATGTAAATCCAATGAATGTGTTTCAGCCTCAAAACAT
>JAQMCW010000009.1:19084141-19095780 GCA_030068335.1 Chrysichthys cranchii
GACTCTAAATTGGCCGTAGGTGTGAATGTGAGTGTGAATGGTTGTCTGTCTCTGTGTGTCGCCCTGCAGTGGATTGGGGACCTGCCCAGGGTGTAACCCCGCCTCTCTCTCGCCATCCGAAGTCAACTTCAGTTTTCCCTCCGCGACCCTGACCAGGATTAAGAAGAAGAAAATGAATAAATAAGCTAAATATATATATATATATATTCATATATACAACAACAACAAGAAGAAAAACCAAACGCTCGGCAGTGGAATAGGATTCGACGTGTTTGCTTTGTGCTGAGCACAGAAACCAAGAGGGTGTTAACATAAACCCGCAGAATCAATGTGGAAGTGAGCGCTATAGCGCTGCGAGCTGTGAAGCACACATTGCACTCGAAGCGAGGGGGGGAAATCCATGACATGGTGCTTATGTGACTTTTCAGAAGATCGTTTTACGAACCTGCTGCTATTTTATGTCTGAACGACACTGAGCGTTACCCATCTCTATCAGGAAGAATAATATCACCTTATTCACACATCAGAGTTGTCAGATGTCTCAGGGTGACAATCCTCTGACTCTCTGTCACTATCAATGCTGCGGCTGCTCGTCCTCAGCTCAAACAGATATGGCATAACTCCAAAAACACTGCATCGAGTCTAGGGTATCATGGTGGGTAAAGTGGACAAAGGTACATTGAGAAACCCTCCAGACCTGACTGTAGACTGGTGTCAGGTTTTAAAATCAGTCAAAATCAGGTTTAAAAATCTCTTCCTCACACCTCCAAAAGAAATCCAAAAGCAAATCATGGCTCTCAAGCCAGTTTCACGAGGATGGTAATTACCAAAAATCCCGCAAAAACATGCTGCAGTGTTAGCAACGGAATACGAAGCTTTTGAAAACCTATTGTTTGTTCGACTACATTAGAATTAAAGAGGGAGAGGAAGAGAACGAGAGAGACAGGAGCCGAACAATAAAAGGCAACTCATTGAAATACTTGGCAGGGGGTGATGCCAGCTTGTGGTGATCATGACTAAGCATGCAAGACACAATTAAGGCTTCATACTGAGATTTCACTGCGGCATAGCATGACCTGCTGTTCATGACTGGCGCAACGCTCCAACGTGGCGCTAAATGAGCTGAGCTGAGCCCAGAATCAGAAAGGGGAAAAAAAATCCAGAAATATGAATCTCTTTTTATCTAATTAGTTAGTGTGCTTATTGGGTATCTCCCTAACCAGCTATGAGACTACTGTGAAGGGATAATTAAGGAATAAAACATTCGGGGCCATGCGGTTATAGGAAAATTACCAACAACGGCGTGATGAAGTGAAGTACCTGATACCATCTGTTGACTGTATTCCAATAATATAATACAGTTTTTTTTAATGACCAAACTTTTTTTCTATACGTTTCTAATTGCATTTAATGTTGAGGAAAGTTTATTGATGGCCTCACTTTACATTATAACAGCGATAAGCAGTCGTTCCCTTACCGACCTCTCATTCTTGAATCTTATAAGACCACATTGCAGTTTGAGAAGCTGCAACGTGTAAACTCCTGATCCATCATCATCTTCTTTTTCTTCTGCTTATCCGGAGGTCGGGTCGCGCGGGTAACAGCCTAAGCAGTGAGCTCCAGACTTCCCTCTACCCAGCCACCTCCTCCACCTCTTTTGGAGGAACACCAAGGTGTTCCCAGGCCAGCCGGAAGACATAGTCTCTCCAGAGTGTCCTGGGTCGACCCCGGGGCCTCCTCCTGGTTGGACACACCTGAAACACCACATCAGGGAGGCGTTCAGGAGGCATCACCCAAGCCACCTCAACTGGTTCCTCTCAATGCGGCGGAGCAGCGGCTCTACTCCGAGTCCCTCTCTGATGGCCGAGCTTCTCACCATATCTCTAAGGGAGACCCCCACCACCCTGTGATGGAAACTCATTTCGGCCGCTTGAAACCGCGATCTTGTCCTTTCGGTCACTACACTACCCAGAGCTCATGACCATAGGTGAGGTGAGGGTAGGAACATAGATCGATAAGTGACTCGAGAGCTTTGCCTTTTTTCTCAGCCTTCCCTCTGGCAATAAATGTTGAATAACCATCTCCCTTGTGAAAATCTCACCAGATCATTGATTACACACATGCTGTTATTATGGAAACTATCATGTATTAGAATGAGCGCATGAATATACACTCGTGTCAGGGCTGCTGTTCTTGAACATTAATCAACTCCTTGTGATCAGATCACAGAGCGCTGTGGGATAAGTCTGAAATTATAATTGCATTATTTGCATTTTTCGCTTTTGTAATAAGTTCTGCAATCCCTTCTGGTCTTCTCTTATCTTGGGAGCTGCGTTGATTTATCACGGAATTTGATGTGGGTGTGTTAATCATTATTAAAACGTTACTGTGCGTTTGGCAACAATAAATAAATAAATAAATAAATAAATAATGATTCTGATTTCATCACCTTGGGGATTCTTGTCAGAATAGGGGCCTAACTGTACTAAGTTCTTTTCCTGACGTTTAGCCAGTTTTCTTACAAAATCAGTCAACCATTTGGAGGAAATGTGTTTTATCTCCATCTATTTTTTTCTCCCTTGCTCCTACACAAACTGATCTTATTCATGCCATCTGGTGCTAAAGTTTAGTGATGGTGTGCCTCCTGCTCCGTAGGCCGTTGTTCTGCTGTTAGATCCAGTGTGTCTGTACAGGGATAGTGTGTATGTACAGGAACAGTATGTGTGTGTGTCTGAATACTGACAATGGTTACTTTATTTATTTTTATTTTTTTTTGTACAATGAGCTATTCACCTTCTGTCTCCCATAAAGTAAAGCAATACTTCCCTGAAGTGATACAATACTTCAGGCAAAATATGCTGATGTGGCAAAGTGTCTTTGCTAAATATGCAGTTTTTTGCCCCGCTAGCATTCCTGGACAAATTAACACTTTAGTTGTAGTTACTGTATGTTTTAAAAAAAAAAAGGGGGGGGGGGGGGGCTTTCAAATTTTCCTGCTTTTGAAATGCATTCAACTAAAGCTTGGTTCTGAAGGGTTCCTTTGCAGTAATTAGCATTGCTAAAGATAAACAACTTTCCAAGGTGCGCTGGTGTGTAGAAAATCACTTAGCTTAGATAAATTTAGCATGCAGGGCTTTTCTCTTATTGATGGTGTGTATCTAGCTGAAATATCAAGCCAGGGCAATGTTTTTGGACCCTGAAAATCTGATTCAACACATTTATCAAGCCTGTCACGGAGGTGAGGAAGGTGTGGTAGACGAGGTAAATATAAATTTAGCATACAAAAATAAGGAAGCCAGGGTGTCTCGGCTGGCTTCGAAATAAAATCTCAACCTAGCTGGAGAATTAACGGTATTTACAATCCAGTGTATTTTCGACAAATCGCTGTCGGAATAAATAAATCTATTATCCTCGTACTCATAGTCATCACATTGTTCCTTGTATTAGCTGTGTGTCCAAATATTCTTTATTACAGCTGCTGAGTAGTTACTAATATGTCATGGGAAAATATGTGCAATCAAAACCATCAATTATTTTAGCAGTGTTGGAGAGTCTGATGGATCGTGGGGAAATTAGAGCTTAACTATGGTACTATTAGTTATAATACCACAGAGGAGTAGCAGACAGCAACGTATGAGAGTAAAGCGATTTTAAAATTACACGATAACCCAGAGAGCAAAAGACAAAGTATGGATTGGAGACAACGGTCTTCTCCAGCAAAGAAGAAATCCAAAAGTCAGTCCTTCCCCAAGAAAATCAAGTTAGCATTCTTTTCGATCATGAAGGTTTCTATTCTGGCACATGTCCAAGCACATGGGCAAACAGTGAACAGTGTAAATTCCTGTTCATTGCTGCGAAATGAACTTAAACCTGCAATTCCCAGCAAAAGAAGAGTTTTGCTGTCCAAAACAGTCTCGCTGCACCGTGACGATGCACGTCCTCATACAGCAGCAGAGACAGTAGAGACAGCGCACCGGGTCGGGTTCCGACGTCTCCCATGTCCTCCTTCCAGCCCGGATCTGGTGCCGACCCATTATCACATCTTCGGTCCCCTGAAGGAGGCGCTGCGCGGTCGCAGATTCACCTCTGATGATGAAGTAAAGGAAGCGGGGCTCACCTGGCTCCGGGAGCAGAAGAAAAACAACTTCTCTGCGGGAATCCAGGAGCTAAATGAACAATCTGACAAATCCGTCATCTTGCATGGGGACTATGTGGAACAGTGATGTGTTCAGTTTCTCAAAGTCACTTCTATTAACTCCGCGGCACGGTGGTGTGGTGGTTATCCCTGTCGCCTCACAGCAAGAAGGTCCTGGGTTCGATCCCCGGGGTCGACCTTGGCGCCTTTCTGTGTGCAGTTTGCATGTTCTCCCAGTGTCCATGCAGGTTTCCTCCGGGTTCTCCGGTTTCCTCCAACAGTCCAAAGACATACACAGAGGGGATTAGGCTAATCGGCGACTCTAAATTAGCCGTAGGTGTGAATGTGACTCTGAATAGTTGTCTGTCTCTGTGTGTCGCCCTGCGCCGGATTGGTGACCTGCCCAGGGTGTAACCCCGCCTCTCTCTCGCCGAAAGTCAGCTAGGATTGGCTCCAGGTTCCCCCCGTGACCCTGAACAGGATTAAGCAGCAGAAGATGAGTGCATGAATTTAACTTCAATTTCAGGAGAAAGGAGAAAGAGTGGCTGATGAGGGAATAGTTTAGCTACAATATTTTAAGTGAGAATTTTTATCGCTATGATGCCAAGTGAGAATGTGTTTCATGCACATTCAGCAACATTATTATCATAAAAATCATAAAAATATCATTAAAAGGAGGAAAAAGAAAAAAATTCAGGACATGGAATGGGAAAATACTCAACCTCAGGGTGGTAGCACGGACTTGTCCTTGTTGATTATTTTCCTCTCAAAGTATGACATGAAATGTTCTATTTTGTAAACATTATTATTATTATTATTATTATTATTATTATTATTATTATTATTATTGACCTTTCATTACAAAACATGAGTCCTGACCCCCGACCCACCATGTTTGAACATTTCTAAACTTTTTTTCCCCCAGACTTTCACATGTGAGGAATCAGATGAGCACAGAGGTTAAAAGCACAAAAAAGTCAGATGGGAAAAACAAGAATCAATAAAGAAACGCTTAGAAGAAAACAACTGGGAGAGCAAAGGGATGCTTTCCAAGCAAGCCACAGAAAGAGACAGCTAGATTGATTTTCTGTAATGCTCTGTGTGGCTCTCTCTCTCTCTCTCTCTCTCTCTCTCACGGCTCCTCTCAGCCTCAGAGATTCCGGCCAAATCTCATCACTCAAATTGATTAAACCACATAATCAAAAGCTTTGTTTAAGAATCACTAACACAGCATTCATATTCCCTGCACATGTTTGATCAAGAAAGCTTAGGGTGGATTTTTAGCAAATCTACCCTCGAAGTGTGATAACTTCTTTGACTACGTACAAATCCGTTTTGCTGAATTGCAGTTTGAGAATTTTTGTGTGGTGGTTTTTTTTTCTTTCTTTTTCCGAGACATCAGGCTCAGGTGTAAAATTTCACCTCGGTGAACTAAAAGATTTTAAAGCTCTTTTATGATTTTTCCACAAGCGCATATAAAAAAAAAAAAAGAAGTGAAAATTGGGAAATATCTTTATTTATTTATTCATTCATTCATTCATTCATTCATTCATTCATTCAGTTTACTGGAGCAGGGAATGGTCATCTTGCCATGTTCCTGATTGGTAAAATGACTTACCTAGGCAATTATTTATTAAAATACAGATATTAAAACAAATGGATGGCCTTGTGTATATGCTCAAATCGAAGCACGTTTCACGTACGAGCATTTCTTCATGTTTCAGAACTGAGGTTTCCAGACGCACGGATGATTTCCTCTTAAATTGCATATTACAAAAAATACCCATGAATCCCTGTGCATTGTGACTAATCTTACCTCCATCACCCCCTACATTTTGTTTTTACATCACTGTTTGATGGTTTTCTATGTCTCTCACACTCTTTCCCTATTATTTGTTTCGGATTTCCCAGAAGAGAGCTCGATTTTATACAGGGATTGCCAGATTAAGAATGACATCACCGCCACAGAACAGGTGTCGGGTCCCTTGGGCCAAACTCAACTTTCTGCCTCATTTCATCAGGGCCGTGTAAACGAATATTGAAATGGCCTGTAATATTCAGCACGTTCGCACTAGACCAGTAATATCTAGAATTCACATCAGACGCCAGACTCACCATTGTACTGTTCAAGCACGAGCTAAAACTATTACAAAAGAACATGGAGTTGATGGAGGACAAAGGTGAAAGAGTTGAGAAATGAAAGATCTGAAAACGGAACAGATGTAATCCTGGAACATTCTTCCTATGGGGGGGGTTCCTCCGGGTACTCCGGTTTCCTCCCACAGTCCAAAGACATGCACAGAGGGGATTAGGCTAATTGGCGACTCTAAATTACCCGTAGGTGTGAATGTGAGCGTGAATGGTTGTCTGTCTCTGTGTGTCGCCCCGCGGTCGATGGGCGACCTGCCCAGGGTGTAACCCCACCTCTCACCTGAAGTCAGCTGGATTTAGCTCCAGCTTCCCCCCTGTGACCATGAACAGGATTAAGCGGTGGTGTTTCTGGTATCTGTAGAACGAGATGAACGAACCAATCAAAATTTTCAAATAGTTTTTATATAAAAGTCAATCCAAATCATTGTTCCACCTGCCAGTGTGTGCAATCAAGAAAGAAAAATATAATATATAAATATAACATAGTGGTGTAGGAGGTCCTGGTGGTGTCTAACAGGTCCAGGGTCCGTGGTTCTTTTCTCCTGAGCCTAGTTTCACTCCGTCTTATGATTTTTATGTTCTCTTTCTGTTCTTCTGGGTTTCCCAGCTTCCTCTCACCTCCCAAAAGCATTTCTTTTTAATTGACCGCTGCAAATTCTCCACAAGTTTCCATAGATAACCCCGGATGAGGCTGGCCTCCTATTCAGGGTATAATCCTACCTTTTGCTTCAAATCCAATATTACTCTAGGCAGGATGAAATACTTACTGAAGACATTTCATATATAGATACTGTACGTATAAAACCTATTAAAGCTTTTGGGATTAGACGTAACCCGGACGTTATCGAATCCTCTGCCAATTAAGACACTACAATGCTCCAATAATCACTCAATCCTGTTACCTCGCTCTTACTCTCAGGACTCCTAATCACATATACCTGCCTCCAATCACTGGCTCACTACAAATCCACACCCAGTTGCAAAGTATCACTCCTAGATAATCAGTAATGACATTACCGAGCCTTTAGCATTGAATGCACTCTAGTCTCATGTAGATGTAACAGAATAACAAGCCAGGTACGACACCAAGAACAGAAAGATCCAATCAGTCAATCAATCCATGAGAACTATTCCTTCCACTGATTCAGCCATTCCCATTTCAAAAGAAAGGAACCCAGTCATCCTTTCTATCGGATCGTAATAATGGTTTAATCCACTACAGAGATGTTAGAGTGCCATCAGTGTCACAGCACCAAGCAAAGATGAGTCAGTAGACAGGAAACTGGTACGATCTCTTTAGACTCTTGAGATTTATCGTCACACTGGCTTTTTTTTTTTCTTACCAAGAGAAATCCAAAGTTAGAAACTCCACATAGGGTCAATCTCAAGATCAAAGAGGCAGAATATGTAGAGGGCATCAAGCGTGAGGAGGAGAACCGGGGGGGAAAGAAGTAGGCTGAGGCTGAAGGTGTTGCCACCTCTGACCTCGGTGTGTTCTGAGACCAACCATACACACAAGCAATAAGAAATACAGCATATAATAAGAAAGACAGCCTTGGGCATAACGGTATCTTGAATAATGTTAGGTTTGTCTTCTCGATGACTTGTTGCTCACGTGAAACATGTGTTTACATTTCCAGCTCTGTATTTGCCCATTGGATTTGTCTGTTTTGGATGTTTTTATTTTATTTATTTATTTTTGCATCAGGAAAACGCTTGGGACTTCATCAATGCAGTCTCATCTGATTTATATTTTTCTCAGGGTCAGGGATGATCCATATTGCGGTGGGTCCTCTGGTTGATTCCTGTTCTTGATTACAATGGAACCAATGGAAGTTCTCCTGATCCAGAGGAAATACCAATAGGACAGCATAAGATAGGAGAAGCCCAAATGGGACGGCTAGGAGTATGGTAGTGGAGATGGCAAAACATACCCGAAACCTGATGGACAGAAGATCTTGTTATTCAGGAGATCATATCATGTTAGGTTTTCCTTTTGAGTCAGGTTCTTCTCAAGGTTTCTTCACGTTCATGTCAAATTTTTTTCCACTCCCCTGTCACTCCTCATGTGATGTGATTCTCGGTAAGGATTCTCTATAAAGCTCCTGTATGATACCGTGCATTGGTTGAAAGCAGTCTATGTAAAATACATTATAATTCACCGAGTATGTGCGTTCCACTCCTACTGTGATTCACCCAGTTTCTTGGTTTTAGCTGTCCCTCTTTTGTGCCTAGTTTCTGGTTATTTCTTGAAGACTTAAAAGTACATGTAAATGAATTCACGAAAGGCAATTTGTATAAAACGCTACGAGTGGTTAAGGTTCCACTGAAGGCCAGGGTCAGCTGTCAGAGCTTTCCATGCAATTTCATTCATATTAAATCTCCCACATTAAAATTCCCATTAATTCTCCATAATTTGGGGTTGTCCTAGTTTACTCTTGACTTTTACACTTGAGTCTATTCTTTCAGCTTTCCAGCTTTGGGCCGAGTTGGCTCCTGTCTTTTCCATCATCCAGGCATGGCAGCTTGTCTCTATTTTCCAACTGTGAAAGAAAGGCTATTGAAAGAGGTTACATGACAGCTCACCTTTCACAAAAGTGCCGCTCTGTTCCTCACTTTTTCAGCTTTTGCGCCAGAGAAGCAATCAGACACAGTCGAAGAGAATGGCATGGCATGCTGTGGTGTTGCACTGGAAACCACCCCCCCAGAAAGAAAAGAAAAGTAAAGAAAAGAAAAGAAAAGAAAGGTAAGAAAAAAAGAGGAAGAGCAGCATGAAAACGATTAGCTTAAACTTTAGCTGCCTCTTCCTGAAAATTGGACTCTTCAAATGGCACTTCTCTCAAATTACCCGACAACCACTTCCTCCGGAGACCCGACATTGAGAACAGAAATAAAGTCACTGCATGGATTTCCCGGAAAAGTGCATTGCTCTGGCCTTTGTTTAGAAGTACATGAGGATGCACAAAAGTCCCCTCAAGGCTTTTTCTTCTTGTTATTAACTGCAATCAGGATGTCTATGATTTC
This sequence comes from Chrysichthys cranchii, assembly GCA_030068335.1. NCBI lineage: Eukaryota > Metazoa > Chordata > Actinopteri > Siluriformes > Claroteidae > Chrysichthys > Chrysichthys cranchii. The sequence goes on from JAQMCW010000009.1 coordinate 19,093,452, forward strand.
ACCCTCTGGCAATGCTTGGATTTATCACAGTGCTCCAGTGGTGATGCTTTTAATCATGGGTTTTCAGGGGTTTTGTTTGGGTTACTGTTTGGCGAGATTAAAGAATGGAGGATTACTGGCTTATGAACGTCTGTAAGCAAGGATCTGATCTGTCAGGGACCCATATCTGTTTTTAATGTGAACACACCAGTCCCATGAAATGCCCAATATCGGTTTGGCTTGATTCCCGTACCCCGTGAGCATCAAAATATTTCTTAATTGTTAGACAAAGCAAGGAAATATGCTCTACTAGCCAAAGGATGCAGTGCAGTTTGCTCGGGAGGTCTGCAAGCATCTCGTCAGCAGGACATGATCTGGTCGAGTAGGTGGAATAAAATACCAGATAACACCTTTTTTTTTCTAGTTTTGCTAATATTGTGGGTACTGCTGCTCAGGAGACAACCCAGCAATTGTGGGAATTCTGTGAATAATTCCACAGGCATTTCTTCGCTACTGTAGTCATGTTTGGTTTTTGATTATTATTTCAAACGTGACCCTGTTTCTGTAGCAACCGAATCACTTCGCCACGTATCATGCTTTTATCCATTCTTCCTATGAATACAGCCACCACTCTTGCTGTCGCTGTCCTCCTTTGTCTTTTGGACCAACATTAGAGGATCATGACGACAGTGATGCGTGTGTATGCATTTGGAAAAAGGCACATGGAGTCTTATGTGAGCATTATTTTCCATGCCAAATGGTCACCTTTTGGATATTGACCAGATTTAGGATCACGTATGGAGAAAACAGCTCAGGTCTGATTTGAAAAGGTCAGATTTTTGTGTCTACAGGGCCCGTCCTTCTGGGAAGGCGTTCCGCTAGATTTTGGAGTGTGGCCGTGGTGAAATGTTTGATCAGCAACAAGGTCAGGAACTGACGTTGGGTGAGGAGGTCTAGCCTGGAGTTGGTGTTCCAGTTCATGCAAGCCCAAAGGTGTTCAGTGAGAGTAAGATCAGAACTCCTTCCAAGACACTTCAGCTCTTCCATTCCAACCTTAACACACCTTGACACGTCTTCATGAAACTTGCTTTGTGCACGGAGGCATGGTCATGCTGGAACAGGTTCGGGCCTCTTGGTTTCTGTGAAGGAGATTTGTCACGCTAAAGCATACAAAGACCTCCTATACATTTGTGTGCTTTCACCGTGTGGCAAAAGTTTAAGGAAAGTCCATATATGGATGTGATGGCCAAGAGTCCATATACTTTTGGCCATACAGTGTATTTGTTCTAAGCCAAGAACAAGAACCTGAACCATCTGGGGACTGGTGAAAACCAATCAAAGTTTCTTGCATGTAGAGTTCCTAATCAGTATTTCTGAATACATTCATCACAGGCAATTAGGAAAAGACGGCAATTGATTTTATACTGTAGCAGCGACTGTAAACATTGCTCACCTCTTGAATAAAAATAACCCTGCATTCATGGATGCATTACATAATCATACTGTGAGCAGAAACCCATCAGTATTAGGATATTTATTGTCCGCTTGCCGTGTGATAAATAACGATACAAATGGCAGAAAACGTAGCATGTTTCATGTTGTCACGTCCGCTCGCGTTTACACTGGGAATGTCTCAACGAAGGATGTGAAAAGGAAGGGCGGGGGGGCGCCATGTAACTAAGCTGACAGTCCACATTAAGATTAGTGCCCACACTTGTTTGGAAAATTCCCCATACGTCTGGGATAAATGCGCATTCGGGTTGACGCGTGGTGGAAACCCAATGCAGGCTGTCAGTTTGGAATACACAGGGGCCGCTCCTCATGACGCTCACCCTTCGGCCAGTCTTTATTACTGACCTAATGAGGCCAAATAAACGAGGATGGAAGCAGAACTGCTGTCCAGACACCAGCAAATGAGTGGCATAGCATATTTATGCTAAGCTGCTAAGTTGCTGAGCTAACACAAAGGTGGAATTTGAGCTGACTCAATGAGCTTTCTTGTAGAATAAAGATTATGTGATAAAGCTAACCAGCCTGACTGTTTTCCTTCTGGCAAGGTAAGGCAATTTTCTTGGCCTCTTTTCAGGTTCGAAGTATTGCAAAGCTTAGCATAGCTAACCAAGGGCAGCTTCAGATAGATGTCTCATTCAAGACATTCCCTTCCTTGGAGCAACATGTTCATGGCTCATTGAAACGTCTCCAGTTCCAGTGTGCTCAAAATACTCAGAGCTCAACACATTACAGTGGTGCTTGAAAGTTTGTGAACCCTTTAGAACTGTCTACATTTCTGCTTAAATATGACCTGAAACATCATCACATTTTCACACAAGTCCTCAAAGTAGATAAAGAG
>JAQMCW010000009.1:19375817-19389006 GCA_030068335.1 Chrysichthys cranchii
AATGTCGTAGGCCACTGCTTAGCCTAGCTTAGGTAGCTTAGCCTAGCTTAGCCTAGCCTACCCAGGAGTCTTTTCCTATTGGAGACATGCTGGGCGTTTACAAGACATGCCTTTAAATTAAAATTAGCTCTTGAAGCACAAAAAAACCAGGTGGTAATGCACTGTACAGTACACCGATACACAAGGAAACTCTGTGAGTTGTGGGATAGTGAGGCATCACACAAGGTGAGTGATACATACTTCCGGGCGTCGTCCACATACTTCCTGGTGTCGTCCCAACGTATCGTACGTCAATATGCTGTTACGCTGGCCTACCCGCAATGCCTGCCCACGAATCTTAAATATATTCTAAATATTTAACAATTTTTTATGTATTGCATTCGTCAGTGTAACTTTGAAAAATCGTAAATCAGGCCATCGGAACTAGGAGTACATCTGTATTTGCACAACTGTAATGGAAACCTGGGCGGCACGGTGACTGAGTGGTTAGCACTGTCGCCTCACAGCAAGAAGGTCCCCGGGATCAGCACGGGCGCCTTTCTGTGTGGAGTTTACATGTTCTCCCCATGTCCGCGTGGGTTTCTTCCAGGTACTCCGGTTTCTTCCCACAGTCCAAAGACATGCACGTTAGATGGATCGGCTAATCCAAATTGTCTGAGTGTGAATGGTTGTCTGCCTTTGTGTTGCGTGATCCCGAGCCCCGCGTTAGGCGTGGGTCTGGCGAACTAGCCCTGTAAAATACGTCCGGCCATGACACGTCGACTGGGCCCCACGGGGTCCGCTTGACGCACCTACATGCCGCCAGTGGTACAGAAGGGACTATGGATGGATGGGAATGGAAACCTCCTGGCCAGTTATGGCCCTGTTAGGGAATGCTATAAAGGCCACGCCTGCTCCTAGTTTGCGCTCTCATTTTTTTTTACTTGAGAAGTTAGCATCAGTGTGATGATTTTTCTTTCTTAGTGTGCTTTCCATTTGTCAGTTTGTCTGTGTTTGATCAATTTTATTGCATCAACCTGATCCAGTGACTACCCAAGCTGATCTCGGTCTCCAAATTGTAAATAAACCACCAGTTTATTCTGAACTTCCATGTGGTTCTTCTTACCTTTCGACAACCTGCACGTGTCAGCTCTAACAAGCGGAGTCTCCCCTACTTTACTTTGAACCACAATTAATACCTGGTTGAGCTATTTGTTGTTTACCTACTGAGCTTTTCCTGTGTTGGTCGTGTGTCCTTGGAGGCCTGCAGGAGACTAGATTTGGTAATGTTGGTAATCTGAGTGTTTGGCTATGACGTTTTAGGGCTTGTATTGGACCTGTGCTTCCATGGAGAAAAGTATTCCTGTACAGTAAGTGTTTGTCATATGCTGTAACACTATATGAATATATGTGGTGTCATAACTTTGTCACCTGTCCTATTCAGTTGGAGTATTCACTTATTTTCCTTCAGATAGATTGTAGTACCAGTTCTCAAAAGGAGGTCCCCATGTTTTATCCTATTTCTTGCTTGTTTGTTTGAAGGGCGGTTTTGTTCTTTTTGGGTGTCGTCCATAAAGCTCGATGAGTCCATCTTGGGACAACTTCCATTGCATTGGTTGGGAAAATACGCCCTCTCGGGTGCGTTCGGGTTCTGGGTGCATAAGAACACGCCACTAGCACACACTAGGGTTGAGACTAGGGTTAATTGGTTCGTTTTGGTTTGGTAAATTATCACCTTCTGGCAATAATCCATAGTTGATTAGCCTTATTGTTAATGATTGATTGGGCAGAAGATTTTTATTGATTCTCAGTTTGTTGGTTCGTCGTTTATTATGGAGATAAAAACCCATAAAAGCCTAGGGTAGCTATATATTTACAGCAGCTTTTGCATCATACTTTATCTCAATTTTCTAAGGCTGAAGTAATTGACTTGGCACCATGTTTTGGATTGCAAAAGAAACGAAATTGTACCCAAAGAAAGTAAGTTGAAGGAAATTGTCAAAGGCCTAGCTTCTCACCAAAGTTTAGGGGGACCTCAGGCTCCGGTTTCTCGCGTTGGCTCACCGTTTATTTCAGGAGTACATATACAGTATGGCGTGGAAAAAGGAAAAGCAAAACATGAGCCATAGAGGTTACGATTCCAGCTAGAGCGTGACGGTATGAAAGCCGAGCAAGCTCAGAGGTGAAAGTAGAAAAGAGAGAGCAAAGCTAAAGGTAGAACGATTGAAATTGGAGTAAATAAGAGCGAAAAAGGCCCCAGGGTCTTTTTTTTGTTTGTTTGTTTATTTTTTGTTTTTTTTTTAGGAAAAAGGTATGTTCAGTCAGTCTGTTTGGATTTTGCCTGATGAGGCGAGAACACTAAAGTTGCGGTGTGTTTTCGGATGCGAGGCTCGAGTACTTATTCCGCCATCAGTCCTCGTGAAAGTCTTCATTATGCTAAAAGTTAAAGCTGCTGTACTTTTTTTAAGCTTAGGAAGTGGAAGAAAGGGCAAAGTCAGGCCTATGTTGAATTTTCTTCTGATATTTCGGCTGCTTTTGCTCGCTGGTGCCGTGCTGCTGAGGTAACCACTTATGAAGATTAGTGCAACCTGATTGTACGTCCTAGAGCATTTAAAATATTCACTGCCTGACCACACTGTTGGTGTATTAATGAACATAAAGTTAATACTGCATCAGCAGCTTCAGTTCTAGCTGACAAATACGTAGTGAGTCATCGGCGTGGGTCAACGGCTTACCGACGCTATTGTGGGACCCAAAGGGGAAAATGTTTCAGTTGATTTTGCAATATTGAATACTTCTCAGACCAATCTGAGGAATGTTTCAGGTAAATCACATTCAGATCAAGCCTGCGCTTTATGTCAGAATAGAGGTCATTGGAACAGAGGTGTGTCCAATTACTAAAATAGGACCGGACTCGTCTGATGCTCCTGTATACGTACAATTTACTGGTCTGGTGGCTTCAGTAGTAAGAAAGTTTGCACGGTTTCTTGCCTACTGCACAACCATTGCTTTTTTGTGGGGGAAAAATATGAGGTTTATGCTTTTGTTCCAGAGCGGTGCGTGTGTTTGGACACCTCAGTGGGAAAACCTGCTTTATGTGATCAAGTTTTAATCTAAAGGGCAAAATTTCACGAAATACACACTTGGGTATATCCAGACAGATTATTGCCGTTGGGTTAGTTCCAATAAAGGTCCCCTTACGTCGTTTCTAGGTGGAAGGTTGCGATGGCTGTTCGTCATTTTTTGCCTATGGGTAGCACTGATGCATGTATCATCACTGGAAATGACTGAGCAGGTGGCAGAGTTTGAAAACATATTTCCCCACCACTGGGGCCTACTGAATCTCCTTTGTGCCCAACTCGGTCACATGAGAGTGGAAAGAAAATCCATAATAGTTTCCCTGCATGTGCTGTCACTTGGGACAATAAACAAAGCTAAGCCACTAGGTTTAGATAGGCCTGCAAGTTCTCAGTCTCTTCAGTGCTCGACTTCCTCGGTGGATTTTAACTTTGAGAAGGGTTTGAATGAACTGCTTCTCATCCTTTTACCATCAGTCTCTAAGGAAGACCGGATAAGGGAGTAAAGTGAAGATCCCAGGCTAAAACCAAAACCTTGACGATGTTGAAGAAACTTGATGTGGTTGTTACGGAGAAACTCGGCCGGTGTTGATGGCGTGTATATTGCGTATCTAAACTCCTTGTGCCCTTCAAATTTATGAAAGTGGTGGTAACTTTTTCTCGTGCTGGAGTTGCTCGTCACCTAAGGGTAAGGAAAAAACCAATGACTGGGTACTCCAGCATTTTATACGTCTCCAAATACTGTCAGCTTTGTCATGCAGGTCAGCTGAGTAGGAACCCCAAGCAAAAGATTACTCCAGCACTTTTGTGTTCTATTCCAGTGATGGAGAATCCCTTTGGAGCACCTTTTAAATGACTGCATTGGCCTTTAGAGAAAATTAAATCCGGTAGTCAGTATTCGTTGACTGTTATCCAGGAGCTTTTCCTTTGAGCTCTATTAAGGCCAAACCTTCCCTGAAAGCTTTAACCTCCTTTATATCTGCTTTTGACATTCCTAAGGTAGTACAACCCGATCAAGGGAGTAATTTCATATCACACATTTATTCAAGCTTCAGGTCAAGAATAACATTTCTAGAGCTTATCACCCACAGTCTCATGGACCTCTGGAGCACTTCCACCAGTCAATGTTGTGCTCTTACTACCGTGAGCTCTCCATGATAAGGAAGAGAGTTCACTGTGATGCGTGAGGTGGTTGAAGATAGTACGGGTTTTGTGCCAAACGAACTGGTTTTTGGATACGGTTTGTGGTCCATTAGCTGTGTTCAAGGACCAATGGACCCCCGAGGAAGAGTCAGCCAATGTTCTAAATTATATTAACGATTTTCCGTGGTGTTTGCACCATCTGTGCAGCCGTTTTTAAGAAACGTGGGACTGCGCGAGAAAAGATCGGATAATCCTTCCGATATGAAATGTTCAGAATATCAATTAAGGCCCTTGGACACTCCAAGTTCAGCTTTAGTTCAACTGATTAAGTCTCATCATGCTCTGTTTTCAGATATATACGGTCACCCACCAATTTTTATTAAGCGTGGCATAAAATATATGTTATCTGTGCTAAACCTGTTAAACAACTTATCATATATCCAGGGAGAAGTGCAAATGGATGTACAAAGAATGCTGGAAACCGGTCTAGAACCAGGATTTTCAGCCTGGGCCTCCGTTTGCTTGTTGTTAACGAAAGCTTTTAAACAGATTATAGGAAAGTCAATTCTGCTAGGATGCTTGATTGCTATCCAAGGCCTCGTATGGAGGACGGTGTTGATTAAATAAGGAGTGCCGCATATGTGACCAGTTTGGAGCTTTTGAAAGGTTACTGGCAAGTACCATTGTCTGCAAGAGCCAGAGGAATTGCACCTGGGGGATTGCTTTCTTACGCTGTTTTGCCATTTGGTTTACTTAATGCCCCTGCTACTGTTCAGCATTTAATTAACAAGCTTTAGCAGTTCAGCAGTACCTGATTAGATTACATCCAGCACCTCGAGGCCCTGTTTGGGCGTCTCGTCGAAGCCAACCTACCAATCGACTTGTCAAAGTGTGAGTTCACCAAAGCAACAATCATGTACAGTATCTTGGCAGAGTGGTCATCCAAGGAAAGGTGAGGCCTGTTTGGGCTAAAGTGGATGCTGGAAACGGCTATCCAGTGCCAACAAATTAAAAAAAGTAAACAAATAATGAGTTTTTTTCCGGCTACTGCACACGTTTCTGTTAGAATGTTTGTACACTGGTGGCTCCGCTGATTAACCAGTTAAAGAAAAAAATACAAAGGTTTTTTTGGTCATTTTATTGTCAATCTGCTTTCATTACAGTTCCAGCTCCTAGTTGTATGTAAGTAAATAAGTAAAGTTTATTTATAAAGTGCTTTCTGCAGACAAGAAGTCACAAAGCGCTGTACACAATGGACAAATAGTACAACCAAAGTACATGCATAAAAAATAAACGAGACATAAAAAACAAATAGCATAAATTAGTTAAAACAGAATGGAAAATGAGCAATACTAGATAAAACATAATAGAATAGACTAAAATAACCAAGTACAGGAAGTCCTCAAGTTACGATGGAGATGCGTTCCCCCACACCCTTCAAATATGGTATGTCGAACCACTGTGTTGAACCACTTAGCCTAGCTTGAGTATCTCAGCCTAGCTTAGCCTAGCTTAGCCTAGCCTACCTAGGAGTCTTTTCCTGTAGAAGTCATGCTTTTGAATTAAAATTAGCTCTTGAAGCACACATAAAAACCTGCGTTAATACAATGTACAGTACACTGATACACAAGATAACTCTGTGAGCTGTAGGAGAGAGTGCGACAGCGTGTAAGGTGAGTGATCCGGGTGTCGTCCGCATACTTCCGGGTGTTGTCCGAACATCCGCGTATGTCATACGCTGTTACGCTGGCCTGGCAGCGATGCCATCCTGCGAATTTTAAATATTTTTGAAATATTTTACAATTTTTAGCAGATCACAATCGTCACCATAACTTCGAAATATCGTAAGTCGGGCGATCGTGACTCGGGGAGCACCTGTATAATAAATACAACAATAAAATCAATCACAAGACTGAATCAAAGGCCTGGGTGAATAAAACAGTTTGAATGGATGTGAAGCGGAAGGCTGGTCCAAAGTCTCAGTGCGACAGACTGAAAGGCTCTAACTCCCCCCCACCCCGGTCTTCAGTCTCGTACGAGGAATTGTGAAATTAATGGTGAAAAGTCTTTCAACAGGTAGCTGTTAGGACTTGGTGCAGGGGCTGTTCTGCTGCAGGACGACAAATTCCGGGTGGACCATCCCCTTTGCTTCTATTCATGCAGGATCAGTCGGCATCAAGTGAATTATTCTATGCCTTCTGCGCAATTCCAGTGATCCAGAATGAAATTTTTGCTGACTGGAAGCTGGAGAATAACTCTGTGTGGAAAGGCTGCTGATTAAAATGTCTAGATACAGCTCTGTGCAAAGTCTTCGACGTCCAAAGAAACGCCATGAAGTAAAAATGGCTTCAAAACGAATGGAATTTAATCTTTCTACTTGAAAGAAAAAACACCACAACATCCAGTAAACAGTAATAAAAAAAAAATAAAAAAAAATCAATATTTGGTCTCATGACCCTTTGATTTTTTCCCTTGCACAGTAGGTACACAGTAGGTTTTTTTTTTTTTTTTATTTGAGCGTCTTGGAGAATCTGCCGCAGCTCTTATATGTTTATATGTTGGGGGGTTTTTTTGCATGAAAAATCCAGGAGCCTTCATAACTTTATTTTTCTTTAAAAACTGATTTCTAGGACCAAAGCCATGGTAAAAAAGGGAATGCTTATTGTGGAGATCCTGCCGAATATTGCTTCATGACATCAGGAGAACTACAAGCTCCAGTATCATCCAGACTTTCTTCTTGCTGGTCTTCCTTTGTATGAGATATCAAATGTACGCTGCCTCCTGCTTGGTTCACAACCTCCTGATGTTGTCTCATGTAGCCTCCCTACTGAGTTCACTCCACTGGCTTCCTGTTGCAGCAAGAATAAAAAGGCTTTGCATTCCAGATATCCAAACAGATCGAAAGAAAGCCATCATATCCTGGTTCAAAACTACACACGAGTCAGAAACTCAAGGCTCGGATATCATCGAGTTCTGGCCTCTTCGACATCTTCGCTCGTCTTCATCAGTGAGGAACATCTTCATTCTTTCTGCAGTGTCGGATAGGATAATGCCACATGACACTAAGTGTTACTCTTACCTCCGTGAAGATGATTATTTTCCTACAGGGTTTGTTTTATTCCTCCTATACTGCACCAATTTGCCCATGCTAACAATTATTGATCGAATGAACCATCATAGTTTTTATCTGTTTATAGATACATTTAATGTCTGTCACTGTTTTGTTTTCCCTTCATTTGATGTTTATAAGGTAAAAAAAAAAAATGCGTTTTTTTGTGTTACTAAGAAAGCACAAAATCCTCTATCCTGAGGTCACAGCTTTATCTTTGACCTGTACAGCGGTGCCTGCGGTTCACGAGCGCTGTGGCCGACGAACAATTTGGTTTGCGACCAAAAATGTATTTAAAAAAATGCTTTGGTTCGCGTATAAAATTTGGGCGACGAACAGATTCCTTGACCGACTCCATCCTAACGCGCCGCCATCCCAAGCCCTCGTGCACTGAGACAATGCGTACGTATCGGTCTCTAGCACCCATTAGCGGTGATCAGACGCGCTCACAGCGCTTTATAGCCATAAAGTCCAAACCATAGCCCCCCACCCCCCATCCTCTTTTCCATCCCTTCATGCCCGAACTCCTCCTTAGAAAGGTACGCAAAGTGTGAACTTTATTTTACACTCCTGTATACAGTCGTCCTTCGCAATACCATGGTTCACCTCTCGCGGTTCTTCTAATGTTGAATTGTGGATTTTTTTTTTAATTTCGCGGGACTCTGAAATATAAAAAATATTTTAAAAATGTTAATTCAAGCATATTAAAAGAATATTAAATCGAAATAAAATACAGTATGTATTTCATCAGCGAATGAATAGGCGATGAAAACGCAGCGTACGCCACTTCCGCTTGTCAGGCGGACCAGTCAGGTGACCGTGAGAGAGCGCTAGGATTGGCTAGGACGACTATAAACAGGAAGTCAACTCACCGGCGTATAGTACCCATGTAGAATTTTACATGTTGTTAAAATGACGTATGTTTAAGAGTGTACAAAGTGTTTAAGAGCATAGGAAGTGTTTATAAGAGTGTGGGAAACGTTAATAAGAGAGTGGGAAGGGTTTATAAAGCCTTAAAATATATATAAAGAATAAATTAAATATAAAGTCGCTACTTCGTGGATTTGACCAAAACAGGCGGGGGTTGACTGTACTGATTTTACTTTATTTCATAAGTTTCTTTTATTATTAAGACATTTTTTTAATACTATATTGTGTTTTTCTTTAAAGTTTTTACTGTAAAAAACAGAAAGATAACCACCAAAAAGTATTATTTGAGAGGCTTGTGAACGAATTAATCGAATTTCAATGCTTTCCTATGAGAAAAATTGCTTTGGTTCGCGTACAAATTGGTTCACAACCACTTTCCTGGAACGACTCGTGTTCGTGAGCCGCAGACGCCACTGTGTAATGTCCTGGCACTGGAAACTCCTTCCATAAATGTAAAAAAACAAACAAAAAAAACATCCATCTGGCCATAGAAGTCCCTGTGAATGAACTGTATCTGTAGAAAGGAAATCAGATTAAAACTGCACTACCGTCAGAGCTGCTGTTATGGAAAATGAATCAACACCTCCGACACTGGGCCGGGAAAATGTTTTTTACTTGTTATCTCTAGAGATTTTTATTAGCAACCGTTGTAGAGCGTACTGACGTCTGGCCGTGCATGTTCATTAAAGCAGAGTACAGTATAGTTCAGGATGAAATGCCATGAAGATGAACCTTCTTCTCATTTTCAGACCGAATTCCCAATCGCAGCAGATCAGCAAAAATGCCTCTTTGCTGGAATTCAATTTCCAGGGCTGATTGACAGGCTTTGACTTTGAAAGGTCACGTGTCACGTTCCTCTGAGCGTAAATCCTCCGCATGACTCCAGCTGACACACGGGTGTTTTTCCCCTGGCAGGACTGATGGCGGTTTGTAGCTCAGCAGGAACTCGCCAGAGCGCTGATACCGATCGAGTCTGTGAAGATTTCAATTTGGTTTTCTCGCATTTGATTCGCTTTCTTTCCATTCTCTCTCCCGTCACTCGATTCCTATCAAACTTATTGCGCATGGCGTGCTGAGAAGAAGCCGAAGAAGAAGAAGAAGAAGAAGGGCACAGTAATGTTCGCTTGATCAATACGTACAAGACAGCGACGGCAGAATGCAATTACCGTCTCCTTCGCTTTCTCGCCGAGCTCCGGAGGGGACTGTAAATACACTCCCACTCCCGCTGCCAAGCTGTGTTACCCCCACGGCTCTTTTGTGAGGACCAAATGTCTCCAAAATGATAGACAAAACTTTTTTTTTTTTTTTTTTTTTTTAATCTCTTAAAAATGGAGCTTTTTAATGGCGATGGATTGAACGCCTGAGATTCTGAGATTCAGTGATACTTTTTTTTCCCCCTCGTTCTAATTAGCAAGAGTATTATTAAAGGATGATTGTCCTATTCAGCTCTTTCCTTTCTTATGTTTGTAATCTGTCAGATGCTTTTATCCAAAGTAGAACTGAAGAAGCATTTAATGCTCTTCAAGGACCTGCTCAAGGTCTTTGTACAGCAATTATAAAGTTATCCGGTCAAGACTGGTGAGAATGTGCAATTTTCTTTGTTCATTTTTCGAAGGTGGTGTTTAACAAGGAGTCTGTAAGATCAAACCAACTCAAGAGCTTACGCTCATTGACCACTTAATAAAAACATTACATTTTTATTCAAATAAAAACGAACACTTGTAGACTACCCCCATGGATGCGATACTAAAATCAGCCACTGCGGTAGCATGAAGTCACGCAGATAAAGGTCAGGAGCTTCGGATAATATTCACAACGAACACTAGAATTGGGAAAACATGTGACTTTACAGTGGCGTAGTTGTTGGTGGTTGGAATATTTCAGAAACTGCTGAGCTCCTGGAAATGGTGCGAAAAACAAAAAAAACATCCCGTTCTAAGGACCTTGCTGATGAGAGAGGTCGGAGGAGAACAGGCGGACTGGGTTGAGCTGGTAGGAGGAGTACGGAAACTCAAACAAACACTATATGAGTAGGAGAGCGTCTCGGGAACATTTCAGAAGATCCATGAGGCAACAGACTAGATTCTGAGAAATTCAAGTAAAGAAAGGATTTGATACTCAGGCTTTGGTACGGAATATGGTACTGTTTCATCTAGATTCTACTCCTCACCTGTTGCGTCTCCGGTATATCAGCTATCCCGCGCATAAAATACTGCAAAACGTATCAGAAAGTCCGATCCCAGAGGATAAACTGAGATCAGTGAGGTGTTTTGATACATTTATGCTATTATATAATCTTCATTATTTCCGTTTCTGTCCCCGGGGATTAATTTAACAAACCACACTTGCGTGGGCAAAGCTTCCAGTGTGAAACATATTAAATAGGTTCATATTGAAATGTTTCTCTGATGCTAGTCCTAATTTTTTGATTAATGTTGTTTTCTTGGTATTCCTGTGAGAACTTAGCGGTTGACGTTGTCTGTTGCTCTGATGTCACGGGGGTGGCACTGATTTTACATTTAATGACCAAGGGGGGTGGTGTGGTGGTTAGCGCCGTCGCAACACAGCAAGAAGGTCCAGGGTTCGATCCCTGGAGTCGACATGGATGCCTTTCTCTGTGGAGTTTGCATGTTCTCCCCATGTCCGTGTGGGTTTCCTCCAGGTTTTCCAGTTTCCTCCTACAGTCCAAAGACGTGCACAGAGGGGATTAGGATAATTGGAGACTCTAAATTGGTCGTAGGTGTGAATGTGAGTGTGAATGGTTGTGTGTCGCCCTGCGCTGGATCAGTGACCTGCCCAGGGTGTAACCCCACCTATCGCCATCCGAAGTCATCTGGGATTGGCTCCAGCTTCCCCCCACCACGACCCTGACCAGGATTAAGCAGCAGAAGATGAGTGAGTGACCAAGGGGAGGGTGGAGAGTATCTGGGATCTTACTGTCAGCTTGATTTATTACATCAAATAATAAAATGGGTCTCATGAAGGCAGGGCGTGTACTCATGCATCTAAACGTTTCCATCAAATGACAGGACCAGAGGTCAGCCTCATACTCAAAACAAATAATCCAACAAAGCCAGAATTTCACTCCTTCTATCCATCCAATTCAACAGCTATGTGGCGATCGCTATGATGGAGCACTTCGGTAACTTGTTTAGGAAAGGTGATTAGAGAAGAGTCAATTCCAGGCTAAATACAGTTGGGTTTAGGTGCAAAGGAGTCAATTTATTATAACCCAGATTGGCGTTTTTGTAAACACCAACTTTAGACATTTAATTTCAGGGAAAGGGAATGAAATGCCACTGGGCTCCTTGGGAAGGTTGGAAGGACTCTTCCAAAGCCAGCAGTGAAAAAGCTGACATCTAGCAAACCAAGTAGCAAACTGGCATTGGGCTGATACCAAATTCCTTTCATGGGGTCAACGCTGGGCAACGGTTTCTCACAGATATCTTTAAATGCACCTTTTCAGTGCTAGACCAGTGTTAGCCAATCAGCTGGGTCAAAATTAGGCGCTAATGTCATAATATTCATCGGACCACTGCGCCAACAGACTTTCAGATAGGATGCTGATATTGGAACAGCTTTATTATTCAGTGGGGTCCAGGTTTGGTGCTAATGTTGGGCAGGACTGGTTTTGTTCATTGGGCAGTGCGAGCCAAATCCAATACAACAGCATAAGTCTTGAGCAAAGAGTCAGTAGTGCTGTGAAGTAGTGTATCATCTGTTTGAGCATATCATTATGTTGACAAGCATCAATGGCAGGCATGCAGTCGAACCCCAACCTGCTCATGAGTCATCAGAATTGGGCCAGAATAAGGATTCCCCTGAAGGCTGTTAATAAACACCTAAAGCTGCGATACTGCAAACTCTGATATGAAAGAGTTCAATCGATCAGGTGGCTTTCAGTGCATCCATTTCACTGGACATTCGAGATGGCTCTCTGTGAGGTTGTAGCACCACATGGATTGTTCTCATCTGAAATAAAAGTTCCTTTAAAGTTTACATGTGCTTTGCTTAAATTTCTTTGATATATACAGAATTTTTGGAAACATTTTACCCACGTTGGCCATATATGGTAATCCACAGTAGTAAAAAAAAATAAATAAATCTGGTAATATCCTCCAATATCACTCTAGGGTTAGTATTAGTATCCAAGTATTTCAATTAGTGCCCTATAAAGGGTTAAAGTAGCTGCTGCGATGGCTAGTTAACAATTCCGCAGAAAATGCTCATCATATGAAAGATCGCACCAACAAATGCAGCATTAAAGCCTTTTTTCTTCTTTTTCTCACACTATGCGTGGGAAAGGTCACTGAGGTGCGCGTGCATTTATAAAACATGGACATTATTCTTTCCCTCTGCCAGTTAGTAGATTTTCCAATAGATGTGTTTTTGCACATCGTACACATACCTTTTTTTTTTTTAAAGTGACTACACTTTGATTATGCTTTTGGATGAAATAAATTCAGTAGATTCAATTCAAATTATTTGCTACAAATCAAGATCCTGGAAGCTGCAGAATCATTCTTAAGTCCAATTTGGCATAAAAACCGTAGCATCAACCCTGTTGTGGTCTGTCCTGTGAGCATGGGGCCGCGTGAGTCCTCTCACGATGGGCCTCTATTAGCACTTAGTGCAATTCCTACTTTGACCACTAGTTGAATTAAGACAGTGTTACCTCGGCTCACGAACTGAATCCGTTCCGAGACTCTGTTGTGACCCGAATCAGTGTTTCCCATTGAAATGAATGTAAATCCAATGAATGTGTTTTAGCCTCAAAACGTGTTTTTAAAGTGTATTATGGGTTTATGTGTGGCCATAAAACATGGAATAACATTAAAAATCACCTTAATTATAGAAAAATAAACCTAAATGAGATAAACAGATGATTTTAATACACGTTCCCTTTGCGGTGGAGACGTAGTCGCTGGCGTAGGTGGACGGTGGCGGAGGG
>JAQMCW010000009.1:19496360-19509482 GCA_030068335.1 Chrysichthys cranchii
ATCCCTCCCTGTCTCTCTCTCCCACTCACTTCCTGTCATAATCTCTACTGTCCTATCCAAAAATAAAGGCAAAAAGTTAAAAAAATATCTTTAAAAAAAAAAAAAAAAAAAGTGATTCTTTATATCTTCTCATTTCTACTTCTGTTTCATGTAAACATTATTTTTAGCGAATGACTTTTGTTTCTTCCTTTTCTGCGCCGCTTTGCTCAGTGACGACGCTGAGCGACCTCTAACTTCACTAAAATTACATCGGTTTACACTTTACACTTACATTTATTTTATACGAGCTACTACTAATTTATTTATTTGACATGAAGAGAATTTTGATATATTTATTTATTATTCTTTAATTTCGTCAAACCTCTCCGCGCAATAATTAAAGGAAAAGTTCAGCATCAGAAGGAAAAAAAATGATTTCTGTGGGAAAAACAACATAAAATAACTGATTCTCCTCTATTAGTTCTTACTTCGTCTGCACCCTCAACGTTTATTCTTTCAACCAGTTTTAAATTTCTGCTTACTTAAACACATAACTTTAATTCAGATTTAAAGACGTTCAGCTGAACTCGGTGTCACTGACAATAAACTCTGATCCATCTGAAGCCCCTAAACCTCGACCCGCAGGACAATTCACACAAATTCAACTTTGAAGTGCTCATATTTTCACCAATGACCCCGGATCTGTAAAGTAAACAACGGCTAGCTCTCGTTTTGAAAAGTTTTGGCGAATTTCCCACAAACCCCTGCGGAGCGACGTCACATTCCCAAGTTTACTCTGGAGACGCAATGAGAGAAAGAAGCTACTTAAAGCTTAATGACGTAAGAGAACGTGAGTATGTGGGGAACCTGTGACGTGTTTAGCCTCCGCTGAGCGGCGGGATCACGGCCACCTCGTCTCCGTGCTGCAGACGCACAACCTGCTCGCCCACAGCCACGTACTCTCTCCTCACCGCCAAAACCACCTGCTCACGTACGGCCGAGAGTCTGCGGGGAAACCATCAGTTCAGTATTACACCACAAACATAAGACAACATCGTTAAAACACTCCACTGATGGGCATTAAAGCTGGAAATAAACAGGGATTCCTCAAGACTATCACATAATAATAACAATAACAAAAACAACAATAGTAATAATAATAATAGGAATAATATTGATGACGATGACTATGATGATAATGATAATAATAATGATGACGATAATAACAATAATAATAATGATGATAATTACGACAATAATTATAATAATTTTGATAAGGTTTATTAGGAATATTAAAATTTTTCATTCTATTAATAACTTAAAAACATTAAACACAGCCTAAATAAATACAACAAAACACCATGCTGTATAACACTAAATGTTAAAGGTCATATACAGTATAAAGTAAAAAAAAATGTTATTTCAAATAAATATACAATTTATTAAATAAACTATTATTGTGTTATTCAAGGAATTTTTTTTTCAAAGAAAACGATCAATTTTGGCAAAAGAAGCACATCATTCAGATTCTACCTTTAAGAAGAGCATATTTTATGATTTTAATCACTTTAATCCATTATGTTTCCTTATTCTCAGAATATTATTTTTGTAAATAAATGTTTTAATGTTGTACAGTTCGAGAGTCGCTTCAGAGCGCGACACGTGTATTTACGGTAAATCCGCCGCGCCAGTGAACGCTGCATGAGAAAAGCCACGCGACTCCGAGCGTTTGGTGTGGATTTACATTCTTGTTTATTAGCGTTATAATGAATTGACTCACTTTGGGTGTTTGTGCTCCAACTCCTGCCACAGCTGAAGGCTCGTTAGCTCGGAAGTGACTCTGATAAGCTCCGATTTTACTCCTGTTAATTCGGCACTTTTTGCAAAGTACAACACGGTCACCTTATTCAACACAGAGCAAACAGGAGAGTTAGCAGGGCGCTAACAGTGCTAAATGGCTTGTTTAGTATTAAAAGCAGATAGTCACAGCTGGGGAAATACCAAACACAAGTAGAATGATTGTTTATCCACATATTTATGGTGTTTATTTTATTTCTGTTACCTCGGTATTCATGAATAGAGGTTGTTTTAGAGGCGCGCGCACCTGCTGACACGAGTTGGTTGGTTTTTTTTTTGTTGTTTTTTTTAACCCGTCAGGGTTGCCAGATATGTTTGCTAGAAAAATCTAAATCGCACCCAACTACCGGTTTACAATAAGCCAATCCATCCCATACATTCATAAATTACACCACTTTAAAGCTCTTTTATAGTAAAAAAAAATTAATTAACTAATAAATAAAATTCTGAATTTGTAGGGTGTTTTAGTAGTGTATTCTTATTAAGGTGCGTTTTAGGGGCATTTTCGTGGCACTATCTGTGTCTGATGATATTTAAATCAAATTAATATACGATTGAATAAAAATCTACATGGGTTTTAATATACGTGGTATAATAATTACTGTATTTATAACATTAAGTGACTAAGCACGTTTTAAAATGATACAAATATCGAGGGGATAAATCGGGCACCTGGCAATACTCTGCCTAGCGACATAAAAATGTCGCGATGAACCCGGAAGTAAAAATCCCGTTGTACGTTTGTACTTTTAAAGTTCTTGTAATTTATATTTTATTGTTATGTACATTTTTTATTTGATATTATGTCAGAAATATAAAATCTATTTTAATTATATATATAAAACGTATCATTAAAATTATTTTCGCCTTGCAAATTATTTTCTCCGTGTGAAATAACACGCAGCGCTTCTTGGCCGCTAGAGGGAGACAAAGTGCCTGGATAAAGCTCTTACTGAATAACATTTCATCGATTTGCAATTATTTTTTGTAATAAATTTATAAAATAAAGACACGTTCCGATTTTCCCCATAACTTATTCGTGGTAAACTATGTTGTGCTAATTTACCATTTGCCGAAAATTAATTGTCTTGCTGTATTATAATAATAATAATATTATTATGTAATACTATGCGTTATGTAATATTTTATCAACGCACAGACCTCGCTTGGCCGCTAGAGGGAGACATAGTCTCTGATTTTATTCCCGTCATTCGCACGCGCACTTTAGAGTTGATTATTTTTACTTTGGATTCAATCCCAAACATTTATTCACTCCTAACTGAACTTAAACACTTCCGTTCACACTTCTTTAGGTATGTTATTATGACGATGATGATGATGTTGGAAAATTATTATTTTATGATTTTTCCGATTTTAAAATTTGTTGCGCTGCGAAAAAGAACCATTTTTTATAAAATAATAAAAATACCTGCTAAATAAAACTTTTAAAACAACCCTATTATTATTATTATTATTATTATTATTATTAATCTAAGGTGGTTACTTGTGCAAGCTTCTAGCGTTATAATGTCACCTGATAAAGTATTTTCGCTCAGTGAGTGAGTGAAGTTTCCCAACCCTGACCCCGCCCACCGCAACTTTCTGAACCCCGCCCACTAAACAATCATCCACAGGGTTGCCAAATCACCTTTCTATTCAGCAGATAGTCAATTTAACATGTTCTTTCCTTTTGTAAATGCCGTTTATTTTACAGAGAAGACAGAGAATGAAATTTGTGGTTGAGGTATTGATCAGAAGATTCTGAGTTCAAGTCCTGTTACTGTCCAGTCACCACGTCATATAGGGTTTAAAGAGCAAGAATTCATGTCAGCATGATTAATTGTGTCAGCATTGATTACTGAGAGGCACATCCTACTTTTTTTTTTATCTTATTCTAGTTACATTTAATGTTGCTACTTTCAAAAAACAAGTTCTCACTTACGTTATAGCAGCTATAAACAGTCATTCCCTCACCAGTCTCTCTTTTTTCACTCTCAAAATCCAAATGCAGCTTTCCATATTTCCAAGAAGCGTAAACTCCTCTGTACTGAAGATGTCAGAAAACTTAAAGTTGTGGCTTTATCTGTAACTGTTATGAAGCACTGACACTGGAGACTCCTTCCTCTCTGATAACTTGTAGTCCCACACTTTTAGACAAAAGGGTTCTACAAGGCTTCGTTGGATAATTAACGGTACTTAGAAGAATGCTTCTACTCGGATCTCTTTCTGACAGTGAAACACTTTGTTGTACGGTTGTTCTACAGAGGACCTTTGAAGGATTCCTGCAGAGAAATGTTTAAGGCATCTAGATTTTTCCAACTGCTTTCAACCTCTCTCTGATCCTCTGCATCACCACAGAAGTCCCATACTCAGAATATTTCTTTTGCTTAACGGCTGTGAATTGTTATACGCTTGTGAGTGGCACAGTGGAGTCATGTTGCTGCCTCACACTTCCAGGGTTCCGGGTTTGATCCTGAGCTCAAGTTCCTGTCTGTGCAGTTTCCCATGTCCTCTCAGTGTTCTTCTGGGTTTCATCCGTGTTCTCTGGTTTCTTCCCATCTCCCAAAACCTAGCCTCTATGTTAAACGTCCCATCCCAGACGTATTCTGTCTCATGCCCTGGCATTCCTGGGACAGACTCCGGACCTACAGCCATCCTGACCAGGAAAAGGTGCTTACTGGCACATTTAATCTTCGTGAAATGTTATCATTTGAATAAAATGTAAAATAAAAGGCACGTTTCCATTTTCTTCAGCCAGCTCTCATGGGGAACGCAAACCTTTGTAACCCTGGAGGCCCCCTGGGGTCATATCTGACCTGAAAGTTTAGTTCACCCTTATATTCAACCCACTCATTGGTTGGTGGACATATTAGTGGACATCCCAGGAGGTCTCATCGGGGTCTTTTCATAACATGAAGTAGGAAAGGGTTCATTTAAAAAAACATAAACAAAACACCACCACTACCTGTTTTTGGGGTTCACTGAGTCTGTATGATCCTTTCAGCCCATGGAGATATTTCTCCCATGATGAGAAGGTGCTCTGGTTTTCCAGGGTTCCATGTGATGATTTATGATTCATGTTGGAGGGCTTTTAGGAGTTGGCTCACTTTGGAGTGGCTCCAATCTGGCAACCCTGGAGTCCAGACGCTCTTCGAGATTTAAAAAGCGGGAGTGGATGGGAGCTGGATGACAGAGCCGGGCTGGGATCACTGGGAGGAAGAGCGCCCCGGGATTATCAGCATCAGGATTAGTTTTTGGATCAGGATGCTCCGCTTTCCGTCGCTGCTCCTCCTGTGGCTCGCGCACTTCATCGATGAGCACCGAGTTGACGGTAAGAAGGCGTTCGAGCTGCTGGCACGTGCGAACTCCGCACCATGACAAATCCTCCCTCAGAAACTTCTGCGCACTCATCTCCCAGACGACACGACACGACACGGCACGGCACGCGCACTTCGACCCTTTTTTTTTTTGCTTTATTTGAACAGATTAATTAATTAACCAATTAACGCTTAATAAGTTTCAGAAGCGCACTTGAGAAATGAAAGGAGGACCTGGCACGGTGTAAACCCTTGACCTTTAGCAGTAACCCTGAATATTATGCTACATCTGGTCTGAGGCGCACTGAAAAAAATAAAAGAATAATAATTTTAAAAAAGGGAAAAGCTTGTGCAGGGTTTGCTTGTTTTCCTTTGTTCTGACTTTGTGGCAAGATGTTTATTTGTGGACAGAAGTTCATGAGTGATGGTGTGAGGACAGTGTCTCAGTGTCTGTCTGAGCATGCGCTATGGGACAGCCTGCACGCGCACATTTGCTGTACCTCTTGTTAAGGTGTTGAACCTGGTAAAGGGTTTGTTTTCCTGAAGCTGCCCTTTAGTGCTGTATGCATGTATGGATGGATGGATGGACTTCTTCTACACAGTGTGTCAAGTGTTGAGTGTCTTGAGTGCTTTGTAATGGAACTCAGGTCTGATCTGGAACCTCTCTCAGAAAACAAGGGGAACCAAACGGTACCATTCCACTAAAGGTGCCATTAAACTTCACTCTAAATGGGAATTACGATCACGTATGAGTCTCATTCTTTGTTAAAGGCACTAAATCCACATGTCCAGGTGCAGAAGCCAAGGGTTCCGACTGAGCACTAAGGATATGCAGAATATGTGCAAGTCCATTTTAGTGTTTTGGGTTTGTTTTTTGTTTTTTTAACAGACAAATTATTGCTTTCCTGCTTAACTGCCTGAATTTCCACACTTTTCTTAGTTCGAGTCAAATCTTAGCTGTGCAATCCAGTAGAAATAAAAGGTACTAAAAAGCACTTTTCCCTGTCAATGGTGTTGGATCATCAGGGGTACTCTTTCTACCTGTTGAAGATGCATGTTGTGTACTTTTACCTGCCTTTCTTTCTTTGTTTGTTTAAAGGTACCCTTTAGGTCTGATTATGTGCCTTAAATTATCTTTAAAGGTGTACTAAAGGTACAAAAAGACGATGGAACCATGTTATCATCAAGAAAAAGTCCAGTTTGGTCCCTTTATAGTGAGATTGCAGATTGAAGAATAAATTTTACTCTATTATTAATGCTAAAATGACTGCTTTTCCTGTTTTAGATCCTCTTCCATACTTTGTCTGGACTGTGTAGTTCGTTGCAATCAGAAATACAGGTACCAACGAGTACTTGTTCTTGTTGCTGGTGCGGTACCGTAAAGCGTGCATGTTTAGTACTAAAGTACATACCGTGTAAAGGTCCAGGACTGACAGAGCAGGGATTCTCCTCCACTTTTATAAGCTTTGCCAAAAAAAGAAACAAAATTTTATCCCAATATAGAATTGCAATGTAGATTAAGGTACTAAATGGTACTCCGTGCAGGTGTGGTGATCTCAAAGGTACATGATTTTGCATTTTGTATGTATATTTATAAATAATTAAAAGGTACATACGTGGAACCAATGATCTCCCGTTTAAAGGTTTACATTTTTAAAAAGACACTTAAAGGTGAATCAGGTGCACCTTCTCAGGTAAAAAAAAAAAAAAGAGTACTCCTGATGGTATTATGCTACAGGAAAAAGTATAGCTTGGTACCTTTATTTCTGAGATCATGAGACCAGGTTTGGGACAAACTCCTCCACCTCGGCTAAGCCCGATCAGAAGCACCTGATTTAAGTCTGTGATCTGCTCGGAGCTGTGCAGGGTTTCCATAATCGGATAAATTCAGCTCTCTGTCATGTGTAAAGCCCTGCTTGAGAAACATTTTCTCCTCGTGATTTCTCTCTCCAGCTGGGAACTGCTGGTACGAGCAGGGCAAGAACGGCCGCTGTCAGATGCTCTACCTGTCAGACATGAGCCAGGAGGACTGCTGCAGGAGTGAGAGGCTCGGCATGGCATGGACCGAGGAGGACGTTCCCAGCAACACGTTGTTCCGGTGGCTGCTCATGCACGGCGGCGCGCCAAACTGCATACCCTGTAAAGGTACGAATCTCATCCAGTACAGAATAGAGGCAAAAATGAACCTTAACACCGAGTGCAAAAGTTTGCATCCCTTATAGATTATGGGTTTAAAGGGCATGTCTAGGAGAGGTGCAATGTGGAGGGAAATGTGGGCATCTTCTGGAACAAGACACACCCACAATCCAACACATAATAAATAATTAAAATTATATATAAAAAAAGAAATGAAATCAAAGAAAGAAGGTAAAGGTGACCTGACATCTACAGTCTGAAATGTGACAGTCTGTCTGTCTGTTTTTACATTTAATACCTGTGATTTACATGATTACACGTGATTTTTGAAAACACATGGGTCTTAAATACAAATTAAATTCCATCACAAGGGCGTGCAAACTGTTGTACTTGAACTGAACAGCAAAAAACACAAGTGGATTTGCGATTTGCTCGACTAACTGATGGCTCGATCTGTGACGTGTATAGAAACGTGTGATAACGTGGACTGTGGTCCTGGGAAGAAATGCAAGTTGAACCGGAGAAACAAACCACGCTGCGTGTGCGCCCCAGACTGCTCCAATAACACCTTCAAGGGCCCGGTTTGTGGCTCGGATGGGACGACGTACCGCAACGAGTGCGCGCTCCGCAGGGCCAAGTGCAGGAGATACCCCAACCTGGTGGCCCAGTACCAGGGGAAGTGCAAGAGTGAGTAAAAAACACCTGCGACTGTGAACGCTAGGTAGCAAAATAAAATCAAACTCTGGGATTTGAACTCTAAATCTTCAGATCACATCTACTATCTACGTCACACCACTTAGGTTTCCGTTTAACCTGTTTCACTGATTCTGACTCTGATCAAGATGGATTAACGCTATTTGTGGATTCTGAAGGTTAGCCTTAATGCAGGTTTAATGAAGAACTTAGGATCTGACCCAAACCCAGGTTATGTTTAGTCTCAAATTTAAGGATTAGAAATTCTTTAACTAGCATTATACACATACTTCACCAACCTCAGAAGGACTGGTTAATAATATCCTGAATGAAAATATCACACTCTTAAACGTAGACATTTTAACGATACACAGAATACATCAGCAGTGCTTCATTTTCAAAATCAGTACATTTTAATAAAACTAGTAGTGTCAAGGACAACAGTCGACTCTTCTGTAAAAAAAAAAAATTCTTGTACTTTATAAATTTCACCACAGGTGAAGAGTTATTTGTTTAATTTTAGAAACTTTTAGAAATTTTAGAAACCGGCACTTTACTCTGTGATGCGCAAATCTGCAGCCACAACCACTTTATATCTCTGGATACATTTCCAATGGAGTCACCATATTTCTACATTGGCTATGTTTTGTCACTACTGAACTTTACTGCCATCTACTGGATTTTAAGATGTACAGCATTGCTGAGTGCAGACGCCCACCAAAGCCAAATATTTTATCTCACAACATTACCAAAATGGAAACTAAGTTCATAGAGCTGCCCTGTGACTCAGATCCACTCAAAGACTTACTGGGTTCATCCATGGCCCGTGCTACAACCTGCCACCAAGTGTCATGGACATCGCTTCAGAAGGGTTTGCGCAATCCTGTTTCCAGTCAACCAAACAAACTGCAAAAGAAAACATAACCCCCTTGGTGGAGGTAATAAAAAAAAATGAATGAACGTTAACTAGTACGAATAACAGAACTAAAGAGCTTAAAGGTGGCATCAGCTATTTTAAAATCAGAACACTTTTTTTATAACTACTGGGTAATACTTTAATCTCTAATTTAAACAAAACACCTGAGATGAATGAAAGAGGAGGAACTCTGGTTTCTGTGACTCCAAAGGCTGCTGTAAACTCCTGTTTACATGGAGGATGTGGACCAGCGACATCTAACCAATCAGAACAAACAGGCTATATTCAGAAAGCACTCAACATAGGTAAGCTGCGTGCTGAGACCACCACAGACTGAACACCAAAGTGAGTGGCTTTACTTGCTTGGGAAACAGCCTCAGCTCAATTCCAGGAAAATCGCTGACCACACCATTAACTGTAACAGGAACGCACCGATGCCAATACGGGTAATTCTTTGCTAACAGCAAATGATGAGATAAAAAATAGATGAGATAAAAAAAAAAGATGAGATAAAAAAAAAATCAAAACAGGAGTCATGAGTCAATTTATTGGGATATATTGTGCTACATTAAGCAAGGTAATAAATTGTCATTTTTTCAACTTTAATTTTAGAAAAATATCCCAGTTGCTAATGCCAACATGCTACTTCCTGTACTTCCAGTTTACGCCATTATGTCATAGTGGAAGAGTCAAATGTCTTAAGAGAGATTACAACACCGCCATCTAGCACTCACTGGTTTAAACACAAGATAAAATGTGCCACTAAGTGGCACAAATCTTTGCATGTAAACAATTAATTCAAAATCGCTAGAGTTTAAAAGAATCAACACGGTATCACAAAACATAATATTGTGATCCTCAAGTGAGTCAATATTTTCTTCCACTCCTACTTTACTTCCAATTGTACAAAAGTGAATTGAAACATAACTCGATGTTCTCCATTGCAATCCTACTCGAGCTAAGCTCTCTAATGTAGCTAGCTAATGCATTTCATTTCAAATAAACTTGCTAACAGGATAAAGAATGAGCTTAACAGGCTAAGTGCATGAACACATGCAAACGGAGACCTAAAAACAGTTATATAAAATGTTCTGGAACAAACATCTCTTCTTATGAAGAGATCGTCGTGCTCTTACAGTAACATCGTACCAAATCCTTACCCCGGTGTTATCTTATGACACGACAAATAAAAAAAGCACACCTGTTATCATTTATCGCGATATCATCCCACTCCGTTTCCTCACAGAGACGTGTAACGAGGTGCACTGCCCCGGGAGCTCCTCTTGCGTGGTGGACCAGAACAACAACGCTTACTGTGTGATCTGCGAACGCGTGTGTCCTGAAGTGACCTCGCCCGAGCAGTCCCTGTGTGGGAACGACGGCATCAGTTACACCAGCGCCTGCCATCTCAGACGAGCCACGTGCATTCTGGGAAGGTCCATCGGGGTCGCCTATGAGGGCAAGTGCATAGGTAAGACTGGCGGAAAACGGGATTAGGGCTCAGGATTAGAATCAGGAAGTTCCCTGATTAGGGCTCATTGCATGTAATGACATTCATCTGGATGGGACTGATCCTCAATCAGGGTTACACCCTGGACACAAAGCTGTGTGCTGCACTTATATAATCCTAACTTGAAAATGTGGTGTTTATTAGCTGTGATGCAACAATAAGACATGACTCCAGTTCGTGAAGACTGATCATTTCAGTGTGTCTCCTTTATCCGGGTCCTCAGACGCCCAGTCGTGCGACGAGATCCGCTGTCCAGAAGGAAAGACGTGCCTGTGGGACATGAGAACGGGCCGAGGGCGATGTCTCATGTGCGAGAGCGAGTGTCCCGAGAGTAATCCTGGAGACAGCGTGTGCGCCAGCGATAACGCCACGTACCGCAACGAGTGTGAGATGAATCAGGCCGCTTGCTTGCGAGGCCTCGTCCTCGAGGTCAAACACTCCGGGTCCTGCAACTGTAAGTATAAAAAAACCCAAACAAACAAAAGGGAAACCCCACACACATACACGGACACACAATTCTCTCTGAACGTCAATGACAAACTACTACTACTACTACTACTAATTCAGGTTTCCCCGGACAATGACAACTGGAAGTGTTAGTAGTTTCGTACAGTCACTGATAAGAGGAGAGTGTTGCAGTGGTTCTGATTTTAGGGTAAGTGATACACATACAAAAGTAGTCTGAATATTTACCTGAAAGCACACTATAAAACACTCCCTGCACCATTAAGGTCTTTAACCTCAGTATTATTGACCTCCATTTCCTGTTAACACACCATTAGCTTGTCAATTTGTTCATTTTTAATCTTGGTGTTTTTTCCCTGTAATAAAGTGTTTTAAGTTTGCAAGCTTTTAGGACAATAAGACAAAAAAAAAAAAAAGACAATGAAATGCAATTTCCTCAGGATTTCTGGTATTTAGGTGTCACAGATGTTTCACACATTTATAATCACAAGTAACGCAAACGGGGCAGTTCTAGGAAAATATTCGACAAGAAGCGGATCCTGTTTTCCTTTCACACCACAGAAATTTGTCAGTGATGCCAATTTTGCATTTATTACAGGACACGTCATTGTTTTTAATCCGTTTTGGTACATTTAATGTTGTGCTACATCCATGAAGCAAATTAAAAGTTCAACAGCGCTTTGGTGTTAGATGTTAATAGCGGCAAATGTTTTTGTGGGGGGATTTTCTCTAAATCAAAAAGGCAAAGCTCTTGATTTACTGGTCGATCTACGTTCCTACCCTCACCTATGGTTATGATCTCTGGGTAGTGACCGAAAGAACTAGATCGCGGTTACAAGCGGCCGAAATGAGTTTCCATCGCAGGGTGGCGGGGCTCTCCCTTAAAGATAAGGTGAGAAGCTCGGCCATCCGGGAGGGACTCGGAGTAGAGCCGGTGCTCCTCTGCCGCTCCTCCAAGGGAGAGGAACCAGTCGAGGTGGCTTGGGCATCTGATCAGGATGCCTCCTGAACCCCTCCCTGGTGTGGTGTTTCAGGCATGTCCGGCTGGGTCGACCAAGGACACACTGGAGAGTCTATGTCTCCCAGTTGGCCTGGAAATTCCTTGATGTTCCCCCGGAAGAGCTGGAGGAGATGGCTGGGGAGAGGGAAGTCTGGACCTTACTGCTTAGGCTGTTACCCCCGCGACGCGACCCGACCCCCGGATAAGCGGAAAAAGATGATGTTGATGATTTTCTCTAAATCTTTCTCTAAAACCTTTTCAAACTCAAAATCCAAGAAGTGTTCAGACCTTTGCTCTAGACTGCATATGATCAAGTGTGACAAGTTAACATAAAACGATGAGGTTACATCGCCACGCTCACGTCAACACGTGGCACGGAGAAGACACGTTCACATGGAGACGAACGTTCACTGTACACTGTGTGTTTGTGAAACGTGCTGATGATTACATTTGTGGTTTTTGGCTTGTATTCAACATGGGGATCACGTGATCACAGAGCTCTGAGAGTGTTTGTGTTTGTGTGTGTGTGAGACACATTGAACTTGCTTACTCGGTCGTACATCATTTGTCTTGGAGCCGGCTGTGGAAAGATTCGTTAAATATGATGAATTTTGTTGACATCAGTGATAAAGTGTATGCTTTTTGTTTTTATGAAATCATGTTTAGCAGTTTCAGATGGTAACTGAAACACTCTGGCGTTCCCATGACTACAGTGCTCTTTGGACAGCATGAATTTTTCGGGACATATGCCTGGACGAACATCTGAAGTAATTCTGATCGCTTTTCAAGAGATGGGCATGTCTTCGCAATGTTCGCATCGTTGCACTAAAAAGTCCATGCATACTGCACACACCTCATTTTAATACAAACTTATTGTTTTGATCTTTTATCGAGTGAGCTTGTTGTAGGGATGTAGGTTTGGTCTTTATTAGGTCACATGACTGTAATTGGTCGTCTACGATATCTGTATTAGGAATTCAGAAACATAGCCAAAAACCTCTGGAAGTGTCGTTCATATGATGCGTTCTTTTGGAACATCTATATTTTAACCTTTTGCATTTAAATTTTTGCTCTTTTGCTTCCTGGAGTGTCTACATCAGGGGTCTCCAACGCGTCGCTCGCGAGCTACCAGTCGCTCGCTGCCCCCTTCTGGGTAGCTCGCGAGAGGATGAGCAAATACTTTATTTTAAACAGAGATTTTCATAAAACACAAATTTCATTGGTCACTTGGTGAGCCAATCCTAATTCA
>JAQMCW010000009.1:19517514-19529888 GCA_030068335.1 Chrysichthys cranchii
ACACACACACACACACACACACACACACACACACACACACACACACACACAGAGAGAGAGAGAGAGAGAGAGAGAGTAATCATATTTGAAAATGATTACCACAGCAGAGAGATTGTAATCAGAGTCTCGGTGTCTGAGCATGTTTTGGAAAAATGGAAGGCGCCCTCCATAACTACGTTAATGAAAACGCTGACATGGCAGTCAGAGAGAGAGAGAGAGAGAGAGAGAAAAAGAGAGAGAGAGAGAGAGAGAGAGAGAGAGCTTGTTTTTCCCATGGTGGCGGCTATGAGGCCACACTGCAACTCCTGTGACCTTCACGCCGCTGGGAAGACGGGTTCTGGTGACGGATTGTTTATCAGAGCGGAGAGAAATAAAACATTCCGACAGACGTTTGGAAAAAAGGTGAGGGGGAAAAACCCATCACCACATTAAGAAGACGTTCAAAGCTAAACAAAAAAATAAGAAGATGAACAATAAAAACAAAAACTATGAATTAAACAGCATGGTGGTGGTGTGTTTTGGCTGGTGCGGGTCGTTTCCTGCCAGTTGTTTGGAGCTAGGAGTTTTTTCTCCCCCCCCCCGACATCAGACATCGCCCCGCCGTCCCCCGGCTCTGATAGGATATCAATCGTAACGTGCGAGCCGGTCGATCTCTACGAGACAGAGCCAACGGTCAGCCAAGGTCTGAGCATGCAGCTTTTGCAAGGCTGGATCTGAAAATAGAATATGAAATCCACTTCAGGGCATATTGAAAATTTTGCAGACGAAACAGTCTCTCTCTCTGTCTCTGTCTGTCTCCGACTGTCCGTGTTTTTGATGTAAGCAGGTTGAAAGGAAAGTTTTTTTGCCCCGGATTCCACACGCATTACTCGGGCCTTGGTTTAATATTCCTCAGCACTCAGAGTAGGGTTTAGAAAACCATGCGTGTCCTGCGGAAATATCGCACAGCATGTAACAAGTTGGAGGATTTTCATTAGTTTAATTTTGCGTGTGTGTAAGAAGGCATTTGTTTGCAGTCGTTTGTGCTTTGTTAGCCGAAGGCACTTGGATAAGACGGAAGAAAGAGACGTAGTCTTGGATGTGGGACTTTCTGTGAACGAAAATTCCAAGTCCATTGTTTTAGTTTTTATTTTCACACCCGATTTGCAGTTTAAAACCCACACAAGCCTCGAATACACATCCCTTGGTCCAGCGTAAGCTTCATTACCTCTTGTACTTCGGCCTGTTCACAAAGAAACACGTTCTTATGTGCCACCTTTAATATACGTCAAGGTCGAGCATTTCCATCAAATGGCGGCGAAATAAAGCGTCCTTCAATTAAATGTCGGCTTGTTATAGTCCCTGGAATAAAACAAGTCCATGTTGCTTTGGTATGCGAGGTCTGTTATTTCATATGCACTCCGAACATTAAGGCAATTTCGATTCATCATAATCGTTCAAAGTAACGACCCTTTTTAAAATTTTATATCCGCTTCGTTCAGATCAGCTGCACGTCATTGAATAAAAACAAAAAATAGCAGGAGTCCAGACTTTTCAGACAGAAGAAACTCATTTAAAGCACGAAGGAAAAATTTGACGGGCTCTTATTGTGCAGGTGTGACGGAGAGCAAGGAGGAGACGTTTTTAAGAAGCTTAACGTAATTCTGGCTGCCAAACTGACAGTGAAGAACAAGAGACAGAGAGAGAGAGAGAGAGAGAGAGAGAGAGAGAGAGAAAGTTTCTGTCTTGCAGACAGCTTTGTGAAGTTTTTCAGACATGGTTCAAGTTTAAGGATTAATCCCAGGTGCTCATCCATCTGAATGCTAATATTAGTCGGGGACGTGACACTTGACGGCAAAGTTCATTTTCGAGCCAGACGCATCGTCTCAGCGCTTCAGAAAAGATTTTTTTCTTTTTAATAAGGACTCCCTCATGGCAGAAATTTAATTTGCATTTTTTATTCCACTAAAGAGTCAAAGTCTCTACAATCAACCCTGAAGCGTACATTTTTCTCTCCTCTAAATATTTTCAGGCGGTGAATGGTGCACTTATGAAAACTAAACTAAGCATTTGATTTATTCGGAAGTTAACTGCAACGCGCCCCCCCCCAAGAATGCAGATCGGACGGCGTGTGCTTGTGTTCCCGCACATGCAGGTTCGCTCACATTTTCCACATAAAATGCCTGATGGACTTTACAAAACAGAAAAAGGATGCATCTTGAAGGCTTTTAGCTCGAGAGCTTGATGTGACGCCGATGCACTACTCTGTGAAGTGGTGAGCGGCAATAAATCAGCGCATGGAGAGCGCGGTAACCTTCAACTTTATGAGCTAATACTTGGTAATGAAGAGAAATGGCATGCCGCTCTGTGTACCCGAGGAGGCCGGACAGATAAAGCCTGTAATGCAGATGACTCATCGGCAAGAGAGGAAATCCTGAGAGAGTAAGAGCTCTGGAAGCCTAGAGGGGAAGTGTTCCCTCCATCTGAGTCATCAGAGGGATCAGGATGACCCAGATTATCAGAACAAGGCAAGATTCAGTAATCCTACGCTCCTGAGATCATTAAATGCCAGGAATGAACAGGGGAAGTGCACGCTGGCTTTCTAGCGTGTCTGATCTCGATGAGAAAATCATAGGCTTTGGTAGATGAACATTAAAACTCGCTGTTTTTGGTTCAAGGTAAAATCAGCGAAGTGGGAAATTTCTTAAAAGTTGGGATCCAGAGATGCCCAGGAATACACGAAGCACAAGCTGGGGTGGAAATCACAACCTGTAAATAAAAACCCCTAGAGTTTCCTCTGCCAAAAAGGTTACGTTTTTGGTGCAGTTTGCTGGTCTATCTATCTTCCTGCAAGCAAGATTTAGCAAACCAACCTAACTGATTTCCATGAAGCTTGGTGAGACGGTGTAGCATGGGCTGAGGAAGAACCCATTAAACTTTTGGAGCAGATTCAAGATACAGCATTTGGCCTTGGTGGATGTCTGCTCTCCATACATCTAAAAATCCAGTAAATGACAGTAAACATCAATAGTAGTAAAACACAGTCAATGTAGAAATACAATGACTCCATTGGAAATGCATCCAGATATATAAAGTGAATGCGCTTGCAGATTTCCACATCAAAAAAGAATCAACTTTTGTCCAGGGCAGAGACCTGCACTCTTCTTAACACCCTGCTAGTTATTACCGAGGTCTTCAAGTTATTAGTCTTTGGGACTGGTCAGTTCCCAACCTTAAACACCACAACTAGTCCATCTATAAATAAATGTCGAATATAACCTAGGATGTTCAGGAATATAAATTAAATAAATTCAGGAATATTAAGCTGTACAAAAACAGTATTGGACACCTTTAAATGTCCGACGAGCACCAGATTGCTGTTTTATTCCTTAACCAATAGAAACATAATCTAATGTGCACAAATAGCAGAGTGTTTTATCGTGTTTGCACCATCAGCAGGAAGTCTGCAAATCGCTGGTCAATGTTTTGGTGTCAAGCACTGACAAAGATATGATTAAACCCTGGCTGGCTGTTTTGCTTTCTCTTTAACTGTTCATATGATAGTTCGGGGCTGGACTACAATCCTGTCCATCATTCAGTGCGCTCAAATTAACGCCTCAGTCGCATTTGACTCAATAAAAAAAAAGAAAAAATCTTTTCTAAACCTTCCTCAAAGCCACATGAAGCTAACTGTATGTTTGTGAACTGCCGATGAGCTCACAGGTACTCGTGACTGGCTCCCGTCTCTGATCGTGATTGACAGGCAAGAGAAAGAATGCCCCTCCTACGCAGAAAGCACGTTTGTTTTCGTTCTCTAGAATCCTAGATTTCATATTCTCCATATTCTCTAGAATAAGAAGGATTCGAACTTATAATCTCCAATTCTAACGATAAAGCAAACGTGTTTCTGTTAGGGAAAAAAAAAAGGTAGGAAAACCCATGTGGTAGTACGAGCCATCACCAAGAATCGAAGCTCTTGATTTGTAGTCAATTTGTTTTTTTAATCTTTCATGATAAAACATCAGACATCACAGATTCTAATTATTTTTCCTATTTCAGCCTTTATTGTTCATGTTGCTCAGTTGAAATTACGCATAAATTACACATATATACACAATTAGCAGTCTGTGACCGACATCACGGCCTTTCTAGATGTATTAAGATCCGTGCCAGTACAAAGACAGGCACGTGGCCTTCAAAAAACTAAAACAAAAACAAACTAAAATGAACAAAAAAACAAATTAAAAACAACAAAAAACAAAAAACAAGAATAATCTGTAACAAATGTACAAATTGTGTGAATTATAAAAAGGCAGCTAAATCAGCCAGGAGGCTATTAAGTGTTTTCAAGCGGTACAAATGCTGGACGAATGCTACAAAGACTTGATGGGTTTTATTAGGGTTTAAGCTTTTGGTTTTGAAGAGACACCATAATTAATGGCACGGGAACAGTTTGGATTGGAAAGCGATTGGATTGGCACTCAAGTTTGAAGTTGGGAAGGGAAACTGAGCTAAGAAAAAGAAAGAGGGTTAGATGAAGGACACTCCATCTAAACAAGAGGCACTACTGATGGTTTGAGAAAGGATAGGAACGCTTTACATTCAGAGGCAACAGTAAGAAAATTTACTGAAATCTAACGAGACGTAGAAAAGTGAAGGCGAATTCGTTGACATAGCGTGACCTTGGTATTATTAAGGTTCCGTCTGGTAGGTTGGTCAAGAAATTTCATAACTTTACTATGTTGTATCAATATTGTAATGTCTTGTATCTTTCTTTAAAGTTTTTCCAAAGTCACAGATTTATAAGGTGCTTTCGGCAAGGTCATCATCATCCAGGATGAAACAATAATCTAAGTCTAATAATCTAAGTGAATTATTTAAACGTCACAAAGGAGAAAATAACTTATCTGTAGATGTAATAAAAAGTTACTGTACAATACTGTAATCACAGATTTTTCAAAATTATCTATAAAAGTCTTTTGTCTCAGCAGAAAGTTAATATTGTGGCCAACATCAAGTGCCGACTGACGGTTAATCTGATATTGCATCATATGATCAGACCTGCAAAAATTCACGCATTTTGCCTTGGAGCGCCACAACTTGGCGTCACAAATCGAAATGATTCAGACAGTTGCGTACATGTTTTGAACGCCCCAATATTAACCGACGCTGCATGACCACTTTTCATACTCGCAGGTAAACAGAGAGCTATTAACGTGAAATAAATTCCATCATTGTATGCAAGACCTCAACTAACATTTGAAAAGAATATCCTTAACATCAGGTAGACAACAAGCGAAAATGGCCAACGAGCGAAAGTAGAAAAAAAGGATCCAACCTAAAAAGATTAAACAGCCTTACAATACACTCTTTGCACATGATCAACAGGAAAAATGTCAGTTGTGTAGGTATCAGACAACAGATCTGTACAAGAATTATTTCGAAAAAAGTACTGTAATGTTTATGTACTATTATTACACTCGACTACACTCCTGGATCGTTCAGGATGCCTAAAAATCGTGTGTATGGAAAAATTTACATACGGCACACGCCCACCTTGGAATTTTGATACTGCAAATTTAAATGTTACATTAAAATGTAGTCCTTGTTCAGCTATAATGAACATTTCAGAGTTCAGTAAGTGGAATGTCAAAACTTTGACCTCAAAACCCAAACAGAACCTTATAATACCACGATCACG
Source organism: Chrysichthys cranchii (assembly GCA_030068335.1). NCBI lineage: Eukaryota > Metazoa > Chordata > Actinopteri > Siluriformes > Claroteidae > Chrysichthys > Chrysichthys cranchii. Next base: position 19,523,195 of record JAQMCW010000009.1, read on the forward strand.
ACATGTAACTGGCACTACACCATTCCGGGTAATTAATTACCGCGATTATTCACTAGTACGCAGAGACGACACATCTCCGACAGACAAAACACCTCCGTTTTGAAATGCTGTGGTTATATAAAAGTACACCTACGCAATAACAGCACTGAAACATATCACAAAACCTCAAGCAATCCTCCTGAATGATGCATGATTTTTACAAATACACCAGAGACACATGCAGAGGGATTCCGCTATTCGGGAATCTTGGAATTTTTGTTTGTGGTTTTGGGAATAAAGTGGTAATTTCACAGCCGTGATTATTTAAGACTGTTTTATGGTTTAATAAGTCACTGTAGTTGGATTTAAAAAAGAAAAAAAAAAACAAACCACGTCACATACTTTAAGGCTTTTAAAGTAAAAACGTTCATCTTGCACGCACACGCACGCACGCACGCACTCACACACTAAACAGAACAACCTACGTATTAAGAAAAACTCTCCAGTTTCTCTACATACCAAGAAAAGTGTTTAACTTTATCAGTTACGTAGCAATGTGCAACTAGGTGCGTATTACACAGGACATTTAACACAGAACTGTGTTTACGGACGACGCAAATCGACATTCGGGTAACTCGTGGTACTAATATGAAGAACCATAAACGTCATACTTCAATTATGATATGATACGATATAAACCCCACTTGTGTGAAATCGTATTCCTCTCAGCGTGCTGTGTTGGAGTCAAGAGTAAAACACACACACACACACTCTCTCTCTCTCTCTCGCCTGTGGTGAGGTGGAGATCTGTACTGTCCGGTGTGGAGGATGCTGGGACTTGGAGTAAACTCCCAGCTCATATCCTGCTCATCTCCTGGTCCTTTTCCTCCAGCAGATGGATGAGTTGGGTGAAGCTTTCCTTCACGGCGTCCATGTTGTCTACCGTACTTCCCTCGAGCAACCAGCTCTTCCCCCGAGCCAAAGGTTCCAACTCAAAATATTTCTTTATCTGTTTGAAAAGATGGAAAGAATAGTTACGGGGGTGGGGAAAATAGCATGCATGCATGCATCCTTGTTGTTTTTCAAATTAAATGATTTATCCTTATGTGATGCTTTTCCATCCATCATAAAAAGAAGAAGGCAACAGTTTGGTGCTATCAGTGGGTCGCCGGCTTGGTGCACTTTTTGCAAACAAGGGATATAGAGCCAAAAACATAGGAGCTATTTCGGTCAAGACTGTCTGGTCCAATACTTTTGCTCCCCAAACGGCACCCAACGTGCCATGTTCTAAATCGTTTAACACATCCAGATGTAAATATCAGAAAATGAAAGCTCTCTGCTCTCCGATCTGTCGTCCCATGTTCATCTTTTAATCTTGACCCCAAATGTCTTCTATATACGACAAAAATAAAAGAACTGGCCATTCTGTTCCAATACTTTCAGAGGGTACTGTCTGGACATATTTCCAGTTCCAAGCAAGTCAAACCTGATGCCAATGATGTGGACAAAGAAGACATTTCCACCTCTAGTCTAGTCCCTCATGGCACTGAATCATATGGCAAAAATACCTTCAAATACTACCTCAATGAGGAAGGAAGCTATTGGGGGAGAAAACTATTTCAGAGATGTGACCCTTACCCTGCTTGGATCAACTCCAAGATCTAATAAGTTCATCTGCTGGTTACAGTGATAATGGCATATAAATTAAACAAACACTCAACCACATCTTTTTGAGATAAGAATCGGAGACAGGCTAATCGTAGATGGACAAAAATGGGCCTTGAGTTCCTGAAAATGAACGTGCAAGTAAGATCTAATGAACAGCTGGCTCTCTTGTAGGAGCCAGTACTGGTAATAACACTCCCATCAGAAAGGAAACAAAAAAAAAACAAAAAACAAACAGAAGTTGTTATATGTAAGGTGATGTTTCTTTACCATTTATGGAAGGAGTCTCCAGTATCAGCTCTTTAAAACCTTGAGTTATAGCTACAGTACATCTGTGAAAAATCTACAGCGTAGGTATGGTGTCGATGCTCACACAGGGGGATATTTTGACTCTTAATACTTGTACGTAAGATGTGAAACAAATTTACTGAACGAAAAAGGAAGCCTCGGGTGATTATTTATAAGCCAAGTGAATTCTCACTAAATTCATTTCTGAAGTTTTAACTCGTCTGTATTCAGCAGTATGAGCAGCACTACAGACTACAGAGACTCAGACGTTTTTGTTAAGCAGAAATGGATAAACAACATAGGATTCGGAATGGAAAATTCAGCTTCAAAGCCCCACCAGATGGTTTAGTCAACAAGCCCAAAGTCTTTATGAATGGTCAATGTGAAATAAGGTACCATCAGAGTAATAAATCTGCACAACACAAGCATACTTGTCCACTCCTATGTTGATGAGGGTATTAAAAACTAAAATATCCCTTTAAGGTATATTTAGAAGAGAGAGGAATTTCACAATTAATCTACAATTAATCGCGAGTTAACTATGGATAAAATGCAATTAATCTCGATTAAATATTTTAATCGTCTGACAGCACTAGAGAAAACATATCTGAATTTGGATTGTGCAATCTGAAGACATTTAGCCAAAAGCACTTGCGCGTAACAGCTTGCGCAGCCTTTCAGAAGAAGAAAAAAATAAAACAGCAACTGTAATAAGTCTGTCTTTAAATCCTTAATCCTACAAAACTACAAATGTTTCCATTACAAGTCACTCAGCCATAAAGAGACTTCAATATAACAGCAAAAGCAAAGAGCGCGCCAAACACTCAAACGCAAGTCCTGGATACGGCACAAGTCGGTCTACTTGAAAAACTGAGGGTTGGAAAGAGAGCATGAGAGAGATCATAAAAAGAGAGACCAAGAGAGAAAGTTAATGAATAGTGATTTGTCAAATCAATTGTCATTAACTGCTTTGGCAATACTGCTCAAAGGCACTCATAGCATAAAGCCACTAGAGAGGCAATAAAGACGAAGAAAAAGAATAGGATTGCAGAAAAACCGAACACCTGGCCAATTTTGAGGTAATACACAGTGGATCTATTAAGGAACTGCAGTATTAAATACTCCCTGGGATGCAATATTCTGACATGAGAACTTACGGCTGGTCGAAAGTTGAAGGACAACAATGGACCAGTCCAAAACCTTGCTCCTTCTTCCATGGTTTTCTCAAGACAAAAGCCTGAACAAATCCAAAATCTCACTTTGAACAGCTACCCTATGAGTCGCACCCACCAACAGCAACACAATGCCAAAAGTTAGTCGAATATTATTTCGAATAAAAGCGGACGGTATGATTATCGAACCACGTCATGAAGGTAACTTTCAAGTTTCATGTTCAAAAACATATCACAACACAGACAGTCCCACATTCAAGGATGCCAAAAAGAGCCAAAGCTGTGTGATGTTCGTCAAGTAACTTACACCAGGACACTGACAGGCCTGCACAATCTCCAACAGATCAATCCCATTATAAATTGGTGAGATTACTTGCACAAGCAGGTAAACCTGCAAAATTAGTCACGTTACACATTTCCTTGCTAGTACTTGGTTATATCTTAACAGTCCCAATACTTCTGGGTAAGGATTCCATCAGTGCGTTGAACCTGCTGCTCTAGATTGAGATCCACTGAATTTACCTGGACAGCGCACAATAATATGCTGCTATAGGTGGATGCAGCAATCTTTAACGTTTAACAGCAACGACGGAAAGTCTGCATATGGCTGTACAGTGGGTAGTGTTGCTGCCTCACAGCTCCAGGGTCCTCGATTTGATCCTGAGCTCAGGTTACTGCCCATGTGGGGTTTTGAACGTTCTCCCTGCTTCAGGTTTCCCATTTTTCATGTACTTCCCAATACCATGGTGGCCACTCGTAACTGTAACTGAACATGAATATGTGTGTTTTCATGGTGCACTACGGTGGACCGGCATCACATCATGGGCGTATTCTGATCTCATGCCTGGTGTTCCTGAAACAAGCAAAAAGGAAACAACCAAACATGACTAGCAGATTGAACCCGAGCAAGCCAGAGTGATCCTCAAAAAACAGCATGACAGCTCACGATGGCATGTCGTGCCACACCACTAAACACCATTCACCATGAATGTCACAACATGAAGCCGCAGAGCAAAGTGTTGAGCAACCAGTTGATCATCTGCATAGAATGATGGCACAAAGAATGAATCTATCGCAATAAAAAAAATTAAAAATTAACAAAAAAAAAAAAAAAAAAAAAAAAAAAGAGGAGGCCTCTGGCCTTAAATAAAAAATAGCGTTGTTACTGTTTTTGGAGAACATCTGTGGCACAGCACAACACAGCCAAGTGCAAACAATAATGGGCCTGTTTGGAAATCAACTCACTCGAGCCAAGGCTGCAAAGACAACAAAAGTTATATTTTAATAAAATTGTGCAGCTCCTAGAGGTCAAACGAAGAGCTCAATTTTATACAAAAACCCTCCGATTCTAATTTTACAAAATGTAATCTCCACACTGACCCATGAATATACATGCAAAACTCCTTCCGTTGCTTTCAAAAGTCCTCTCGGCTTATCGTATAACCAAGCCGAAATTTCATCCGACTCCGTTATATAATAAACATCATTCAAGCTTTTGCAAGGGTTTGCATTTATATTTGTGGATGTCTTTCAGAGCTTTCCATCCCACCCATATTTAAAAGAGACAAACTGCATGCCAAGGCACCGGATGTACACAAGGCCGAAACACCAAGCTGATGGAAAAGCACACTACTTGCGTGCTTTGGCCGTGATTCTGGAAGTGAGCCTGTCATCTCCTTGCCTGGTTGGTGCATTTCCAGACCCTCTCCCCCGAGTACAGAGGGGCCCTAGTGAGCATACGCTTCCTTACCCTGGCCTCTCATACCCTCAGCTCCATCAAATTCCCTGACACGGTACACAAGTTTCATGTCAATGTTGCATTCTCATAAACACCAAATCTTTCCTGACAGGCAAAGGACAAACATCGACCAAAAGGGAGAAGTAAAGAAAGAGAAAAAGAGAGAGAGACGGCTCTTTAAGGGAGGGGGAAAAAAATAATCAAACAAAACATCCTTTGAGTCAAAGTGCCCCTATCATGCCAAGAATGTTGATTAAGATTTCCCTGTGTGAGATTTCATTGCTACAAATGGACACAATCCTAAAAAGACTTGGAAAGCACAGACGTGTTTGTCTATTGTCTGAGTGCAACACATTCAGGTCTTAAAAGCTAAAATGCAACAAGGAACCGAGAGGAAAAGAAGGTGACGGGATGTCGGAATGTTGAGCCTGTCCAACAATGAAGCAGTGAAACGTCAGCTTGTCGTCACCACCTTGATAATAAACCGTCTGGAGACAGACAGGGCAACAGAGGGCATGGAAGCTGGCGACGAGTCTCCTCGCATATCTTAAAAAAAAAAAAAAAATCGGCCTAATATGTGCTGCTAAATGTCTGAGGAACGGACTCAAGGTCTTGCTGAAATGGGCTTTGACGCAAACTGGTGAATGAGCCAAAAACTGCACCACGGGTTACTTGAGCACGTACCAGACTGTTGGAGAAATTGCAGCTTTAGAACTAGTTCAGGTCAAAGTTAATATGGCTTAGGAGAACTAAAAAAGATGCATCCGATTTTTTTTTTTAACCCCAAGTGCTTCAGACAGTGATTCGTACTTGAAGCATGGATTTCCTACTAGTCCAAGAGGAAGGATGTTACAAGAACAAGCCAGCCATTTTATTCCTAACAAATTAAATAATTGAGTCTCTAGCGAGATGTGATGAGGCAGCATTTACTACTTTTGTCCTTCAAGAATGGCATGTAACCAATGGGTCTTTCACTCTGCTCTATTCCACAGCGAAACAGGATCAAATTCAGACAACACAGTGGAACTTAAGACAGCCAGGATCCGTCAATACTACTTAGGGAATAATGCTAACCTGGCTAAAAAAAAACCGTCTGCAGCAATAATGAAGTAAATTTCATATTGCTGAAATGACCATTTACATCACTGGGATCTGCTGGAATAATCACTGGAAGGATTACATGTCAATCTGATTGCTCTGGAGGCAACCTGGAGATGACCGTGACACTAATGTTTAAATGCTGCAGTAGTCGGATGTGGTGTGATTACATCATGATGCATGAATGGTGTAGAGTCAGTTCCACCAATTCCAAAATAAATGTCACACCTCAACAAGGACACTTCATTAATGCTGGCTTCATGATGCATCAATTTGTAATGTTTCATTGGTGTAACGAGTTTTACAGATTATATCTTAAATAAATAATGAAACGTGCAGCAAGACACCTTTACCCAACGGAGCTTAGCAGCTGAGGTTTAAAGTGACCAGGAAATGAAACACTGGAGTTTTAGAGATGCTCATTGGCTCCTACTGGCACATTGTGTGTGTGTATATACACATACACACACACACACACACACACACACACACACACACACACACACACACACACACACACACACGCACACAGTGAACCCCTGCAGTACCGCGGTTCACCTATCGCGGGTTCATTGCATCGCGGATTTCCAAATTTTGATTCGCGGAATTTTTTAGCTTTCGCGGGACTCTGGAATATAAAATTTAATTTCAAAAAATGTTAATTCAAACATTAAAAAAACATTTAAATCAAAATAAAACAGTATGCACTGTATTTCATCAGCAGATGAAAAGTGAAAGTGGCTGTGTAAGCCAC
>JAQMCW010000009.1:19534090-19552058 GCA_030068335.1 Chrysichthys cranchii
AGACAAAGTGCTGCATAGCTAACATGCTAGGCTTCCTAGCCTGTAACCCAGCCAATCGGAGTGGTTTTACTGCGATTACGCAACCAGAAAATTCCGAAGCAGGGATAAGCTGCACACATTAGCCGGCCCGATTGGCATAAATACGCACGTACCGAAGTTAAGCACACAGCCCGGTCCATGGTGAGTCACACTAACTTGACTGTTAACTGTTAACTGTTGATGGCATCTCTGTTAACTTTCCGGCAGAGTATTGGTTAATGGTATCGGCACTTTATGGACGAGTACGAGTATTTTAGCAAAGTATCGGCCCGATACCCAATACTGGTATCGGTATCGGTGCAACCCTAGTAAAAACAGCTCGTGATGCTACCAAGAACCCTTAAAGCATACACTCCTTTGTCATGTAGAGTTTCCAGAGTTGGCAAAATCACTGTTTTGTTACAAAGTGCTGACACTGGAGACTCCTTCCATAAAAACTAGAACTCTCTCAAGTGAAAACTTCACCATATCAAGAAGTACAGCTTCTTCTTTGTTAACCACCACATTTGCAATCAATTTTTGGAGAGCAAGTCCCTGAGAACGAGCTCTTACTATAGAGGCAATAGTGTCTCAGTGAGTATTAAAACCAACCTATCAGAATTCAAAATCCAGAGTTCAACATTGCTGTGGTGTGAACTGTTGAACACGCCTAGGGTTTTTAAGGGTTTTTTATGGTTTATGGTCCTTGCTATGAACCCCTGAACAGTTTAGTGTATACATGCCGTATTTCTTAAAGCCACATATACATGTGTGCGTGCCTTGAATAGTGTAGAAAATTAAAATGAAAGGCTCTGGGTTATACATCCTGTATTCTGTGAAAACTAACAGCATCACCGAGCCTTCTAAAGCTTCAACGTCCTGTATGACTTACCATTGTAGTCAACAAGAAAAAATGTCAGAGAGATTTTTCATCGTCAAGAAATTGTTAACAGTTTTGAAAAACACAGTTAAGATAGAATCCAGGCGAATGAAAGGTCAGAGATAACGAAAACCAGATCCAGAGAGAGTTTTATTCAAGTCAGCTTGATTTCCTGCTTTCAGTGCAATATAGTTTGGCTCGCTCAGCCAGCAGAGTATCAGATTTACATGTGGACAGGCTTTCAATTAATAAAAACAGTCATATTGCGACACAAAGCGAAACATTTTTCCTGTTCCAAGATCTGTATATGATGACAGGAAAATGTTGCTAGTCGTAGGTAATGGCTAGGGCCATGTGGAAGGAGGTATCCTGCTATAAATATGAAATACATACAACAGGAAAAACAGGAAAGCAGTAAACATCTTGAGGATGATCAGTGCTCATCAGGGGTCAACATCAAGATTACCTGGGACTTTCTTCTTCTTTGATGATTGAGGAAAAGAAACAACAACAAAAAAACCCAAAAGATCCACAAAGCAGCGATAAGTAATACCAGCATGATGCATGATACTGTGCTGTTACATAACAAAGTGTTTGAGTTACAGTGATGTCTGGAGCGTCCATAACTCATTCAGACAGTTATCCAAGGCCCACGTCCCAGAACATTAAAAACACATTACGGGGAAAGTCGACTGGATTTTCACATACCTTTTCCTGCACTTAACAGATCCTTGAGCCACATGCTTCACATAACCCTCCTACGAGCTATATCCATGTGGTTAAAAAGCTTTTGTGCACTGAATTGTTAATGTCGACATGAATGAAAGATGGTGGCAATAGTTAGCATAATCCAATTTTCAGAAGTCCAACTGGCTCCTCAGAGACGGCACAGATTTGTTGCAACATTGGCATTTTCAGGAAAGAATTCCTTACACACTGACCCCGTTTCTCTCGCTTCATTTCGCACGCTCGCAAAGATACAACCTGAAGTGTTTTCAGACACGTAGACAAATGCATCCAAGCTCCTGCTGTTTAGACATGCTCCCAAAACATGTCAATTCGATTAGTTTAAATATATTTAACTGACCAGAGTAAAAGTTTCCCACAAGGGCAATGATACGTTAAAGAAGCTGGGACGTGGGACACGCAATCCAGTTGTTCAGATAACGTCTACAGGAAGCTCCATAACCCTCATTCATTTTGCGGGGAAAATAAAAATATAACAAACCAAATAAAAAAGCCTGATTATAAGACGCTAATAAATCTTGCAAGTAAGTGTGTGGAATTTTTCATCCAAGTCTGGGTTCCAACTTCTTCCTGAAGGAAATTGCTTATTTACAGATGGCAGCTGCTTATGGTCTGAAAAGTGACCAAGAATAGCAGCGTGCAATTCCATGTCTGCCAACTGGCTCTAAACAATCTCTCCAGTGCACCATCATGCACTACATGGCCGAAAGTTTGTGGACACCTGATCATCACATTTGTATGTGCTATGTGAAGATCACATTCCAGATTTAGTCCCTGCTCTAAACCTTTCCACTAAGGTTTTCCACTAGATTTTGGAGCGTGGCTGTGGGGATTTGTTCAGTTACACACAGAGTGCTTCCACTCCAACCTAAACACACCATGTCCTCACACACGGAGACAATACAGCATAGCTAATCAACCTACTTGTATGTTTTTGGAAGGTGGGAAAAACTCCTAGGAAACCCACATGAACATTGGGATAACATGCACAGAAACTCACAATAACCAGAGCTTAGGATTAAGCCAGGAACCCTGGAGATGTGAAGACAATACACTGGAGCTGTGATGTGAATTTCCAGCTTTTCATAAAAACCCATTTGAAGTGTTGTTCTATTCATACTTTCCGGGAAGCTCAGAGTTTTGCAAGTCATAATTCTGTGGCATTATTTCAAGATTGTGCAAACAAAGAACAAGTCGTAGTAAAATTTTATGCACCCCCCTCTCCCCCCAAGACTGTTAACACAGAAATACTGTAGCCCACATCCTACACAGAGCATGAAATCAAATTCTTGCTTTTTCAAAAAGCTACTTTTGACTGTTTTCAGTCACACCAAAACCACACATCCCGTGAAAGTTCGGACTGCAAACCGTTGTTCGGGTTGGCTGAATACTCTAAGGTGAAAAGCAGACACCTCAGAATAAGAAAATCCAGCATTCCCAAAATTCCAAGTTGTCATAAGGGTGACACGAGTTTGGTTTCACTGATATTTTGCCTTCAAAGTGACCACAAATTAGTAATAGTAACTCTTAAAATTCATTCAATTTCTCATTTATTCAAGTCTCTTGCACATAATTGTCTTCACTTTGAGGTTTTTCCACTTTTCCATGAGTATTTTAGGCCACAGGTTCACTTGGGGTCTACACAGGTGGTTCTGGGCACCACAGCCACAGCACAGAGCTGATCCACATGGTTCGAGCGGTGACCTCTCTCACTCTACGCAGAATGGCCGAGTCAGGCTGCCCGCCATGGGCGCACAATAGCGTCTGGGTCGGCTCGCTTTCTCTCTGGGCCAGACAGACAGTCCTGTCACAGTTCACCCTCCTTCACAACACAACATGGCCTTTGTCTGCACGTCTCAAACGCAGCTTTCACGACAGGCGAGAGAGAAGAATTCCAACTTCCTGAGAGACATTCTTCAATAGATGGCGCCTGATGGCAATGAGCAGTTTTCCAGGTTTTTCTCAGAATGCTTGGACAATGTGGAGTCCAAAGTGGTCAACAAGTTATATAAAGTTACATAAAGCTCATTACGTGGTGTAGCCTTTTAAACAATAAAAAAAATTTTTTAAAAATTAAAAATGGGCTAGTGATTGTGCTGCATTGTGTGGAGTAATGGAGTTTACTGGCAATTAGAGAGAAAATCTGAAAATTTCATACTGCTTCAGAAAAGCCCTGTTTGACAAGAGGAGGAGAAGAAATCGCTGCTGCTGTCCATGTGGATTCCATCTATAAATTTTAATAAATCTACAGAGGATGCATTAATACTGATACTGGCATGTCACATGAGAGAAAGAGCACTTCAGTTCAGGAAAAACACCAAGCATGGATACCAAGCATTCCAGGTTTGCTTGGTGCTGCTGGGATTTGAACTACATGTTGGGATTACAACTTTACAATCAGTAGCCCGATACCTTAATCGAACCCTACATGACGATTACAAGGAGTTAGTTTATTGTTTATTGTTAGTTCATTACAGGAGTGAGATCATAGTTCACTGGAGTTAGCTCTTTAAGCCTAATCCGAGCATGAACATAAACATAACACACCACCGCCACCAATCCACACCTTTGGTAAAGCCAACATCATAGTAGAGACAGAGAGGAAAAACAGGTCAGTTTGTGCTTCACGAAGCCTCCTGCTCTGCGGCCTCACGAGTTAGTGTTGAGCATCCATCTCCATCACTCATAACTCTATTAGAGCCAGATGTTGCGGGTGCCCTGTCTACTTCCAGAGACGTGGTAATTTTATTATTGCTCTAAATCACAACCCAGCGCTATCGGTCATGGGGGAGCAAGGTCACAGGGTTGTGCCTGCAAATGGGTGTGGGTGTGTGTGTGTAGAAGGAATCAGAATCCTTTTAAAAGATATCATGGTGCACACCACCAACACCAACTACAAGGCAAAAAGGGGCAGACGGTGACGATAAATTACCCCAGAGACTGAAAGTCCACAGTGTAGAGTTTCAGCTGCTAGGTCCTTAGTTCCCAAGACCTCTAGGCATTAGGCAGATTACACATCACGAATCCATAAGCAGGATCTTTCCTTTAGCACGAGGATGGGCTTTAAAGACAGACATGCAAACTCCCAGACGAGGAATAAGGCATAACCTGTGAGGGGTAAAAATGTCAATATTGTCCTTTCACTTGTCTGTAGTGGAAATTGGAATGCACATACATACTGGGTTTTATGGTAGCAACAATGCTCAGGTGTCACGTACAGCAATTAATAAAAAAAGTGTACATGGAAATCTTTCTAATGTCTACATCTAAACTAAAACAGTAGCTACAGTAATAGTTAACTCACGTTCACAATACACCTGACTAATGTCAGTGAAGTTCAAGATACAGGACGGATTTTATTTCACATTAACAAATTTAATCATTTCTCCATTTACCATGTCAGATAGAGAACAAATGTAATCAAGATCAAGAGAACTAGCCAAAAGATTGCTTACGTGAAAAGGGGGGAAGGGGTGGGGCTTCCTCGGGGGTATTGGTTAATATCAGGGAGTATGCAACACCTACACAACTGTCAATCATACCTGATACGACTCATCTGCCAATTTTATTTAGGAAAAACTTAGGAACGAATTTTGTTGAATTGTTGAGTTATAACTCATAATAGTGTATTCCGATGTTGAAATGTGGAGGTTCTACGCAAAAAATTCCTGAAGGTTAACACAACTGTGCAAATGATATTGCTCCTCGTGTGGCATGTGAGCATGTGGTTGAAACGACACAGCAGCCATGCGTCCTCCACTTTGAAGTTTCCAAACGAAACAGGAAATAACCCAGAGCAGTTATTTTGTATACTTAACGAAACCTGAGAGAGTGAGCGTAAAAAGAGGCAGCACTGATCTTTCTCCCCCATAGCAAATGTCATGAGAGATGGAGGAAAAGATGCAGAGCCAGACAGACACCCAGACAGTGGAGAGTGAATACGTGTGTGTGTGTGTGTGTATCCTGCTGATCAGTCACTGGCCTTGGCACCCAGAGCAGGAAACCATGCCAATGTCGGCTGAGCGGATTCCGAGCCCCCAGGGGAAAACAACAAACGAGTCTGTTGTTTGGGTCGTCAGAGTGCAGTCTGACCACCAGCGCTGAAGATGAAGGAGGAGACTCGGACTGAATTCACACAACGGCTATCTCCGTCTGCTCCGTCTCTCACACACACACACACACACACACACACACACACACTCTTCAATCACAGTCCCATCCTGATAAAACACTGTGTGAAAGTCACGCTAGATATTTTTACAAACGTTTGCATCAATCCAGAATTTGTACAGGTTTATAAAGTTAAATTCGAACAGAACTTAAATATTGGACACTTTTCTTTCTTTTTTAACAACCACAAAAGTACATTTTGTGCTAATATGAAAAACCTAAAGTGACAGAGTGCAACACTTTAAAGGCATGCTATCCGAGCATTCATTTATCTGTCCATCCATCCACTCATCTGTCAGTCTATTTATCCATCCATCCATCTATGTATTTGTCTGACCACCCACCTATCCACCAATTCATGTATCCATCCATTAATCCATTCACACAGCTAAACATCCATCCATCCATCACCCGTCTATCCAAACCATCCATCCACCTATCCAGCATTTCTCCATTCATCCACCAATCTCTGTCCAACCATCTATCCAATCATACATCTATCCAGATTCAAGAGTTTGTCATACGTACTGCATAGAGTCTGTTACCACAGACTGATAATCTATCCATCCATCTATCCATCCATCCCGCTAATCCAGTGCATCTTGTGGGAAAGCTGGATCCAATCCCAGCTGACTTTGGGTGTGATGTTGGATACACCCTGGACAGGTCACCAGTCTATCACAGGGCTAACACAGAGACAAACATCCATTCTTACTCTCATATGGGCCATTTAGAGTAGCCACTTGACCTAATGAGTACAGGGTTGGGCAGTGGGAGGAAATCAGAACACCTGGAGGAAACCCACGCAGGTAGACACAGAACATCCACACTCCGACTTAAAAGGCCCCAGAAGGCTGGCAGGTTAGAACCAAGTGTTTTCTTGCTGTGAGGCGAAAGACTGACTGTCCATCCGTTCGGTCCTAACTCCGCAAGACGTTTCATTTTTAATTGGAAGCTCATATGTGGACAGTAATTCTCTTCAGTGTTGCAACACTGAAGAAAAAAAAAGAAGGGAAAAAAAACAAAAAAACCCCAAAAAAACCCGACACATTTGCAGCACCATCATGAATATTAATAGACTAACCACAACTCTCAGCGGGCCTTTTGGAAATTAAAGCTGTCCCTTGGAGCACACTCAAGCTGGGCTGTGGGTGATCTTTTCTCAGAGACAAGCCATTAGAAGACCACATTTTTCATGTGGTCGTTGGGGCCCAGAATGCGTCGGTTTATTCACTTTTAATGCAATCGTTCCCTGGTGAGGCATTCCTAATATCCCACATTGTTCACACATGCTCATATCCTCACACCAGCTTTAAAGACAGTGACCAGCGGTGAGGGAGAGGAACCACCGCTGAAATGCTTTCACAACAAACCTTGAGTGATCTCAATCACTTTACCAAGCAAACCCAAACTAGCCATTCTAAATGTAATGGCTTATTCAAGCCAAAAGAGTACCACTGAATATATTTACAATAAAAAGCCTCTGCATCTCTAATACAATAGATCTGCTATATGTAATTAACAAAAGAAATATGAGCTTATACGTGAGGAATAATAAAAAACAAAAAAAACCTTCTTGGCATTCTGTTATCGGAAAATAACTGTAGCTACCCTGAAGCCGATTCTTTTCCGAAGAGAAGCAAGCGTTTTATTCCTTTTACGCCGAAACGATTTCCCAATGGTTTTAATTTGCATTGAATGAAGAAGGTAACGTTGTACTTTTTGTCCTTTTATAGTTACATTTAAAGCGTGGAATGCTGTTCCCTCCACAGCCGCTCTTATTCATCTCTTTGGACACTGATAAGAACAAAAAACAGAGTTATGAGGTTGCTGCCAAACATAAAATCTTTTGTCCTGAGGATGTCAGAAAACATTGAGTTACAGCACTGACACAGGAGACCAATTCCATAAATGGTGAAAATCACCATTTTAACAGTCACAAATGTTTTGTAATTTGTTCACGTGGACTGTCTGCCATAAACCTCCCTGCGAACGGGCTGTTACTATAGAAACGATAACACTGGAACGAGCACGTTAATATAAACCTGCGCTACTGTCGGAGCTGCTGGAAGAGAAAATTAATCAGAACTAAATCAGAATCCAACAGCACTGTTGTATAAATATATATAATCACTATAATCCTAATATTTTGGTATATGTGAGTAAAGGGAGATTAAACAAACAACAGTTTGTCATATAGTACAGTAAAAAAAAAAATGCTGCTGCAATTAATCTTTTCCAACAAACTCCAAACTACATGTCTTGAACCTCCCAGCAACAACAAACATGAGACATTTTCTGCTCTGTTCAGCTATTTGTGGCATTTAATCAGAGTGAAAATCATTTGCCAGACTGCATGTTACAGCATGCAAAAGATTATGGCATTTCTGAAGCTCTGCTTCGAAACTTTCTGTGCTGCCAATGTTCTAGCAGCATAATATCGCTATTCTCATAAAACAGCATGGCTGATCAGCTGAGCGTGATGTCAAACAAAAAAAAATAAAAAAATCCAGTTCTACTCCAGCTTTGTATACGCCATGCTTGAGGGGGGGGGATGAAAAGCTGTTGCATTTCAACAGTACGGCCACTTCGGCATCATGATAAGGTCTTCCCTTTCACAGCAGGTTCATCTCCTCCAAATAGAAAAGAAACGGTGCTCTTATGTAAATCATTTACCACATACTCGCAAGGAATACAAAACTTCGTGTCATGCTGTCAGAGAAAAATAATCTATGGCCGTATTGTGTGCTGAAGCATAGCTGCTGATATTCCTCTTATACCACAGCAACGTCCAATGATGCGTTATACTTTTTATCCAATGGTAGACAGTCTGTGCATTATGCTAGTTCGGTTTTCACTTTCATTATAGCAGCTATAAACAGTCATTCTCTCACCAGCTTCTCCTTTTTTTCACGCTTTCATGAAGTGTCATGTTACCAAGAAACCGCAAAGAGTAAACAACTCTGCACTGAAGACTAACTAACACTTACAAGGTGCTGACACTGGAGACTCCTTCTACAAATCTTAATAATATACAAAACTACACCGTATGAACAATTGATCCTTTCTTACATGAAGCTGTTCAAGTTCCTAGGAACGAATTGCAACTATACAAACGAGAACGTATTCGAATGAGTGCATTAATAAGCACCACCTTCAGACCAATCTGTATCAAGAAACCTAAATTATTATGACGTACACAAGTTTAACATGTAAGAATTCTGTCTTTGCTGTACAGGCTATAAAGCTTGGGCTCGGGCCAAGGCCAGGACCTCTCTGAATAAAAGAATTGCTGTCTCTGGTCTTTTTCTATTCTTTTGTCCTCTCCTGACCTCCAGACAGCAATAAAAGATGATCATGTAAATTCAGCCTGTCCATAGTGAGCTTCAGCAGCCAGCCAGACTCGCAGTCAAATGACCGCACACACACACACACACACACACACACACACACACACACACACACAGTCGGCTTACATACAGAGCATCCAGTCTGAACGCGCCGACTGGTATTTGAGACAACTTAACGTAGAGACAAATAGAAGGCCAGGACAATGTTTCAGTGCAAAGAGGCTGGCTCATTTCCTAGAAACACTTCCTAAAAGACCATTTCCTTTTAAAGAAATCAATCTCAAGACAGAAGATTGCTACACAAAAAGATAACACTCAATGAAGCTTCCTGATACCAGAATTCTTTAGCAGACATTTTGTTGATGACAACATGGCTCCCAGAGTAATCCTTAGCTGCTTTGCTTAGTTTGTAGGACTTGTATGTAATTATCATGGTGACTAGTAGATGAACTGAACAGATTTTTATAATTGATCGAAATAAGTTTAAGTTTACAGCAAGGTTGAATGTCTGAAATAGTTTTCCATCAATAGTGCCCTTAGGAAAGAATGACCAGACTTGTCTGCAGTGGTATCCACGTTGATGCCTTTGGTATCAAGTTATACTTGCTTTCCGTGCATTTTCCTTTTACTTCCAGCCTTTCCATCCAGACTTCTTTAGCCTCGACCACAGATTCCAATACTTCCACGTGGATCCCCAGATGTTCCCCAGCCAACTCGGTCATATAATATTTCCATCCAGTAGGATGTCCTTGATAAATCTGACCAGGAGACATCTTTCTAAGGCACCCGAACACCCCGACCAGCTTTTCTCACTACGAAGGGCATTCTTTCAATCTCCACCCACAGACCATGAGGCCATATCTGAGCATAGGGATGATGTATGTAAGGGATGTAACATATCTGATTTGATGTCAATCTCCCATTCAACATTTCTATCATAATCCCAAAATAGCTAAGATTTCCCAGTCCCAGTAACCTGGTGAAGTGCAGCAATTCTTTAACAAAAGGTGGTTAGAATAAATATATTATTCAGAGGTGTGGCTCGGTGTGCTAATGTGAAATACCACCCAACCAACTACACTTGAAATAAATAAATAAATAGATAGATAGATAAATAAATAAATAAATAAATAAAGACAAAAATCAAGCTTGCATGGTTCAGTAGAGATACACAGAGATTCACTCAACAGAGGCCCTGAATTTCCCTCCAACTCCCACTAGGATCAAGCAATCTGAACCAAAAAAAATACGCTGCATACCTTGACGTACGTGTAATCGACGTTGGAAGTGATCTCCGTTTTCTGCCAGACACATTTCGCCGCGGTGCTCCATGTTCCTGAACGTACCGTCAAGCATATCGAGGGGAATAGCACCAATTTCAAGTTGGATGTTTTCCTTCAAATCTTCCACAGCGCAAGGTTTGTTCCGAAAGCCTTTTCCATACCCCAACAGAAGAAGCCCCTTGGAAATTACCCTGTTGCCGAAAAAGACCTCAATTCCTGCCATGCTCCTTGCCAACGTATGACACATTGCTTCATCCTGATGGATGTTATCTTTCATTAATTCACAATCATCCAGCTGATTCATGCCCTGTTCAAAAATGCCCAGGTACACATCAGTATTCATGGCAGTGTCAAAGAAAATGGGGCCTATGATGCACAACCGAGACATTGCGCACCATACACTGACTTTTTGATCATGGTGCGGTTTTCGGGGAGAGGCAAAGGGATTTTCAGTGGACCACATATGAGTGTTTGAGTTACTGGGTGAAGGGTTCGGGAGGTATGCACCTGGAAGTTGCAAAGGGAGTTTAAACGTCGTGATGGCTGTCTAACACCTACCTTATCGCTCCGACGCAGGGGCATCCCAGTTTGCTCGAAGCTCCATATACTAAGGAGGACGTTGCACGTTGTTTCGTTCAGATCGCTTCATCAGTAGCAAGATTTATTACAGAATATTCGGGGACTCTTTCGAGTGACTCTCCCTGTATTTAAATTAGGCCATTCTTATGGGAAGACAGGATTATCTGAATGTGACCTTTGGTTTTAAAAAGACTTTACTGACTTTTTTTATTCAGTGGTGGTCTTGAGGGGTGGTCCAGTCAATTTTGGATCAAAGTAAGTTGGTCCAGTAAAAAAACAAAAACATAACACATAACCTGCATACCAACTGGGCCCATGTCTATGCAAATTAGCAATAAATTAAATGACTACAAAATTATGCCTCTTTACATATTTCCTTTTATCTATGTGATTCCAACAAATGTACTGTTTTTTGTACTCCAACTGAAACTAATACAATCATGACTGGGGGGGAGAAAATAATGTGTTTCCATTTCCACATGAACTCAGACATGGAAAATGGAGGAGATTCACAGACAGCTCTCCCTTCGGTGTCCTTATGTGACTTGAACGTCCTAACTTTAAGTTAACTCGTCAAAATAAAGGCAAACACAAAAGATGTCCAGTCCCGAAACTGTGGTCCTGCAGGTCTGTCTCGGGCCAAACTCGTGCTAAAATCGCACGCCGGAATAAAACCAGTATCAGATGGTCCCCAGGGCCAGACACGCGATCCATCACTATCTAACCATCTCTAAGTATCGAGTAGTGCTGGCTCACTGACCACAACCCCGAGCCATTTCTGATGTGGCCACGCAATGTGTGAGATCTCTCCATCTGATAGTGCACTACTCCCTGCTGGGAGAGAATCACAAACATGAAATATCTGAGCGAGCTGGGGTTGGGGGTTGGAGGGGTCTCCGGTAAGGGGGAGGGGAAAAAAATAAATAAATAAATGAGGGAGGATTGTGTTTCAGGAATATGTTTCACAAATCTGCTAATATAGCAAAGTGTTTTTTTTCCTGACGCCCGTTTCAAGAAGGCAACACCCATCCATAGTAAATTCAAACCAATGGCACAGAGACCTGTCTATCAACCTGTGACCGCTTTGTATTCATCTAAACATGCCAGACTTATGGTATATATTGATGGATACTGAAACGCTCAGAATATGATAAAACAAATGTGAACCTTAAATCAATCAACGGAGACTCAACAGCATCTTTGTGCCCTTTTACGATGAAGGAGGCATGGCCTCTGGGTCCATCAGTCCCAGTGATCGAGATGGGGCTTATTTAACTTTTAAACAGTGAAGGACATGTGACCTTAGGAGCCATCAGTCCCAGAACAAAAGGTGTAGCCTTTGTGCCCATTACTCCCAGTGAAGGAAATGTGGTCTTTGTGCCAATCAGTGAAATGAAAAGAAGTGTGGCCTCTGTGAAGTCAGTCCAAGTAGAGTAAGTATGGCCTCTGTGCCTGTTAGTCACTGTGAAGAAGGTTTAGCCCTATTAGTTACCAGTCTCAGTAATGGAGGAGTGGCCTCTGTGCCCCTTTGTAGCAGTGCAGAGGGTGTGTCCTTTGCGAAGATCAATCTGTCAAAGTCAAGCAAAGGTGGTGCAGCCTATGTGCCATTCAGTCTGAGGGAAGATGGCTTGGCTTTTGTGTGACACAGTACCAGAGGCAGAGATGTTTCCTCAGTGCTCATAATTGAAAATAAAGGTTGGGTGGTCTTTTGGCAGGTCAGTAACTATAAAGGAGGCGTGGCCTCAGTGTCCATTAGTTCAAGTTATCTCTTAAGTGCCATCTCTGTGTTAAAATAAAAATAAAATAATAAAAATTAAGTGTCATCTCTGTGTATTGGTTCACAGGTGGACTACTTGGCCAGACAGGTGCAGTCTCTGTGGCCCTCAGTCCAAAGAAAAGAATAGTGGTCTCTTCAAGACACTCCAAGTTAAGGACACACTGTCATTTCCAGTGAAGGCGGTGTGGCCAGATGCTATGAAGGACATGTAGCCTCTGACCCACGCAGTTCAAGTAAAATCTGTTTGGTCTCAGTGTCCATTAGTTCCAGGGAAGGAGGTGTCGCCTCTGTGCCCTACAGTGCAAAGTAAAGAGGCAAACCCTCTGTGAAAGTACAAGAAAAAGAGGCAAGGCTTCAGTGCCTGTCATTTCCAGTGAAGGAGGTGTGGCCTCAGCACCTGTCAGTCCAGGTAAAGGAGGTGTGGCTACATTAGTCACAGTGACCTGAGTGACCCTATGGGCCTGTCATTCCCAATGACTAAGGCATGTCCTCTGAGGCCTTCAGTCCCACTGACTTTTTTTTAATTTATTAAACAAAAACTCTGCATGATCCTGAATGACGCTACACTGTGGCCTGTTGTAAATTAAAATGATGGCATTCGGTTCAACCCTTTGTTTAGGTTTAAACAGAATAAAGGGCATCCGTATCTACAGTAGGGAGCATGAAAAGCCGGAATCAACTGCCAGAGCCTCACTCTGACATCCACGAGTGAACTGGGATGTGTTATTCTCCAAAGCCTGATATTTACTGCTCACTCAGGATCACTTCATGGCTAGTTAATTAGCGCTCGGTGCATTGGCTTGTATCCTGCAGCCCGCAGGCCAATTTCACCACCACCACAGAAAACAGATGTGCTTGTGCGCAATTGTGTGTGTGTGTGAGTGAAGGAGAGAAAGAGGGAGAAGAGGGAAAGAGAGCAAGCATGTGTACATACTTATACTTCAACACTCCAACTTTCTGCAATTCAACTCCGCTATGATTCAAACTACACACACATGCAGAAATAAACACACGGGGTCTGAGTAATCCCAAAAAGGAGGCTGTTATAATAAAAACTGCAACAGGAGGAAAAATACCGCACATTCCAATTGCTCGTTTCTACTAAGACACAGTTTGAAAATTAGTTTCGAGTATCATCGTGTGTGTTTCAGATCCGCGATCAAACCTCACGTGTATTAAAGACAGCTGCGACTTGGATATAGCGATACAGAAATTCTTGTGATTCAATCATCAATAAATAAATTCTTATGGAACGGAATGAGAAAACATAATAATCAAGCTGCATTTTCTCCCAGACGATGCCTCGTTTCCTTTTTGAGCACGGTGCGAAGTAGTGAAAAAAGCCGAGAGACCCGTAGAGGGTGGGATGGTGGGGAATCCCCCGGGTTCTGTGAGATCTGTCAGTGTTTGCAAACAAGTTAATTCCTTAAAGACGGAGGCACAGACCTGGCATCCAGAGTGCTGGCTGACGCTTCTAACATTTTAGAGTCTTTTAGAGGTGTCCACTGTAGAAAATATGCATCTTAAGAACGAAGAGAACAGTACGGTTAACTTCTTTTCTGGGCTTATTTTAAAGCAGGACCACAGTGCAGGGTCAGCAGTCATACAGGACTCTGGGTTGGAGACGTTCAAAGGCTGTGATCAAGAGCTGAGATTTGAACCCATGATGTTCTGTGTGTACGAGGTCATACGTGCTGTCTAGCATTTGTGGATGTATAAGCAGTGTCAGTGTGTCACCCCCCACCCCCAATGTCCACCACTTCCAGGATATCATATATCCACCCTGCTCATAAGAAAGCAGTGCGTGTGTGTGTGTGTGTGTGTGTGTGTGTGTGTGTGTGTGTGTGTGTGTGTGTGTGAGATAGAGACATGTCACATTCACAGTGTCTATCTTTTATCTATGTGTAAACAGTGTGTGTGGTGTGGCACCCCTTAGTGTGCATCACTTCCTGTATATATACACACACACACATCCTGAAAGTGTGTGTGTGTGTGTGTGTGTGTGTGTGTGTGTGTGTGTGTGTGAGATTTCACACTCAGCATGCAGCCCTTGTTTATGTATAAGCAGTGGATGAGTGATGTCACATTCACAGTATTGAGCTTTTATGCATGCATAAGCTCTGTGTGTGTGTGTGTGTGTATATCATGTCCCACCCCCACAGTGTCCATTTCCTGAACATGACATGAAAAGCTGCATGCGTGTGTGTGTTGTCACACTCACTGTGTAGGTATATGTATATATAAACAGTGCGTGTGTGTGTGTGACTTTTGTGTATGTCTGACTGTCATAGTGTCCATTATATCATATGTGTATGTGTGAGTTTGTACCTCATGGACGGAGCGTGCAGCCGGTTTGTCCTGCTGATTGGCGAGGATGAGGAAGGGCAGGGTGCAGAGCTGTGGGTGCTGCAGGGCCGAGTGCAGCTCCGTGCGCGCCGCCTCCAGATCCTCATCAGACGAGGCGCTGTCTAACACAAACACGACGCCCTGAGAGCCCTGATAGTAACGGCTCCAGTACTTCTTAATGGAGTCAGCTCCTGAAAAACGCACACACACAGTCAGCATGCACATTAAACAAAATGCACCTGTACGCGAAATCCTCAACAAGCCACAGTGTCTTTACCACTTCAGCGATGGCGACGAGGACATTAGAATCAAGATTTCTTACTTTTACGACCATTCGTTTCAACACAGGAACATGACAAATTCAAACAAATGTCTTGAATGATTCCTCGGACCAACCCAATCCAACAGTGTGTGTGATCTGATCTCAGTTTCTTCGGTTCGACCCATCGTTAAATGCGTACGGGGATGTTATGGAGAAAGAAAGAAAGAGGGAAAAAAAAAAACTTGGAAAGAAGTAGTAGAGATCGCTGCTGCTTTTGGGAAAATTATGCATTTTAAAATAACTTAAAAATAAAATAAACACCTTTTACACTTTGTCATCAACTTGTATCTTATAATGTGGCATAATGGGAATTTTATTGTATTTTTATTAAATACTTATTCATATATTAGATGACTTTCTTCTTTCTGTCTCCTGCTGTAATTTGTTGTGCTTTTATAATTTGCCTTTATTTATTTTTTGCTACTTCATCTTGGTTTACGGTTTCTCTCAAGTCTGCCTTTCACGTTAAATTTTAGTGCACAAAACAAGCTACATAAATGTAGCTTTTCTTCTGCTGCTTGTTCTCCGCATCCTTACTTTACATTGAGATACTTTCACTCTCAGCAGCACGGGTTAATAAAATAAATAAATAAAAATAAATAACAGAACCTGAACTGCACTTGCCCCTTATATTAACCCAAAATTTCATTGTACCCAAGCCCTATTTATTTAAAAAATAAAGCCTGAAAACATGTGTAACGCTAACAAGTTACACAAAACATCTTGGCAGCTTAACGGTGTTGGAAAGTGCAGAGAGAATTTCGACATAACTCTGACATTAGCGTGGCTGGAACGTATTGGAGGGGGGGGGAGCCTGCATTTCTTCTTTCCCAATATTCACCCCGTTCTTGCGTTATGTATTTTTATGACTCCGAGCCGGCGTGCCAGCTCCGGCTCCGGTCTCGGCTCAGGGGGCCTGCGTGCAGGGGCGAGCTGGGTCCAGAGGAAGAGGCTCTCGCTGCTGCGGCGTGTTTTCTTTAAAGCCGACCCTGAGAGAGTATTAAAATGATTTCTTCTGATGGCCAGTCTACAGCACAGTTCAAATGCGCCCGCTTTTACAGTGCACATATGGTTTCTCTTGCACCGAGCAATTTTGGAGGGGTACAAAAATGCGGCCACCAAGACGCACAGATGCGGCATGGCTTTGGTTAGAGGGGGTCGCCGAAGGAGGCGGGGAATGGGGTGGGGGGATGCTGGTAGGGGGGCACCCCAGACCCGAAACTGTGAAGAAGCGAAGCCCGAAGCGCCGCCGACCTCTCCTGTCCTTCAGAACATAATGAACTGTATTAATCACAAACTCGCCGCAGCTCGTTCTGTTTACGTGGATCGACAGCTCCACAAAACATCTCCAGACCAGTGCTAGGCATCCTCACGCTCCGCAGATTTATCTCTGATTTTACTTAATTTATATTTATATATTCTCTCTGAGCTTTCTTAAATGTGGCGAGCAGTTAAGCAACGGTATCGGTTAGCGTGATCTCAATGACGTGATTTAAACCAGCTCCGACAGGCTTTCGGAGGAAAGCTGCAGGAATGTATGTGTAAAGCCCTGTTGATATATGATGCATTCTGTCGGTCTTTCCTCTGATCCAACCTGTGACCTCACGGAAAGCTCATAATGGGATGATGAACTCCAGTCAGGTGTGTTATCGCCCTCAAGTACTTACAGCGAGTAAAAAGCAAGAGTGGACAAAAAATATATTTATTAGTGAGGCCACCAGGCTAGTACAAGCTTCAGAGTATTAGTTAACATATGGCAAGCTAGTTACTTAGCCACGTGTATTAATACAGACCTGGTAACAGACCACCTTCTCTAACAAAGCTTCCTAATGCATGACCATATTTGTGCTCTCAACAAAAAGTTGCTGATCAACATTTCAGCCATGAGCTGTGCCGTTTTGTCCTCACGGAATAAAATATATCCAAGCCTGGATAGCGTCTTCATTTTCTCATGTTTAACCTTTAATCATGAGGTCAGCGTTACTAATAGCAGGAGAGTTGATTGACAGCTGGAATTTTTGTGAAATTGTTTCCAATTTCTACGTGCATTCCTGATTCTGAAAATACTGCCTTTCATCCCTGCACGCTAATTAAAATTGTTCTACCGTGGATCATACTTCGGCCAGAGTGTGTAGTGTGACAAGTTTCATCACATCCCCTTAAGGTGCAGTAAGTTTAAATGCAGTTATGCACCGAATCAAAACTTGTTTCGCTAAAGTCAATAAGAAAGTACAGTGGACCCTCGGCTCGCGAACGCGTCGGATGGCAAACACATCGATGTAGGAACTAAATTCCTGAATAGATTTTGTACCGACCAACGAACAAATCCTCGACTGACATACAGACAGCCAACCCACGCTTCACGCCACAAACATTCAGTTCCGGTCAAACTCTCAGGATGTGAACGTGTTCAACTCGTATTTTTCCGTTGTGTTTCTCTGCATTTTTGCTCTATAAGCTTCATTACGGGTCCCAAGAAAGTGGAAATGGTAGTGA
>JAQMCW010000009.1:19566407-19576952 GCA_030068335.1 Chrysichthys cranchii
CAGGCAAGAATGGGACCAAATTCCAACACCAAAACTCCAGAAACTCATAACCTCGATGTCCAGACGTCTTCAAACTGAAAAGAAGAGGAGATGCTACACCATGGGAAACACGCCCCTGTCCCAACTATTTTGAGACCTGTAGCAGGCATCAAATTTGAAATGAGCTCATTTTGTGCATAGATTGTAAAATTTCTCACTTTGAACATTTGTTATATTTGTCGGTCGGTACAAAATCTGCTGGGGAATTTAGTTTGTACGTCGATTTGTTCGCCATCCGACGCATTCACGAGCTGAGGTACCACTGTACAATCCAGCCAAGGATTAAACACACTACATGCTTAATTTACGCACTTTACTCAAAAGAAAAAAAATTTTTTAAAAAAAGATTGTACACAAAATATTTTAGCAAAAAGAAAGGTTAAGAATGTCAGGCAGGCTCAAAGAAATTTATTGTAAAGACAGACAACGCTGTACTTTCATCCGAGCCCCAGGATCGATAAATCACAAACTCTGGCTACATCAGCAAGGAGGTTACGACCTCACTGCGCCAACCCCAAAACACACAGACAAAACAACACAGTATTTAATGAAACGTGATAAACATTATCGGCATTTTTAGACTTGAAACATGTTAAAAACGTGCAGCCTGAACAAAAGACGAAGCCAAGACACAAACATAAGCAAAAAAAATCACTTTTTTTTTAAAGCCAAAGCCTGAAATTTTCTCGATAAAACACTGCTCCAGTGTCCATATGAAAATAAATAAATAAATAAATTACAAACGGTGACTTTATTCGTTCTACAACATTCATCAATAATTTTCTATTTAAGCTTCCAAACAGCAGTGTTGTGCTATTTCTTAAATAAGATTTTAAATAAATACAAAGATACATTGGATTATTAGATTATTTCATCCGATGATGGGTTTTGAAATGCAAATGTAATCTTTAATATTATATTAATTTTTTTTTCACCTTTAAGTTTTACATTTTATATTTGAAATATCTAAAATACAGATTTCATCAACTATCTGGTTTACTTAATGCTAAAAAAAAAATCACATTTCTAACAGATAATAAATACTGAAACTTATCTCAAGATCACTCTGTGGATACAGGGTGCCAATACTTTTGGAATTGACAACAGAACCAAGTTAGGTGCACTGTGCCTCTCTGCTTGTACAATAACAATATTTAAACTTCATTTACACAATGAAGAAAGGGTTAAATTAAGACCTAAGTCAAAATAAAGAAGTATTATGGATTTTTAAAACCAATAATATATTAAAATAAACCCGGACTTTCAAGGCATATACATCATGAAACCTGTGAAACAAGTCAGTGAAACACAACCTCGCTGTGATAACTAGTGGGTTTTAATTAAAGTAAAATTGAAATCCTACACAATGCAACGCCGTGAACACATATTTAATGTATTCATGTAAATAAATCTTGTAGTTTAGGTGTAATTGTTCATTTTAAGGCATCTTAGGACAGTTGGAAAGAGGGCGTCGAGCTAAAGCGGCTAGCTTCAAACCCCCAGTCTGAGGGGGAAAAAGTCGCTGTTGTGTTTTGTTACTTTACCAGATAATCCATGTAACGCCTCGAAATCTCGCTGTCGTCTTCAGGAAAGTGAAATCCAGGCTGAAGAATCAGACTTCCCAAAGAAATGTTCGTGTAAAGAGACGGCATCCAAAAACTACTGCTGTGTGTATTGAGTGTGTGTATGTTCCCCGCCTCTCCCTGAAACACATTAACGTTAGCTATAAAACACCTCACAATAACAACAACCAGCCTTCTTTTTCTCTTTCTGTATCAAAAAGAAAATCTTAATCTTAATATCTTAAGATATCTTGTATCTTAAGATACACTCATCAACATAACTTCAATTTGTCTTTATTTTTAATCTCAAAAAAAAAAATAAAACAATAAACAAAACTCCCGCGTGTGTGTGTATGTGTGTGTATGTGTCAGAGTGTTTAGGTTTTAAAAATCAGGCTAAACGAGCTACTAGCAGCACGACTTCGCATGATCTCTCGCGAGACTTGGCAAGTGACGTCACGCGAAAGCTAATCATGCTAAATCTTGGACAAAACTCGATAAAACTCAGCCAAACGTGCTTTAAGAAAGAAAATCTGAGGAAATAGTGGATCCGTTGTGCGACACCGAGCTATTTCCTGGTGTCAACTTGGCTCCTAAATGTCAATTCTGAACAAGTTGTGAACCGGCTATGTGTTGGTCACGTGATCAAGACCGCGTCCCCTTCGCCATTTTGGAGAGGTCTATATTGTTATACGTGGAGTTGTTTAAGCTTAAAAAAAATTATACAGATATGGCTAAGTGGTGTGAATATACATGTACAAACATCCTGCAGTGTAACTGAGCCTAATTCCTAAAAAACTGTTTTGCAAAAAAAGAAATATTACCAAGATCAAACCTGTAATTTTGAAGACATATTTACAGCCTATTTTCATATCAAATTAGAGTTATTTTTATTCATATAACATGATAACTGACCAGCAACAACAAGATCACAATCACAAAATCCAAATTGGATAATATGCAAATATCTTTTCAGCAACATGTTGTAAGTTAATCAAGTTATAATGCTAGTAAAGTTAATATATATGACATGGGTACGTTACATCATGATAAATTCACCAGACAAGGTAATCCTGGACTTAACACATATCACATATTCAGAAAATTAGGTGAGTAAATTATTGGGGTGAAATAAAAGAATGGAAATTAAAAATATACACATTTTGTCTCAGCTTTAATATCTGATAAGTGCTTCTTTTTCTCCTGGTGTGAGATGATTCTTACATCCTCATCGGTATTTTTCAAGAAACCCTTAGTTGATGCCTTGTATAAAATTCACCTATTGAAGAGTTGCCCTTTCCAAGATGGCGGAGCTGTTGACGAATAAGCTGACGTTTGCTAGCATATATAACAGGCGGTTCCTATTGAATAGTTGTTGTTGTGGCGCCATCTATTGGTTAAAATAATTAAAGCTTTTATCTAAACGCAATTAAACTTTGTTTCAACTTGCCTTTTATTCAAGTTTATTCTATCACTCTGTATTATTTGAAGTCTGAGATGAATTGAGTAAATTCAGTAAAACAGTGTAATCCATAGACCTGTTTCCTGGTTATATTTTAAATACAATAAAATCTCTGAACACGTGGCAGAGGTATGAAAAGCCTTATTCAAGGTCACAAAGGTGCAATAAGGTTGATTATGAGTCATTTCTATTACTCAGACTGCGTCATTGACCTTTATCAATATCTTAAAAGATCACTTTAGTGCAGGCAATAATTGCAAGAAGGTTGTTTGGGGAGAGAGAGAGAGAGAGAGAGACATGCCAGGATATTTTGTGTATAATAAATCCTGTTCAAAACATTTAAAATGCAAATACAAATCTGTGACTGCACCATTATCCATGCCATAACACAACCTTCAGGCTAGCCTATAATTTCAGTGTCTTGTAGTATTTATCATTAAAGTATTTATCCAGTGTGCCACACAGATCCATTTCTAGCTTTCGTTAATCACTGAATATAAAGAAGAAAACATCACCAGGGTGGATTTCCTAAATATATTTCATAAATAAATTACTCTTTATAAATGAATGAATCCTTATGTACTATTTACATCAACTATCCATTGAATATACTGTTTATACTGTTATTAATCAATAATACTTTATTGCTCGGATAATAATTCCTCATTTAGTTTATGAATAAATATGCATTATGCACGTGCGTCGCTATGTATGTATGCATGTATTTCTAAACAATTGGGAAACAAGTTGTGTTTTCATTCTACAGCACGTTTTTTTGTTTGTTTTGTTTTGTTTTTGGGGTTTTTTGTCGATAGTCCAGGCTTATTCATGTAAAACGAACTACAGTAACGTAGTTACATTATTTTACATTTAGTTTTATTGGGTTTACTGTATATCCCAGTGTTCCGACGTTAGCTCCACCCTCGACTATAGTTTTGTTCTGGGCATCGTGAGTCATTTTGTAGATCCGATTCTTTTACACAAACTCGTTTAAGTGAATCAAACAGTGCGAATTTCTTTTTCCCCACTTTCATCCAGACATATTTGGTGATCAGAATCAAGAGCTCGTTCACATCTTGTAGGTTTATTTGGTTTCTATGGCGTTATTTCGAGTTTAGCCCCACCCTCGATTCGAGAAAAGCAACGAGCATCGCGAGTCATTTTACGGAGTCGAGTCTTTTGTACAAACTCCTTCAAGTGAATCAAAGTTTATTTCTTCGCCCACATGCGACGTGTAAGTATTTTGTAACACGCACTCACGTCTTTAAAAGCATCAATTAGCAATCTTTTCATATTTGAGTCAAAATAATGCGCCAGGTTTAAGAGCACACCTTATAATGTATCACGTAACAAATGTAGAATATGCCGGATGATGCGGGATCAGAATTATATTTCAGCGTTAGTTCACTGTAAATTAAAAAATATATATACTTTCTTGTCACTATTTTAAAGGAGTCGTTCAACGGAGTCGATTCGCTGCTCGTGAATCGTGACTCGTGACTCGTCCATCAGTAGCTACGGCCATAAGAGCGCACACGGCTGCAGGAGGAGGAGGAGGAGGAGGAATAACTCGAACCCTGACTTTAATCCTGCCCTAAAACTACCTTAACTATCTTGATCATGTCCGAATAGTCCAACCGCCGGCATTCCGAGGCATTTCTGTGGACTTTAAAGACTCGCAGAAGTTTTGGAGAAGGCGGAGGAACTTTGGCAGCTGCGCTTTTCCCCCAGGAATAAATAAATAAATAAGTAAGTAAATAAGTAAACAAACAGACCCAACGCCATGGCGCTCAGAGCGAGGGCTTTATACGACTTCGCTTCTGAGAATCCTGGAGAGATCTCTGTGGTGGAAAACGAGATTTTGACTTTATACAGTGAAGATGTAGTGGACGGATGGTTGGAAGGCACAAACAGCCGAGGAGACTCGGGACTCTTCCCTGCGTCCTACGTGGAGATCCTCAGGACTGAAGGAGGATTCCCAGTACAAGGCAACGGGACTGCTGGAAGCGTCTACAGCCCCAGGACCGTTAGTGAGTATGCCTACCAAGTGAGAGGGGACACGTCGAGCGAGTCCACCCCTCAGAGACCCGGCTATCCGACAAGTCAAGGCAGCGACGATGACTGGGACGACGACTGGGATGACCACCCGACAACCCCGACGGCGATGACGACTCACGACCCGAGCGTCCACCAACACAGGCACCAACCCAGTCGGGCTAACTCGGTGTCCTCACGCAGCAGCGCTGGTCACCAAGCCAGAAGCTCAGCGACGGTTGGGAAGAACCTCAACAGGTTTTCAACCTTCGTGAAATCAGGCGGCGAGGCGTTCGTTTTGGGCGAGGCATCCGGCTTGGTCAGGGATTGCGATCAGATCTGCGTGGTCATGGGTCAGTTCGGGCCCGAATGGCAGGAGAGCCCGCAGCCGTTCACGTGCACCATTGACGATCCGACCAAACAGACCAAATTCAAAGGGATGAAGAGTTACATGTCGTACGGCCTGATGCCCAGCCACACGCAAAAACCCGTGAACCGCCGATACAAGCATTTTGACTGGCTCTACGCGCGCCTCGTGGAACGCTTCCCCGTCATCTCAGTTCCCCACCTTCCTGAGAAACAGGCCACGGGTCGCTTTGAGGAGGACTTCATTTGCAAGCGCAGGAAGGGTCTGATCTGGTGGATGAACCACATGACGAGCCACCCGGTTTTATCCAGGTGCGAAGTCTTCCAGCATTTCCTGACCTGCAGCAGCAGCGACGAGAAAGCCTGGAAGCAGGGCAAGCGCAAGGCTGAGAAGGATCACCTGGTGGGTGCCAACTTCTTCCTCACCATCGTCCCACCGCCCACTCCGCTCGACCTCCAAGAGGTGGAAAGCAAAGTGGACGGGTTCAAGACGTTTACCAAAAAGATGGACGAGAACATCGTGCAAGTTAACGTGACCATTGGCGAGTTCGCCAGGAAGCAGATGACCGGATTTAAAAAGGAGTATCAGAAAGTCGGACAGGCCTTCCGATTGCTCGGGCAGGCCTTCGAATTGGACCAACAGGAGTATTCGGTCAAGCTGAACCAAGCGATGGCGTTCACGGGGGCCGCCTACGAGACCATCGGGGACTACTTTGCTGAGCAACCTCGGCAGGATCTGGATCCGGTGTCGGATCTTTTAGCGATTTACCAGGGACATCTAGCAAACTTCCCAGACATCATCCACGTTCAGAAAGGTTTGGGGATTTTTTGGAAGTTGCATGGTTGCGTTTATCACCGGTTGCATGACTCATGTCTAGTTGCTGTTTTTGCAAAGTCTACTTCGTTTTCATTAACCCTTTGAGAGTGAACGTGGTGGTCCAAGTGGTTCAAGATACACGATGCAAATTTTGTAGGTCACTCTGTACGTAACATCTACCAAATGACGACGTGGATTCACCAAGCAGATCATTCAAACCTATTCAAAGCCTTTTTTTTTCTAGACTTGCAACAAGAAGCTGATAAAAAATAGTGGGTGACAAATTTAATTAGCATTATTCTTACCGTTATGAATGTCCAAGCTATTTAGCGTTTTTTAAAAATTTTTTAATGTAGCAGCATTGATGAGCATTACGTCATAGGATTTTTAAAAAATAATATATATATAAATTCATGATGGGTGTCATCAGCTCCTAAGTCATGAAGCCACCATCTTGCTTTTGGTTCATATTGAAGGTGCTGTGAGTCGATCCCAAAAAGAGTCGATTTCCTGATTCCATGATTCTATTAAAAACGTATAGATTCCTTGCACCGAGGAAAAAGATTTTCCTCCCATGTACAAGGCAAAGAAAATGCATTTAGCATCTAATTGGTTTTGGATACAGGCTTCCATTGTCCCTTTATTTGGAATCGGACTCAAATTGAACAAATTTGCCCTCTCTCAGCAATTGAGAACATCGGATCACTATATATTGACAGAAAAAACACGCATGACCAGTAAAGATGTCCACACTTCCATGAATTATGCTTAGTTTGGAGGTTTGATTTAAAAAGTCTACTGGATAAAAATTCTCATCTCGTGACAGATTGTTTCATAACTTTTTCTCCTGCTGCCTGGCCTTGACGTAGTCATGTTTACTTTAACCGTCATCTACCTTCGTTTTTTAAACATCAATGCACCTGAAAAAAAACCTCACATTCCCAGTGAGCGTGTACGAACATTCAGGCGCCTCAGAGGCTGGCGTTTTGAGCTGGTCATAGCCTGAATTCCAAAGAATTCCGTAAGCCGTAAATCAGGAGTTTCTTAAACGGTCCAAGTTTGTCCGAAAGTGTGTTTTGAGTGGAACACTGCAGTTCAGGTTTCTGCAGGATAAAAGAAAAGTCAGATTTGGACAGAAAAAAAAACCTCCTGGATAAATTGACTCATCGTGTGAGTTGAGTCGTGAGTCATCATCATGCCGTCTGTTCTCCATCATCGCTGCTTCATCACGACAGCCTTGAACGCAACGAGGTTTCCTTTGCGTTTATTTATACACTTAGATCACGAGCAGTGATCGTATTAGCGTATTATTACAGTTTACTTGAGGGTTTCAATCCGTTTTAGGACTTCTCGATGCTATCTGGATTCCTGCCCCAGCTTCTCTTAGTTCTTTTCTTTTTTCCTTTTACTTCAGATTTATTCGCAAGCTTCCAAATGAGCCGTGCGAGACAGACGAGATCATTTATTCACCGATATTTAAAGCGAAAGTCAGCAGTTTCAGGATTCTGAATTAGCTCCGACACACACGACATAATGTAACATAACATAACATGATGAAAAACTGCGCAAAATCAGTTCATGCGAAGGACAAAAACCTTCGAGTTGTGTTGATTACGTCACGTCTTCAAGTCGATCATGCTACAGGAGAATGTGCGTTTTTAGATTCTTTTTCACAACTGAAACATTTTTCACAACAGTGAGGACAGAAAGGACGCTCGGCGGGGAAAAACGAATCATCACGACGTACATCGTGTGGAGTCCAACATGGACGGTCTGGTCCTTTTGTCTGGCTTTGTTTATTCTGGCTCAAATGAGTCCTCCTACATTAATCACTATTTTCCCCGTGTCCATTAGGCCGCTATTGTACGTAACATATAATACTAATGTATTAGAGTATAGTAGTATATTCAGCTGCTTTAATGCGGTCGTCCATTTTTATTCCGAGTCGTAGTGAGGATTGAATACAGAAATTACAGGCGTAACTACCAGCTATTCAGAAGCTCCACGAAAGTTACGCACAGTGGGCGGAGTTTGATCTGAGCCTGGGGGAAGCACAGGATGTCAGTCTGGACACAGGGACTGAACTCCTTTATAGGTTTTTCTTCGTTCGGAGTGTTTTCTACATTGTAGAGCAATACTGAGGACATCAAAACTGTGAAATCACACGCAAGGGGTGACGTGGTAAACAGAAAAGGGTTCGAAGCAAACGGTGTCATGTTTTAGGGTCTTCAAAGTGGTCGGCGTTTCTCCTGACGAAGCTTTGCACACGATTGGAATTATCTCAACCAGCTTCATGAGGTCATCACAACGTTAAAAATCCATTAGTGGAATTTCTCGTCTTTTTAGGCCACATATTGTTTAAAACATTTAGCTTTTTCTACGCGTTTTGGGCGTTCGTTCATACGCAAACAAGCGTTCTCGGTTGCCGAAAACGCAGCTATGGCAAAACACCTTCCAGGGTGAAGATTCTCAGAAACTCAACGTTTTCAGTGTCGTCGTGTAGATAGGGAAAAGAGAGATTTTGGCTTTTAACATCACCCCGTGCGAAGCTATCTCCTTGGGTGCGCTGTTAAAGCCCGCGCCGGTGTTCACCCGATGTGTATTTTCACTGCCAACACACACAAGGTCATTTTCAGAGCGCTTCACTGCGCATCTCTCAAGTGCTTATTGTTGCTAGGTTACAAAAAAAAACCCATCTAGCACTTCCGCATTCCTTCGTTGTGAACGTCAAATCTACACTTTACCTGGCTTCCGGAAACTCACTTAACATCTGGACATTCTCCTCATGAAAACCGAGCTATTTCAATACAGAGAAGGCGCCCCGGAACATTCTGTAGCCTCTGTATCCCGTTAGGATGAGCTCCAGTAACATGGTCGCCCCGTAGAGGGATGTAGAGTGTACAGCTCGGAGACTACGTCCAACTTCCTTCCTCGCGTAAAACTATTAATGACTTGCCCAGACAGTCTAAAGAAAGCACAGTGACCCTAAGATCAGTTTTCTGGAGGACAAACAGCAGACGTGAGCTTCCCCGCCTGTCAGCGCTAAACCTCCGAGGATTTGTGTAGAAAATACACGCCGCCAGGGCAAAAAAAAATAAATAATAATAATTTGGTAGACACCGGCCCTTATGGTTATTGTTTACATCAGACAAGAGCATGTTTTTTGCGTGTTCCGGTGGACAGATATTATTTTTTCAGTAGTGCTGGCGTGGACAGGGTTTATTTTTTTTCTAAGAATGAATGAGGAAAACCTCTGTTTTAGGAAATACCCGTGCACATGTGGACTACGCCTTGATGCGTATTAAGAGTGAGTTCGACGGGGAACACATGGACCAAGAAATCCCACCCCCTCAATTCAACCCTCCCGCCAAAGCCACGCCTCCAGAACACATGAACACGCACTGCCTGACTACTGCAGGTGGACAAGCATGTCGGGGAGACGATCACAGCAGGTCATCGTCATATCCAACTTCCTCATGTCTCATTCCCACGTCAGAATACAGCCTAACACGGTCATAACGACTGTACACACAACCAACATGGCTGTTGGTAGCGCTCACAGCTGTCATGCTAGTGTGTTAGCATTGGGAAATTATAGTCGTAGGTATAACATAAGGTGTAAGTGGGAATCCTGGATGCATTTCACTGCAGCTGTTGAGTGAATAGAGTCTGCTAGCCTTGTGGAAGTCTCCGGTCACGTGCACAGGTAGACAGGCAAGCAGGTAAGGCATCCGATCATTTGATGCGAACCGAGCGAAATGATTGGACGAGCTTTTTATCAGAATACTGCTGTCGAGATTTAAAGAGAGTTAAATCTCTCTTTAAATATCTCAAAAGCAATTTAGCTACCCTGCCTTTAAGACAACGGACATCAGAGGTTCTTTTAAGATCATCCTGATTATCGCAAAAATGACATTTTTATGGATAAATATTAAATGAATTTTAAAGTAAGTGCAGTGGATGAGCATTGGGTCTGTTTACCCTTTTCTTAAACCATGTTCTTTACAGGAGATCAGATCGAATTAACCTTCAGTATTTTATTCTTTATTCATCTTCTGCCGCTTAATCCTGGTCAGGGTCGCGGGGGGAAGCTGGAGCCAATCCCAGGTGACTTCGGGCGAGAGAGAGGCGGGGTTACACCCTGGGACAAACAGAGACAGACAACCATTCACACTCACATTCACACCGACGGCCAATTTAGAGTCACCAGTTAGCCTAATCCCCTCTGTGCATGTCTTTGGACTGTGGGAGGAAACCGGAGAACC
>JAQMCW010000009.1:19621829-19643178 GCA_030068335.1 Chrysichthys cranchii
AATAAAATAATCACCTAATCACTTAATAAAATATCACCTTAATAAAACCTTTATTAATATTATTATTATATATAATAATAAGATTTTAAGTTGCAGAGTATCTCTGAAACATGTTATAAGACTTTAAACATTCACTTCCCTCACCAGTAAAGTTACTCAGACAATAAAAAGCTAAATTGACAAACCACAAGGAACATTACTAAACTCTAGCTGTAAACAGATAAAAAAGTAAGCCATGTCTTTCTTTAATTATGAAGTACTTTAAACTCCTGTGGGATAAGACGAATAAAAAAACAACAACACCTCGACGGATATGCAGTCAGAGCAAAACACTCAGGGTGGTAACAGGGCTAATCTTCATGGCTCCACTCTGTTGTTGATTAATTTCCTACACGCAGAGTGAAAATGGGCGCCTCTGGAGGCTCATATGGTGTCAGCTGGTGAAGGAGGAAAGCAGCGTTGCGTCCTTCCTGTTTGCGTGTTCAGCGTGTTCGGCTTCCAGCACCTGCAGTGAAACCCTAACACGCTCCTGTCAGCGTAAAACTCCAGCCAAAAATCATACGGTGTTAAATTAACCCCTGCAGTGTTTATATACCGGCCAACGCTGGGTGAGGTTAATGAAACATCACTCGGCTTCAATCACACCACTAAACTACTGTAACTCTTAAACCTACTGTATTTAATCCTGATTGGTCTGGACATCTTCCTCTGTGCTCGTGAAGCTCTGAACGATTGAGTGATGTGTTTGTGGACGAAGAGTAACCTAGATCAAATGACAAGTTGGCTTAATTACATATAATTACATATAAACACTTTCATCTGGGAGGCGAGTCATAGTTGATCGTGTGACCTGACCTCCATTTGAAAAAGCGGACATCTGAATAAGGAGGGAATAAAACACGTGCACATGTGTATTATTTTCCTAAAACGGCATGGAATCAAGAGTGTTTTATTCTGCTTATACAACAGCAATTAGCCTACAGGGTTGAACGAATTAAAAAATGACATGTCGTACTTTTTACTGCTTTGTAGTTCGATTTGATCTTCCATGAGACAACTCAGTCTCTGTTCTCACTTATGTTCAACTTAGCTGGCGTAAACAGTCGTTCCTGTCATCACCAGCCTACCTTTGTCTCTCCCTGTCCCTCCCTATCTCTCTCTCTCTCTCTGTTTTCTAGAAGTTAAAAGCTACATCTTACAAAGCACTAACACTGGAGACTCCTTCCTTGAATGTTGAATAAACGTCTCCTTACAAAAGACTCCACCACGTGACTGATTATAGCTTTTTCTTTGCCAGACAACGTTATTTCTTTAATCCGCTTGTATTAGTCTTAGATCATACGGGGCGTCTGCTGTGCTAGGCTCTGCGGTTGAACGGTTACTATGGAAACCATAAGGTATTAAAACGAGCACATTAATATGTATTAAAATCTGTTCGTCACATTACAGCTGGAACTCTCTGAGTCATGCTGTTCTGCACCCATAATGTGCACATTTGGATCAGACGGATGCGAGAATTTCACCATGCTGTGATGGGATATAAGCAGATAAACCTACTGGATATTTTCATACAGGAAGAGTTAAGCCCTTAACATACCAGGTTATTATTTAGTTACTGATCTTAAAGCATATTATTTAATAACTGCTGTGAATTGTTCAGTAACTACAGTACGATTAATAAGGAAAACATCATCAGGGTGTTATAACAGTGCGTTACAATAAGTGTGTAGTGATCCATACAAATGCGCTTTCGTTGATACAAATGCAAAGTGAGAATTTGTCATATTATGTCTGTTAATAACTTATTTACATTCATTTCAATGGGAAACACTGATTTGGGTCGCGAACAAATCGGTCGTGAACAGAGTCTCGGAATGAATTAAGTTCGCGAGCCGAGGGTCCACTGTACACTGTACAAATGTGTCTGTTCTTGCTGGGAAAGTTGGGGAAGTTTTGGCGTATAAACTTTTAAACCTGAATTTTTAAAGCCAGTATAATCACTGTCATATGATGTGATTTCTTGGAGTTGATTATCTTCCAATAACAGCATGACGCAAAGTGTTTTTATTATACCACTTCGTACATCACACTTTTTTTTGTTTCAGTAATTCAGAAACAACAGGGAATATTTTTTTTGTCTTTTTATAGTTACGTCTAATGTCGTATATCACACGCAGTTTCAAAGACGCTCTCGAAATTAATAACTTACGTTATAGGAGCTATAAACAGTTGTTCAATGTTAATAAGACAAAAACACACACCACTTGTCACGGTACCAAGAAAGGGCGAAGTCGGAATAGTTCAAAGACGAGCTCTGCGTTCAGTACAGAACTCTTTATTACAGCAGAAGCTATGATTGAAATGATTAAAAAGCATGACAGAATATAGCCTGGAATAAAAGCAGTAAACCACTTCAGTAAACGCTGTAATTGTAAAATAATCAAGCTCTTCATCGTAATGGTCCGTAGCTTCATCACACCTCCCTGTTGTTATTTATTTTCCTGTACCAGCATGACTCTGCTTCAGCCCTAATTTAAGCCATTCTTTGTGTTCCTCCTGATGTATCTGTCCTAAGTATGAGGTCACCCATAGTATCATAATGACTCACAGTCTTCAGACTTTTCCTTGGAATGACATTTGAATGGAAAGTGCTATTCTGAGCGATTTACCAATCATTGACAACTTTGCTCCAGATGACAGCTGCACAGCTGGAAAGGTTAAGAACAGCATGTTGTTCATGTTGAGCTCGTGTCTTCAGCAGTGGTCTGGGGTCCGGTGTGTACGTCGCAAGCGTTTAGGAGGTGGCAAATGAGCGGCTCTGTGCACAGAGGGACTCTGTATGTGAAGGTCAAAGGACTAAGGGGGAGTCGGGGGGAGTCTGAGTCACACACACTTACTGGAAAGCAGTGACTCAGTGTCAGCCCCTGCTCCAGACTTATCCATTGTCAGTGCCACAGATGGTATAGCGCTTGCTATAATGAGCTACAGGTTTTGTTTGCACTGTCCCGTGGAATTTCCCTGTTGTGCATTTTTGGGATTTTTGCATTCTTGTTTTTTGTGTAGGAACAAGACATCCTACAGAGCTGAACAAGGCATCCCTTGAATAACACTCACCTGAGACTCTAAACTTAAATCGTGGCTTCAAACGTGATCATTAAGACATTTTGTTTTGTTCGCTGAATGACACAAGTATTTTAATCAATTCCCAAATCTTATTCTGAATGTTTTGACTTCAGTGAAATGCCCTAACGCTGATAGGTTATACATTTCTATAGCAGCAACTTACACAAGGACTTATGGATTTAAAAAAAAATGCTTTATACAGTGAAGTTTTATTTAAAGAGATGCTCATGAGACAATTGTGTAAGGAGTCTCCAGTTTCTGTGCTTTGGTACAGTGAGAGACAAAAATGTTTCTAACATGGGACAGTGTTCAGGACTAATTCAATTCAGCTCAATTCAATTTTTATTTCTATAGCACTTTTAACAACGGACATTGGCACAAAGCAGCTTCACAGTATATAATGTCCAATTAGAAGCTTATTAATCTATAAACACATCGACAAATCCCTGATGAGCAGCCTGTGGCGACGTTGGCGAGGAAAACTCCCTAAGACGACAAGAGGAAGACCCACATTTACAGCCATGCGTTATATGGTCCAAAAGTTCAGTTGTGTAACACCAGATTCACTGTAGTTTAAGAATAGTCTGCTCTTTTCCAACTGATCACCAATGGAGCCTTGAGCGCAGGACAATCCGCGGCAATCCAAGTCTTGAGCCACCACAACAGAACCGCCCATGCCACCAGCAAGCCAACGCCGTCCCCACAGCTCCCAGATGTACGCCGAGGCAGTCCACGTGGGCCATCCCCAACAGTAATGAGTGGGGTTCAGGTGATAACTCCAAACCAGAAGTAGGACAACACTCACTGATGTCTTCAGGAACAGCATGGCAGCTCAACCTAATCTTAATGGGATACTAACATTTTTTACAGACATTCCACAACATTAAATATAACTATAAAGTGATTATTAAAAAGTGCGACGTTGTTTAATAAGTAATACTCATTGCTGGAAAAGTGCTGTGGTATAAAAGGAATAAAACGCTTTGTGATATGCTGTGGCAGGAAAATAATCAATAATCAATAAACACAATACACCGTTGATCATTTTTTCCCCCTTTAGTCTTTACATTAACCATTTAACGTCCTCTAAAAACTATGCTCCTGTAAGTGAGTTAGTTGATAGTTACGCAACATTTTATCCATTTATATATGAAACAAGTTATAATTACACATACACATACAGTACATGAGATTACATCCGAGGCCGGGCCTCGGTGGGCGAGAGCCGCCTGAGGTTCGTCCACGAGGACCATTATTGAGCTCAAGCTCAAACCGGAATCCTCTTATAGCATCATTCAGGTGCCTTCTGGCTGGTGTGGGCGAGCTGTGCATCATTCAATAACAGCCTCTCAGGGGGAGATTATTCTTGCGGAGGAGCTGAAGAGGCTCCGGCTCGAAACGCAGTCCACCCACTGACTGTGTCAGCATCGCTTTTCCAACACACTCGCTGGTGTTTACATGATTCAGGGTTTATGTAATAAAAACTCCCACTATTCCACAGACAGATATAGTGACCACACCTACTGCTGCTGAAAAAAAAAACATCACAGGTTAAAATGAGGGAGGGATGATGGTGCTGGTGATAATTTTGAGCTTCTCTGCGGGAGGAAAAGAAAAGCGCAACCTGGCAGAAAATCTCCTGCTGGTCTGTGCTGGTTAGCACTGGTTCAGACCAACCCTGCTGAATGGTTTCCATGTACCAGAATCTGATGGTTTGAATCTGATCTTACTTATTTCTAGTTCAGTGCCAGATCCAGGAACTGCTCAGTGTGTAATGTGTTATGGTTTGTAACTTGTTTATAAGAGTATTTAGTATTTCCTGTGAGGTTGCATTAAAAGCACAATGCAAGAGGGGTTAAAGGTGTCTGACAGTTTATAACAAGATCGGAATGTTGTGTTGTAATAGTGGTTAATGGAATACTTCTATTTATTGTCTGTGAATGCTGTACAGTATATCACACAGACCAGATAAAATGCAAAAATATCATACATGTGAACATTACAGAAGTCCTTTAGGTTCTCTATTACACCTCGACCTTCCAAACACATTAAAAACCATCGA
The DNA here is from genome assembly GCA_030068335.1 of Chrysichthys cranchii. Classification (NCBI taxonomy): domain Eukaryota; kingdom Metazoa; phylum Chordata; class Actinopteri; order Siluriformes; family Claroteidae; genus Chrysichthys; species Chrysichthys cranchii. The sequence goes on from JAQMCW010000009.1 coordinate 19,627,015, forward strand.
ACACATTTTAAAAAAAAGGAAAAGAAAAGTCAAAGGTCACCTCTATCTATCTATCTATCTATCTATCTATCTATCTATCTATCTATCTATCTATCCATCCATCCATCTATCTTTATCTGTCTAAAACACTCCTAGAACAAAAGACAACCCAGTATTGAGAGATACTTCATGTTCGTTACAGATTTGCTATCCAATGTCTTTAAATCCATGAATAATATTCATTATTAAGCCCAAGTCTCAGACGTGGGGATTTTGGAGCATCCTGTTTATGAGATTAGAGTCACAGAAAAGTGTGTTAGAACAATATCCTTCCTTTATTCAGCTTTATCATGTGACCGCTGGATGTACAGTTGAGTGCAATCTGATAACATAGGCAAACCAGTTGTTAGAGAATATTTACATCATATTCAGGAAGAGGGATAGATATTCTGTAACTATTAATATTTGGAGTTATACCACAGCGTTGTTGATTCTGTATTCTGATTGGTCAGAAGGCGCTGATGGATTTTCTATAACGGTATAGCTACGACAAGAATATGGCAGTAACTCAAATCACAGGTCTACATTAATGCCCTCGGACTAATTCATTATTGTTTCTGTACTAACAGTTCAATCACAGGGATGTCTAAGATGGACACCTAAGCTATGAGCTATGTGTTCTCTAAGAAGATTTTTATTTACCATTTATGGAAGGAGTCTCCAGTGTCAGTGCTTTGTAACACTCAGAAGTAAAGCTATAACTGTATTTCTTCTTCTTGTCATAAAGAGGTTTTTAGGTAACTTGACTAAATGTGTTTTTTTTTTGTCTTATTAATTTCACTTCAAGAGAGATATAAAAAAGGGTGATGGGAAAATGGTTAAGGAAAGACTGTTTACAGCTGCTGTAATGTAACCGATACCACTTTTGTGTGTTTTGTGATTGTTCCACAGCATTAATGTAAGAGCAAACAGATACATTGTATGACATGGCAATAAATCCTTTAATATGTAAATATTAAAAAAAACTAAACAAAAAAAAACCCAAGAAATGATAGCATTGCACATTTAGCGACACTGAAGAATAAAACACTGGTTATTGTTGATTGTGGTTGATTATTTTTCGATAAAATCACATCACGCCACTGAATGTTTAATTCTTTACATTTGATTACACGTAGTCCTCAAGTTATGATGGAGATGCGTTCCGATATATCCCCATTGTAAGTGGAAAATACTGTATGTCGATCCACTGCTTAGCCTAGCTTAGCCTACCCAGGAGTCTTTTCCTGTGGGAGACATGCAGGACATACAGGGCAGGGGGTAGCTCAGGGGGTAGCTCAGGGGGTTAAGATGTTGGACTACTGATTGGAAGGTTGTGAGTTCAAATCCAAGCACTACCAAGCTTCTACTCCTGGGCCCTTGAGCAAGGTGCTTAACCTCAAATTCTCAGTTGTATAAATGAGATAAAACTGTAAGTGGATAAGGGCGTCTGCCAGATGACAGTTATATAACATGCTGGGCGTTTAGAAAACATGCTTTTGAATTAAAATTAGCTCTTGAAGCACACAAAAAAACAGGCGGCAACGCACTGTACGTTACACCAATACACAAGGTAACGTGAGTCGCAGAAGAGAGTGAGGTATCATGCAAGGCGACTGACGTGTACATCCGGGCGTCGTCCGAACGTATCGTACATCATACGCCGATACGCCGGCCTGCCCGTGAATCTTAAATAGCTATTTTATTTTATAAAAATATTTCACAATTTTTCATCATTAGCTTAACTTTGAAAAATCGTAAGTCGGGCCATCGGAACTAGGGCAGCGCTTGTATTTTATTACTTGCAATAATAACAATAAAAAAAAAAAATAATGAATGCATGTGTGTGTCAAACCTCACACATAAAATCAATAGCTTGTTGCTAATTCTTTGTTGTCATTTAGTCCTGAGGTTGTTGTTTTTCACACAAAGGTGTTTTGGGCTATTTTATTTACATTGCCACAGGATTACATACTATATATTAGGTTTTATATATCTTATATCTAACAACATAAAGGAAATGTTTGTGTTTACATGAGAACCATCAGCCACTCTTCTTAGGCCTGACAAGTGACTGAAATTAAAGTACCTCAGGTGTTTACTGTTGGGTATGAACCAATGAACGTCTACGTTACACGGAAAATGGCTTCTATTACTAACTGTTTCCCTCACATAAAGCCATTTCGTGGATTTAAATGATTTTCTAACTAAATTACGTGCTCGGGAGTGTGCCTTACACTCGAAGCGGAACAAAACGGCTCATCAAAACAAACCACTTTTTTGCGACCTTGCGCTAAAAAAAGCAACTTCTCTCACACAAACACCCACTCGAGTGTTTTGAACAATGACAGACGTTCAAGCGGGCCAATCAGACCGCTGGACGCGGCCCCGCTTCGCTGTGCTCTAAGCTGATTGGTGTGCTCCGGTATAATGGGCGGGACCTGGTTTCCCTCTTAATGCTTCCCGCAGTTGCTCTGCTGGACTGAAACTGGATATTTATCCTGCGAGGGTGAGACAATGGAAGTTAGAAGAACACTGATTTTAAGTTTATAAACTCAGAATCAGCTCGGAATTTGATTTGGTTGAGGTGGGAGATCAGGCATCTGCGAGTTCTAACCGGAGCTGCGTGTATTATTATTGTTCTTCTTCTTACTATTATTTTCTGATTATTTTTTGTCGGTTTTGGGTTACTTTACACTTACACACAGTGACTGAAGGATCTTTCTCTGCTTTGCCTTTTTTTTTTTTTTTTAAGTTTCTTGGTAAGTTTACAGGTTTAATTTCACCTTAGATGGATGTTGTTGGAAGATATTATACATTGAAATTGTCCTAAGTGTGAAATAAGGTTAATTTTAAGCAGCAGTCATCATAATAATAATAATAGTAATAGTAGGAGTTATCCCAGGGGTCTGTGTGTGCAACGCCATCCTGGTGTTGAGTAAAGCACCTTTAACCTCATTCTTATCATCCTTGGGGTTTTTCTTATCATTTTCTTATGATTTTAAATCGATTCATAGCTCCAGGGTTTTGGTCATCAGGTCTTTGCCTTGATAAGAGTTCATCCATGTTGTTTTTCTCTTCTCAAACCTGTTTTGCAGCAGCTGATTTCCAGCCTAACCGGATGAGTCAGTCACCAGTCTGTCATTATGGGAAATATTTACCCAGTCTGAGTGCTGGCGGTGTTTTGAACCCTGTTTCTTTCTTTCCTTAATGCTCCATCGTCATTTTACACGTCTTTTCTCTGGTTATTACAACTTATTACGAGATAAGAAAGCAGACTCGGGGCACCGTGATGATTAATGTGTGTACTGTAACTTAAGGATATTACAGTTTCCTGAATGTTGCCCAACTGCGGCATTCCTGGGCAGGTAGAGTTTGGGTTGTGAAATGGTTTTACGGTGTGCAGGAGACCTTAGATGGTTAATCGTTAACAGGGACGTACTAATAAAGGTGTGTGTCTTGGGAATGAGTGAAAACGGGAAGCCATTTTGGTCCCACGGTCTTAATGCTGGGATCAGACGACATCAGGTGATCTTGTTGTCTTTCGCCGTGGTCAGCGCGTCAGATTAGTGCCATGATTCTTGCCATGGTTTGGCTGAGAGCCTGGCAGCAGTGCAAGTTTGACGCCGACCGATCTCGTTGACGTAGTCAGGGAGGAGGATTGAGAATGTGTCAATCATGGCTACCTAAGGAGCGTCAAGGAACACGTCGTAGGAGCTGTCAAACTAAACGAGAGAACACAATGAATTCTGACGTGTTGGCATGCGTCCCAGACATCACATTGCTGTTCTTCCTTTACGTCACACTATAAGCCCTGTTCGTGGTTCGGCCACAACAGAATCAGGCTGGAAATCTCCATGGAAAAACATCTTTTTTCAATTTTCATCTCTGCTCTTTCAGTGAGCTTTTTTTTTCCCAACCGGAGCCTCAAATTCCTGTTCTTATCTGACCGGAGTGGACCCCTTTTGCCTCAAAGTTGTGCATTCTGAGATGCTTTTCTGCTCACCACGGCTGTAAAGAGTGGTTGTTTGAGTCTCCAACATCTTCCTGTCAGCTTTAACAAGTTTGCCCATTCTTCTCAGACCTCTCTCATTATCAGGGCTGGATGTTTTTGGTTTTTCCCACCACAATCTACAAAATCTTGAGGCTTGTGCATTTAAATCCCAGGAGATCAACCATATTCTTACTTTAATTTTCCAGGGAAACTTTCCGATGTCCCCATACTCGTCCAGTTTGCTTCCAATCAAATGCCTGATTAGATCACCCTGGCTTATCATCAAATGTAGGTTGTTCCTCACTTGAAAATCGGATGTGCGTGTGTCTGTGTCACTTTGCTAAACCATTTAGATTCAGTATGACGTGTTGAATATCTCAAACACTCCTTGCTCCCAGTCTGACTCCCTGTTTAAAAAGCACATACTGAATCGTTACTAGATTTTATTCTAATCTTGTGACACGAGACCTTAAGAGACGTAATGGCGCATACAGGAAGCTCAGGCTTAAATGCTGAACATCAGCATTCTAGAAGCTTTGTATTGACACATGGATGTTAATTTGTCCCACAGGACTCCAGGATGCCCCAGACGACACCGTTCGCAGCCAAGTTTCCTCAGAACCCATATGGAGGAGGTCATACTCGCTACAAACCCGTGGAGGAGAGCTACGGCGGGCTGAGATATCACGATAACAGCCTCGTATCCGGATCACTCGAGGCTCTCATACAGCACCTCGTCCCCACTGTGGACTATTCACCTGATGTAAGATGCCGGACTTCTTATAAGTGCTAAAAAAAAAAAAGTGAAGTGGCGCTACTGTTAACGTTATTATGTCTTAAATGCATATCGCTAAGTGTTTTATTTCTCTTATTATACCACAGAAGTTTTCCATTTTATCTGTACATACTTACATTTAATAACAGGTTACTTCCTGTTTCCACTTACATTACAGCAGCTACAAACAAAGCAGCTTTACCTCTGAGTGTTACAAAGTGCTCGCACTGGAGACTCCTTCCCTGAATGTTAGAGAAACCTTTATTCTGCTTATAGAAATCTTTAAAATGTCAATGATTTTTTATATATAGCTGATAATATGCCATACACATCCCTGCGAATGATCTGTTACTATAGAAACGATAAGGTTTTAGAGCGAGCGCAATACTATAAACCTGTGCTACCGTTATGGAAGATGACTAAACACTTTCTGAGCAATCAGGATAGAGAATTCACCAGCGTAGGGCTCGTAGGAAAAACAGCTCATTATGATTAGAAGTGAGGTTCGTGACATATCTAAGTTTTTGATCTTATGTGGTTAAAATGCTTTTATGCATCGTGACGCATGTCTGTTTATTACAAATTTATGTCTAATGATGGCTGGGGGGGGGTTCCCCCAAGTGTAATCTTGAAATTATAGACATAATTTTAATAAAGGTTTCCAATTTTATTATTACTCACACATTTGTATTTATTTATTTATTTATTGATTCGTTGGTTTGATTGTTTTCTTGTACTTTACCTTGTTTTCACTGTTAATTACAGATTTTTATAGTTTTTCCTACTTTAGCTTTTTTGTTGGTAAAAGCTCAGAAAAAGTTAAATATTGTTCAATATTAGTCTACTGTGACGCCTCATGTCTTTTTTTTTTTTTTACATGCAGTATATATTTGGTGCTTGATGTATTTTAGCTGCATTTTTATACATTTTATAGCTTTAAAGAACTCGTAATCATCCTCCCCCAATATTTATGTTTTCAGCTTGTTGGGGTTTTTTTTTTTGTTATCTTTAACTGTACGTGTTTAACTCACTGATTTGTTTTTCTTATACATCAGAGGTCGTACATCTTCACCTTCCTGCTGAGCTCGCGTCTCTTCCTGCACCCGTTCGAGCTCATGTCCAGAGTGTGTTACTTGTGTGTGGAGCACCACCGAGTCGGCGACCCTCAGATCGATAAGGTAAAAATATCACACGCTCGGAAGAGCTTAAATACACTCTACACAAGTCTACAAAATATAAGTGTGTTCATTTTAATGCTCTTATACTCACAAATGCTTCCACGTGTGGGTTTAATTTATTTCATTATCAAATTTAAACTGAAATTACTATTAATGTAGCAACAATTGTTAATAGTCTCAGTGGTATTTTGAACGGAATTTAGAAACACTTATCGGTAATATTGACGTCCGTCTAAATGTAACCTTAACCAAAACAAACGAAGGATATTTCTGTTCATGCGGCGTAAAATATTTTGAATATTATCCCAAAATTATCATCTTAAACTTGTGGGTTGGATATTTGAATATTCAGCTCGTATTCGGAGTTATGAAAAAAGCGCCCTTGGGCGCAAACCTTCGATTTACCTGAACGTTGAAGACGATGTGAGACGTCAGGCGCATGTCTGGATGGACATGTGTGGGCGGGGCTTTGGTTCTGTTTGCTAACATTTGATTGGCTTATGAAGGAGCAAAATTTTGACCTTTCTTTGCTTCTTTTCTACCCAGGAATCTGAAAAAAAAAAAAAAAAACAATAACTTTCTTATAGACATTCCACTTGTAAACGTAGCTATAAATGGATAAAAAGTATAGTATGTTGTCCTTTTAATAAGCAAAAATAAAAGGTGTAAGAGGACTAAAATGCTCCCGGATGTGCTGTTGTTGGAGAATAATCAGCTTTAGGGTGGTAACACTAACTTCATAACACATTTCAGGGGTGTTTTTAATTTCTCTCGGTACGTTCTGTTTATAAAATCGCTTCCTGTTTTGTCCATGCCAGAAGCGAATCCGTGACATCGCCCCGAAGATCGTGCAGCTTCTCACCGAGTGGACGGAGACGTTTCCGTACGACTTCCGGGACGAGCGCATGATGCGCAGCCTGAAAGAGATGACGCACCGACTGGCGTTCGGGGATGAGGTCAGCACCACCTCTTTCATTTCTGAGCCCCACTGATGATGTCATCCTTCTCACAACGGTGACATCATCGCCTTTTCACGCAGACGTGAAATCAAGGTCTCTCTCTCTCTCTTTCTCTCTCCCTCTTTCTCTAAGACTGTTGCTTAGCAACGCAGCCCGTCCGATATCTGCGTGCTCGCGCGTTAGAGTCGAGAGGGAAGCGGTTTTATCTGCGATTGAACGAGACACATGGACATGTGAGCCGGGGCATAAAAATTCAGGAGAACACAGGACACATTTTGGACGTGCTGTAGTAGTGGGGAGGTGATACGGCACAAAATATCAACTATATCAGGATACTTTCCTCATACAGGCACATATTTGTGTAACGTTTACAAAAAAAAAAGCCCAAACAGTTGTTTAACGCTGTGCAGGTGGGAAAAGATCGACTCAGCGATTATATCCACTTTTTTTTTTTTTAACATTTTCATTGGCCAGGAAGTGTTGACTATCATAAATCGCAGGGTTATATTAAGGTGCTTGTTTCTATGGTAACCCCTAGTTTTAAAAAAGCGCTCAATCGTTCATTTGGTGAATTTTTATTTATTTATTTTTTTTTGTAAGGAGAATAAAGTGATGGTTTGATGTGCGTGGAAGGAGTCTCCAGTGTCTCAACGTAAAGCTGGACATTCTACGGCGTTAAATGTAGCTATAAATGGATAAGAAGTTTAACGTGATGGTGTTTAATAAGCAGAAAAGTGTAATTGTTGCCAGATTGCTGTCGTTTAAGGGAGTGAGTGATTGAGTATTTTCCAATAACACCCAGATTTCTTACTTCTGCCTCTGACCGAGGAGATTTCCCCCCCCACGTAGTTTAGTCTTGGTGTAAATAACGTGCTCACTTCTTTCCTGATGTTCTGTAGTTGTCCCGGAGAGCCATGCAGCGTCTGATCCAGCGACTCCTGCGCAAACTCACCATCCTGGGACAGTATGAGGAATCTCTGGTGACGTCCGGCACGGCGGTCATGGCGGCGGCGGCGGCGACAACGACAACAGGGGGAGAGAAACCGTCTGCTCTGAAGGCGAAGCAGCACATACGGAGGGAGGAGTGTATCCTGAACGTGTGTGACGAGCCGTTCATCCTGGCTCAGCAGCTCACACACATTGAGATGGTGAGTGGGGGGAAGTGAAATCCTCATCATCCTGCATTATTCGCACGGTGTTGGGTCCTGATGTAAACGTTATGGGTGCCGTTTGACATTTGGTTATTTTCCATTTGAGCTACAAAGTGGGAAAGTCAGAAGTTGGGCGTTCCCAAACTTATGACCGGATTAATATGACTTTCACAATAAAAATCGATCTTTAACTCTGACTGGTACGAAGCACTAACACTGGAGACTCCTTCCGTAAACGTGTCCTTACAGAGAACTCTTTTTCATGTGAAGCGCCCTTCGGACATGTCCCGTACGAGCCACTGAGCTGTTCCTATGGAAACCATAGCATACAGGGAGTCCTCGATGTACACCGGAGTTCCGTTCCTACGGGTCGACGTAACATGATTTTCGCCGTTAGTCGGAGCTCACACACTGTACAACACTACTGTATAATGTTAAAACAGCCAAATACAGCGCCTCATACAGCACCCAGATCTCCAACTAGGAAACGAGAAGAAAAACCACGTAACCGTCGAAACACCGACGTAACCACGAAAATGCCGTAGGGCGATGAGGCCGTAAACCGAGGACTCCCTGTATTAGAAGATAGCATTAAGATTTGCGCCTGCATTACTGTCACAGTCACCGAACACCTTCTGACCAATCAGAAGGAAGAATTCTGATCATATCGTCGTTTCACTCGCAGGAGAAACTCAGTTACATCGGCCCCGAGGAGTTCGTCCAGGCCTTCGTTCAGAAAAGACCTGCTGATAACCATAAGGTGAGGTTTGGCCCGCTGATTGTTTATTTAATTACGAGTCGACGGATTCATCCTGCGTTCATGTCTCCGGACATGATTGTGATATTATTATTATTTTTATTATTTTTATTGTGAAATAACTTGAAATAATGGTTTTTTTCTCCCAGAGTTTTTTCAGCAAAAGGAGAGTGAGTAATCTCGAAGCCTACGTCGAGTGGTTTAACCGACTCAGTTACCTGGTGGCCACAGAAATCTGCTTGGTGAGCATTTTTATGTTAAAAAAAAAAAATCACCAATAAGACGTGATGTTGATAGGAGAGCGAATTTTGGGCCACGTTTTGCCAAAAAGAGTTCATCATTTCTCAGAAATCTCCACCTACTTTTTTTGTCTCTGCTATTATTAATGCTGTGGCGCCCCCTGCTCTGTGTGTGTGTGTGTGTGTGTGTGTAGCCGGTGAAGAAGAAGCACAGAGCTCGAGTGTTGGAGTTTTTCATCGACGTGGCTCGAGAATGCTTCAACATCGGCAACTTTAACTCCTTAATGGCTATAATCAGTGAGTGATGCGTTATTCAATAAAGCCTTGACGCTTATAGACGAGTTAGAAAACCTACATAATAATACATTAAACTGGATTTCTCATCACAGCTGGGATGAACATGAGTCCCGTGTCCAGGCTGAGGAAAACCTGGGGCAAAGTCAACACGGACAAGTTTGAGATCCTGGAGGTGAGACACCATTTTATGGTCTGAATCGCAAATTCCAGCTTGGATCGTCGTCGTTGTTTTTGTTTTTCAGTCTTATATTTTGGCGTGTATTTATTTATTTATTTATTTATTTTATAGCATCAAATGGATCCGTCCAATAACTTCTACAGCTACCGTACAGCACTACGAGGAGCCAATCAGAGATCAGCTACGGCTCACACCACCAGAGAAAAGGTAGGTTTACTCATTAAACATGGTTTATCTAATACACACACACACGTTCTCAGGATTCCTGGTGGAGTTTCGGGGTCAGGTTTCGGAATGAGAAATACTGTAGAGTTGTTTGACAGGGAATGGTGTTTAGGGCTGGGCGATATTTGGAGAATTTGATCGATATTTGGAGAAATGATGTCATTGTACATGTTGTAATTTGTTTGTTTTTTTACATTTTATACCTCGCCTTTATATATGGTGTGTGTGTATACAGGGAACCCCCGCCTATCGTGGGGATTATGTAAACACCCCCCCCCCTCGCACCGTAATGTCACATCTCCACAAGGGAATAAACAAACTCGTCTCAAATCACATCCTTACCTCTTGTACACTGTTAGTGAGCACCAGCTGTCCTTTTCCGGTTCGGGTTTGAATGTTAAAAACCTCTCGTTTTGCCTTCAAAAGAACAACAGTTCTGTTTCACGTCGCAGAACCTTCTGGGTTTTTTAGATTAGGAAACGTTTTAGAATGTGAGGTCAGAGGTTCGGATTTGAGCAGCGGACCTTGGCGAGGGCAGTGGGAAGATCTAGAGAAACAGACATCTTCAGGGTGTTTACCATCACTGAGCACGAAATCGCTAAACATCGTACAGTTCAACGTGGAATCTAGAAGTCAAGGATGTTTTGGGACTGACGCGCCATCTAGTGGACATTGCTCATAAAGACGTTTAACGTCTCCCAGCTGGCTTCATTCTGGTCATAATTTGTGTAACAGAAAAGACCAAACAATAATTACTTTGCCAAACTTGTGGTTTTATATTTAGCGATAAATGTGTGTATTGAAGCATGTGTCTTAATCTACTTCCTGTCGTGGCCTTTTCTTATTATTTATTTTCAGATCGTTATTCCGTTCTTCAGCTTGTTCATTAAGGATATTTACTTCCTTAACGAGGGCTGTGCCAGTCGACTGCCCAACGGACACATCAACTTTGAGGTAAGTTCAGTCCAAAAATTCTGATTTTGTTCTTTTTTAATAGTTGTATTTTCCCGATTTCAGCAGTCCGTCACCTGTTTTTTGGTTGCAGAAATTCTGGGAGGTGGCCAAGCAAGTGAGTGAGTTTCTGGCATGGAGGCAGGTGATCTGTCCGTTCGAGAGAGAGAGAAATACTCTGCAGTACCTCATCAGTGTGTCCGTCTTCACAGACGATGGTGAGAGTTGGTTCGTTGTTTTTTTTTTGTTGTTGTTGTTTTGTTTACTGTAGGAAAATAAACAAAGCACTCTTAGGAAGCACTGACACTGGAGACTCCTTACATGAATGTTAAGGATTTACATTTATTTTCCTTACAAGAAAACGTTTTTGTAAGATTTTTGCAATCTGAAACCTCCGCCATTCGAATTCCCGCGAGCACGGTGTTAGGACAGAAACAATAATGTATTTAGGTGAGCATGTTAGCGTAGCAATTCTGACGGACTTTGTGACTGTTCCAGAGCTGCAGTTGGCCTCTTATGAGAGTGAAGGACCAGAGAACAACCTGGAGAGAGATACACGTCGCTCCCTCAGGTGAGGACTCTCATATTACCAATTTACTCAGTCAAGGCTTGTTTGATGCTTTTTTTAATTATTTTATTTGCACTACTGCAAAAAAAAAACAAAAGGAGAATTCATAACCGCTAGTTTACTGTAGAACGTCAGCTAAATCGTCACATGCTCTCGTTGGCGTGAAGCACATGTTGGTGTGGTTTCCGACATCCCGTGACGTCACAGACCTAAAAAAAATTTGAGTCCTTTCAGATATTGTAGGAGGCGTGGCCTAAATTTTAAAGGTGGAATTGCTCGTATTCGTTAATAAAAACGGACGTATGTCATGTGCAAAGACTAATGAGTACGGGGCTAAACTGGACGGCGTTAAGCTTCCATGCCTTGTTCGGTACGTTAGCCAAAGTTCAAAACATGTCTTGACTTGTCTATATTTGGCGTAAAAGCTATTAAATGCTCTTTTTTATTTATTTTATTTTATTTTATTTTATTTTATTTAAACCATAACCTGAGGTTAAATTTTATTTCTTGATGTTGTTCGTGTTGCAGGTCGTCTCTCAGCAGGATGTAGACGCTGATTTTTTGGGAGCGTCGGGAGCTCGAGCTCTGACTGAAACGATATGAAGTGAAACACTGCAAAAAGCGTTTTGTTTATATGAAGAATTTTCTTATATATATATATATATATATTTTATTTTTTTTTTCTTCTTCTTTTTTTTTTTTTCTTCCTTTTTTCCCCCTATATGGAATAATGAGACTGGATTCTCATCACAGCATCATCTCCATATTACAGAAGTATATTCATCTCATCTCATCTCATGTACCTCATGTAAAGCAGTTTGTGTAAGCTTCGTGAAGTGTTCTAAGCGTTATAATCTTCTGGATAAATGAAGAGCCTGTCGCTGGCTGACCTCTTCTGTTATGCCGTGTAAGCTGTAAAATGGATTTCTATGTCTTGTGTGTATGTTTTCTATGTCATTTAAATGTTTTTGTATGGATTTGGTGGCCTCATGTACTGTATATAATCTGAACTTTGCCATATAAAGAAAAATTTAAATATAATTATGCCTCGGAAGATCTCTTCTCTTCAGGATATGCTGTGGGTATTTACTCGGTGAAAGGTGAAGCTGAGGTTTTCAAATGTTTCTCTAGAAAACATAGGAATAATCCTGAAATAATCAGAATCAGGATATTTTATTAATCCCTGAGGAAATTATGTGGTCATAGTTGCTCCCAAACAGTAAGAAAGAAAGAAAGAAGTAAATTACTAACCTGTTAAGATACCAATATTAAATAATACAATATATTACAATTATAGAATAATACAATAATATAATAGCTCTAATTTACCCATATCACAATAGCTCAATATACAATCACTATAACTCTTATTATTATTATTATTATTATATAATAAATAATCTCATTGTTGTCAAGGTACAACAGGATGTGATGGACTGATTTGCAGTATTGCCACGTAGAAGGTCTTGCAAGTTATTTTATTTCAGGAAATCAGTGGAAAGTTCCACACTTTTACTTAAAAGTTCATTTGCGAGGCTTATTTCCGAAGAAGGGGCGTGGTTTGGGTGAATCTGGGAAGGTCCAAAATGGTTCTTGGAGTAAATAATTTAGCACATAGGCAGCTGGTACTTTTATCAGTGATTAAATTTTGATCATCTTTATTGGATACTCATGTGTGATGTCGTCTGGTCTTGTTTTGTGTGTTTGCTCCTGCCTGGCTCAGAGTATTACAGGGCTTGGCTGGGTCAGCATTTTTACAACCTGCTCTGGGTTGCCATTTGGCTCATTCACTGCTTTGAATGTCCTTACTGGTTTGCTATTTTGGGCAGACTCTCTCTGGGTCATCAATTTTACAGGCCATGTTTTTGCAGGCCATACCTGGTTTGCCATTTTTCCAGGGTGTAATTTCTATCTGGAAAATAATAAATTCTAAAATATTTTACATTTTGGTCGCTGAAAATAAAAACAGGTCATAAAACTGCCGAAGTCAGACAATTAAAAGAGATTTGGAAACAAAACCACAATTTTTGGACTAAACTTGACTCGTCCACTGGGCAGTCGACTGGCGCAGCTCTTGTTAAGGAAATGGTTATCCTTGATAAACAAGTTCAAGAATGAACAACAAGATCTGATCTACTTCCTAGTGTTAGTCCCGCGCCGTGCAGGGTCTGCTGTGGTCACAGGCCATCCTGCCAGTGTGACCTCCAGTGTGACATCCAATGTGACCATGGAAACACCCCAACCGACGTGTCACTCCGTCTAATGTTGGCACACTCACACACATGGGCAATTTAGGGTAGCCAATCTGCCTAATGAGCATGTCTTTGGACTGTGGGAGGAAACCAGAGTACCAGAGGAAACCCACACAGACAACATGCAAACTCCACACAGAAGGACACCTGTGCCGAACCTGGGGCTCGGACCCAGGACCTTCTCACTGTGAGGCGACAGTGCTAACCACTTAGCCACCATGCTGCCCGAACAACAAGATCTGATAATCAGAAAAAAGAGACAACAGGAAGTAGAGTAAGATACGTGCTTCAACACTTCATCACTTCAGCACTGGTCTCATTAAATATGGTCCTAGCTGGCTCGCCAATTGATAGATTATAATGCATAAAATCGCCTTCCATAAAACACCAGAAACATAATAAACGTGCCACAGTGTAAAGGACGGACTCAAATTCATGTCTAGGAGCGGGTCAGGAACAGGGCTGTCATGGCAACGTGTTGAGTAGCCCCGAGAATGTCCGTGCTCATTGATCATTCGGCTCTCGTTGCTGTCTCGACGTCAGTCTTTTCACTGATCCACCTCAGGCTTTTGTGGGAACGTGAATAGAGCTTTTACACCTCAAAATGAATCCCTCGTTCACGTCCACCTGTTTCAGAGTGTTAAGAGCGTCTCATTTTAGAGCTGCTGCACTTTAATTTTTATTTTTTTTTATTTTTTTTTTTCTTTTCTCCAGCTCTCTGCCTGCCACGTCTTGAAGCTCAGAAATCTTTCACAGCACAGGAATGTGCCGGAAAGTGGAAGTCCAACCAAAATGTTTTTTTGCAGAAATAAAGACATTCAAATCTTTGCTTGTGTTGGATAAAGACACTCCAACAATACAACATGCATAAATTCTAATCTTTAAGATGAAGAATGGACATCAGCGCCAGTTCCTGAGAGGTTTGATAATATAATGTGGAATTTCCTCAGATGTAACTGAGGTCAATGTTGGAGATAAGAAAGAGCAGATGGGAGATCTAGTAGTAAGATATAACAAGATGTTACATATTTTAGCTCGTAGCATGACCTTGGATGATGACTGTATTGAAGATAAAGCACAGAATATCTAGAACAGAATCATTTGCTCAGTTCACTTTCTTCAGTTCTCTTGATTTTTTCTTTTTTAAATTCAGGACATGTTTGCACATGCTTGGGGAAGCCAATTTTTCTTCTTCTCTTTCAGTCCCGTCTCGTGTTCATTAAAGGATAATTCCACCCTGATTGGCTTGCCTATTAATATTTATAATCACTGTGACATCATCAGTTAGGCAAAAGATTTACTTTCGATCTGTTTTCATGGACACGTTGCCCTATGTTGACATTAGTTAACAGTTTCCTACATTTACACAATGCTGACTACATACAGACAGTGGTGCAACAGGATTTAGCCCTTGCTTCATCTTTATCTAAAGAGAGTGATGCAGCGGCGCTTTAGTCCTTTAGCCTGTTCAGCTCTCTCACCTCCTCATTTTTACAATCTGCTCAAACACATCAGCTTTGAAAGCAAATGCTAATTGTGCTGTCAAACACCATCACGCTCACCATCTGGTAGATCACTAACTATCCAAGCCGTTCACTAGATCCCTAACTACCCAAGCTGTTTACTAGATCCCTAACCATCCAAGCTGTTCACTAGATCCCTAACCAGCCAAGTTGTTCACTAGATCCCTAACTATCCAAGTTGTTCACTAGACCCCTAACTATCCAAGCTGTTCACTAGATCACTAACTAGCCAAGCGGTTCACTAGATCCCCAACTAGCCAAGCGGTTCACTAGATCCCTAACTATCCAAGCTGCTCACTAGATCCCTAACTATCCAAGCTGTTCCCTAGATCCATAACTATCCAAGCAATTCACTAGATCCCTAACTATCCAAGTTGTTCACTAGATCACTAACTAGCCAAGTTGTTCACTAGATCCCCAACTAGCCAAGTTGTTCACTAGATTCCTAACTACCCAGGTTGTTCACTAGATCCCTAACTATCCAAGTTGTTCGCTAGATCACTAACTAGCCAAGTTGTTCACTAGATCCCTAACTATCGAAGTTGTTCACTAGATCCCCAACTATCCAAGTTGTTCACTAGATCCCTAACTAACCAAGTTGTTCACTAGATCCCTAACTATCCAAGTTGTTCGCTAGATCACTAACTAGTCAAGTTGTTCACTAGATCCCTAACTATCCAAGTTGTTCGCTAGATCCCTAACTATCCAAATTGTTCACTAGATCCCTAACTAGCCAAGCTGTTCACTAGATCCCTAACTATCCAAGCGGTTCCCTAGATCCCTAACTAGCCAAGCTGCTCACTAGATCCCTAACTAACCAAGCTGCTCACTAGATCCCTAACTGGCCGAGCTGCTCACTAGATCCCTAACTAACCAAGCTGTTCCCTAGATCCCTAACTATTCAAGCTGTTCACTAGATCATTAACTAGCCAAGCTGTTCACTAGATCCCTAACTATCCGAGCTGTTCACTTGATCCCTAACTAGCGAAGTTGTTCACTAGATCACTAACTAGCCAAGTTGTTCACTAGATCCCTAACTAACCAAGCTGTTCCCTAGATCCCTAACTATTCAAGCTGTTCACTAGATCATTAACTAGCC
>JAQMCW010000009.1:19766157-19781210 GCA_030068335.1 Chrysichthys cranchii
ACCCCCATTCCCTTTCAGCCCTGGTTTCTGTCTGACGATATTTCGCATCGGGGTTCTTCTGACAGTTTTTGGCTTCTCTGACCACACATGCCCGTCTTTCCGCTTATTTTTTATTTAGGTTTAATTTTACTTGTGGTCAAATTGACCCCATGGTACCCGTCACACTGAAGGTACTAGGGAGAAGTGAATATAAACCTAAATAAAAAAAATAAGCAGAAAGACTTTGAAACTATCGAACATGTGTCACATATTTAGGAAGGCCTTAGGAGAAAATACGTGGCAAGCAACGTCACTAATCGTGATAGTTTCCAAAAAACACATGGTCCAAAGATGGCTGGGGGTCACACAGACCCCATGGTACCAGAGCAGGGTTAAACCAAGTGTTACTGTGTTATTCGGATAGAGAAAAACCCCACAGGAACCTGTTTGCATATCCCATTGTCCCAGATTCCTTCATATCTCCCTCCATTAGGAAAGTGTAGGACTCCTTTCCCATGAAACATGCCATCCTTCATCTCCCCTTCATATCTGGTGTGTGTGGGGAGTGTGTACTCTCCTCTGCCCTCCATCCTGAAACACACCAGAGAACTCATTAGGATTTCAAAAATCATTTTAAAAAGACTGGGAAAGACTTTAAACCATGGTTTGAAGACTTATAATAACAAAAGCAGTGAGGAATGACTTGAGCCCGGCATTCATGCAGAACAGACCCAAACATTCTGGCTATATTGCCTTTTTTTAATCGTATAATAGTGTAACAGGTTTAAATCAACACACAGTGCCCTTTATTAATGTCTTTAAAAACGCTAAAGTGCTTTAGACGTCTAAAAAAAGTACGTTTCAGCCATTTTACCTGCCATTTTTATAAGTTCCAGTGTAACTGCTACCTGTAAACTCCATTGAGCCGACGCAAACGTATTCACGTTTCCATGGAAACACTCGGCCAATCTTAGGAGTGCCAGTTAGCCCTTAAACGAGTGAGATCATTTATACAAATTATTTCTTCGCTAAGAAGGACTTTAAAAGTTTACCAAAACTGCAAAAAAAAAAAAACATACGAAAAAAAAATTACGTAATATTTGTTTTTTCTTGTTTCCAGCCTGGAAATACGCATCGTCGCACAATAACTGCGTCATACACCAGCGCCTGAATAAAAAATAGATATAAATAAAACGCGCATGCGCATCTTACTGACCTTCCATTGAGTCCCACCGTCCTCCTGCAGTCTAGTTGTTTTCCCGCTTGTATTCGGAACACGCACGCGCGCATGAAAGCGTCGACGTGATTGGTTGACTCATTGTCCCTGTGAACGATTACCCAATCTTAGCGAAGGAGGCGGGACCTCCTTGGGAAAACGGGTGGGGGAAAGATAACGCCGCTGACCGGGACGTTACAACGGTTAGCAGCGAGTAAGCTGTTAGCCTTGTTTTTATTAGGTTTGGAGTGTTTGTAAGGCGGAATAATGCCCGGTCAGGTTGACGTTCCGACCCTGTCGGAGTTGAGCGTCGAAGAGGTATGTTTATAAAAGCTAAACTTAAATCTTTAGGTTTAAACTTGTAAGCAAACTGGTGCTTGCTAGCTAGCTAGCTTGGGGCTAAGATAGCTAACTAGTTAGCTGGCTTATAGGTGTAATATAGTATAATATAATATAATATATTAGATTATGTAATTTGCTTAACCTGTGCAGCTTTTATAACCTGAGGGGATAAAGGTCCGGCTCTATGTTTGCTAACTAGTTGTTATGAGCAGCTAGCTGACTAGCCGAGACACAGTCACTGTTTATTCTCTAATACGTCATAATATACAACATTTTCTTTAATTATTCATAATTAGTAATTATTCATAAACATTGTAAAGCCGTTTAAAAGGCACATCTTTGTCCTTCGCTCATGTTAGGAGAAAACCTAACCTGGAGAACGTAGACAGCATAATAATTGTTGAAAGTGATATGCAAATGAGACTATGAATATTAAACAGGGCGTGATTTGCATATGCAGATTTTGTATATGCATTAATTAAGGCATTAATGCCTTTTATTCCGAATGAACACCTGATTATTTCGTGTTCACTGCAGCTCTGATTGGTCAGAAGGTGTTGAGTCGTGTCTATTACAGCAGATCGGACAGGAGTGCAGCATGGTTGATTCACAGAGTCGAATCAGAGATCATTTGGAAGCAGATGGAGACCCCTTTGGTCAGGCAGATGCTTGTGTTCCTACTGACTGAAGAACTGAGAGTGCACCAAACACCGTGTAAAAGAAAAGCACTTGTTAATGTTTGTGCCGTTTGTTTATTTTTTTAAGGTAAACGTCTCATCTGCCGTCCTGAAGGCCGCCGCGCATCACTACGGCTCGCAGTGTGACAAACCCAACAAGGAGTTCATGCTGTGCAGGTGGGAGGAGAAGGACCCTAGGAAGTGTCTGAACGAAGGGAGGAAAGTCAACGAGTGCGCGCTTAATTTCTTCAGGTACTCTCAAGCCTCACGTGATCACAAGTCGTTGTCATCATCATATGGTTCACACCTGCAGGCTGCGTGTTTCACAGAGAATGCCAAGTTGACTGTCAGATTGTGTGTGTTTTTCTTTTATTATTATTATTTTGATTATCCTTTTTCATCATCTTGGGGGTTTTTGTAGCCTGTGAGTAAAGGTGTTAAGATTGCCAGGCAAGTACCTGTCCCGGTTAGAGCCATGTCGCCTGTCGTGGGTATTAAAACTTGCGTAAAAATGTCTCATGGTGAGCAAAATGGTTGGATTATGTCCTCCGAGAATATATACCGGTAACGAGATGCGGATGTGATGGATTTTTTCCAAAGCAGCTGTTTTCGTTAAGAATTCAGCATCCAGGTATTCATGCCATAAGGAATAAAAAAAAAAAAAGTAATAAAATGCACAAATGAACTCTAACATAATTAATGTAACAATAATATTTTTATCAGAATGCACAAATGAGTGAAAAAATGCACTTTGTAGAATAAAGCAAAATATAAATAATAATAATAATAATAATAAAAAAATAAGGATTAATCATGTATATTAAAGCAGAAGAAGTTTTTTTTATTATTATTAAATTGTAATTTTGGATTAAGACGAAGCTTTGTGATCATTTTAAATGATAAATAAAATTGAATTGGCATTAAAGATTGTTTGTTTTTTGAAAAGATTTTTGAAAGAATTCACCAAAATTAATTAATTAGTTAGTTAGTTAGTTAGTTAGTCCTTTTGCTGCACAGTATCAAAAGAAGGCACCGACTGCAGGTTGATTTTCGCTGTGTTGCACAGCTACAATTTACAAAGAAAAAAGTACTCGTCGATATAATGAGGAAGAAGTCCTCCACTATAATGCCGCATGTAAAGGTAATTAAACGTTGCCGTATATATATCGCCCACACGGCCCTCGTGACATTATCACGATGCGTGACTAAATCCCGTAATTACGTGTCGAGTCTTCAGTGTGTGGTGGCTGCGTGTACATCCTGAGTGGAGCGGAGAGCATCGCCCCCTTGCTCGATCATGTGTAGGAAGCGGTCTGCTTCGTCTCAGTCTGGCTAATGGCAGGCGCTCGGCTCTAATAACACGGAGACGCCTCTGCGGCATGACTGGTGTGTGTCATTAAAACACAAAACAGCTTTTTCGGGGGGGACGCGCACAGATCTAACCGCTGGCTGAGGAGGGTGGGATAAACCATTCTGTCTGCAGTGTAAACAAGCAGGACTAAGCGCAAACAGAGCGGAAAGGAACCTGCGTGAGCCGAGAGACGGGAAGGGGGGGGGGGAAGAGTCGTGGATCTGATTATTAACTGGCGGGAGATCAAAACCGAAGCGGGTTAATCTGCAGCTGAAGTAGTGCTCACTGGGTTTAGCGTGGAAAATAACATGGGTTTGTAATCGCAGTACAGGCCCTGTTCACACTCTGGAAGCTCACGTGGGTGGGGATTTTTTTGATTCCTCATTGGCTGGTAATGAATCTGGAAGTGTTCATTGGCTTTGTTTATGCATTTGGTTCTTCACAATTCTGCGAGTCTGGAACCAAGACTTGTTTTAAAGTACCCGGGTCTGCACTGCATTTGAAAAACTGTCTTTTAAACCTGCGTAAACAGAGGCGCTCGATACGCCGTTCTCACATACACTTATCTGAGTGTCATGCTACATGTTTCCCTAAATACACTAATCCCTCGTCTCTCGCAGGGGGTTACGTTCCCAAACTTCCCACGAGAGACGGAAATCCATGATACACGGACGCCACCCCCGAATGCTTTATTATTATTATTTTTTTTAAATAGTTTAATCCCTAAATGATCCTCCCACACTCTTTAAACACTTTCTAGACACAAATAAACAACTAAAGAAAACATTAGCGAGCATATAGCGAGGTGAATTTTGTGTCGAATTCGTAGAAACGTCACATTTATAGCGAGTACTGTAATGTGCAGTATACTATACTAGCGTAGCCTGGACTTATATTTTCGATACTGTATGTGTGTAGTACACTAGCCTAGCCTAGGCTTTTTTCTGTCCTGTATAATACTGTAATTAACACCCACTCGCTACAGACTGGATTTCAGAACCGCTACAGTGTCATAAACAACAGATGGTACTGTACCGTCATAAACAACTGGATGAAGAAACAGCTGTGTAACGAATTCCGCCGTCGAAAAATCCATCAAAACAATTCACTAGGGGTAACGCAAAACAAAAAAAAAAAAAGAGATGTATTCTAAATAAAAATCCACAAAATGTGAAACGCGATATAGCAGGGGATTACGGTCAGTGTATGGCATTTAATAGTAGACCAAGTTTTAATTCATAGTACACATCTGAAGAGAACAAACCTCAAAGAACATCATCAGTCTGTAGGGTTTTATCTAAACACCTAATTGAAGCTGTAATTAGTGCAATTTGCAGTGCAAGGCCCCGCCCCCCCAAAGGTGTGAGTCTGCCCATTTGATACGACCTTGTGCGCACACTCGGGTGAAATAACTGAAAGGAATAAAATCGTGTGTGTGTGTGTGATGTACAGAATAAAGGCAGAAGGATCGAAGATGTTCTCCTAATGTTCTCTCCACATGCCCGTGTGTTTGTGCAGGCAGATTAAGGGGAACTGTGCCGAGTCGTTCACCGAGTACTGGACCTGCCTGGACTACTCGAACCTGGCTGAGCTCCGCCGCTGTCGTAAGCAGCAGAAGGAGTTTGATAACTGCGTGTTGGAGAAGCTCGGCTGGGAGAGACCGCAACTAGGAGACTTGTCCAAGGTGACGCGCACACACACACACACACACACACACACACACACAGGACACGTTCCTCACACACTTACTTTATGGGTGGTGTTTTGAAAATCTTATGCTGTGGTTCTTGTGTGTGTTCTCTTACAAATCCACCCCTTTCCCTCACCTTGACCTTCTCCACGTTGTTTTTCACCTGTTGGTGACTCCCTGCTCAAACAGGAGTCTTTCTGGGTTCAGTTTAAAAGCTAAAGTCAAAACGCAGCGTTCCGTGTCGTGCTGTTTCAGGAAAATAAATAATCAACGGCCGCATGGTGCGATGAAGCGGAGTTGCTGTTATCGGAAACCTCGGTTATAGCTCGTTACATAAATGTTCGCATCTGCTATACAAGGCCCTGTGAACGAGTTCAAACATGTCAGGACAAGCTGGTTAATATTAGCCGGTGATTTGCAGCCGTGCCTTGATCAGCACTCAGTCTTACATTTTTTTAAAAAAAAAAAAAAAAAAAAAAGTTGATATGGAGCAGTCATTTTTAGGATGTGAGCAAGTTCTACAGGATTTTTTTTTATTTTTATTTTTTATTTTTTGCTCTTTGGAGTGTGGACAAAATTCATGAAATTTTCCCAGAGGTCTGGACTGAAGATTAGGATGTTTGTGCACCAGGTTCAGAATGACATCCTGATTTCTTTCCTTTTTTCCATCCTCATTACACCCTCATTCTCTCTCTCTCTCTCTGTGTACACGTCTCGTGTCAGGTGACCAAGGTGGTGACCTCACGGCCCCTCCCCGAGAACCCGTACCACTCGAGACCGAGACCCGAGCCCAACCCTGTGATCGACGCCCCGCTCGAACCCGC
Source organism: Chrysichthys cranchii (assembly GCA_030068335.1). NCBI lineage: Eukaryota > Metazoa > Chordata > Actinopteri > Siluriformes > Claroteidae > Chrysichthys > Chrysichthys cranchii. The sequence goes on from JAQMCW010000009.1 coordinate 19,772,237, forward strand.
CAAATACGGCAGCCGCCTGTTTTTCTGGAACTGGTGAAGAGAGACGATGCCCCCCCCCACCCGCTGAACCCGCCGACGTTCCTCTCAGACATTTCCAGAACCCGACAGATGGACAGTAGCAGAACCGGTGCTTCACCCACAGCATCAGTCTGCTATCCTACATATAGAAATGTATTAAATAAACACAGTTATTCATGTGTTGTGAATTAAATCGGTTTCATTCAAAGCGGGCTTGTGGTTTTGTTTTGGGTCTCGTCGTCCGAACAGAGAACGGGCCTCACCACAGACCTCTAGGGATGCATTTATGGTTTATTATTACTTATTATTTTTATTTGTCTTTAGAGTTTAGTTCATTATTTATTTAGTGCAATGTTATATTATTATATTCAAGTATTCATGGTTTTTTTTGTTTTGTTTTTTTTATCTGTTTTTTGTTCTCCAGGAAATGTGGGGCTTTTTATTTTTCACATGTTCTTATTTCTTTCTTTCTTTCTTTCTTTCTTTTTTTTTTTTTATCACTAATGAAATAATTTTGGTCAAGCCCGGTGGTAAAGATGATCTGGTAATGTTTTCCGAAACGAAACTGGGCACAAAAACAGAATTATAAACATAAAGTGTTCATAATGTCACGAATTCAATTTTTGTGAGAAACATCTGAAACGCTGCAGATATATTTGGGTCACTTTTATGTAGTGACTGTCCTCCTTTATTTATTTTTTTTGTTTTCCAGCTCGTTAATTAACCGATTCCTACTTTCTTTAAGGGCTACAGACCTTAAGCGTCCGTAACACGTTCATAAGCCCTGCTTAGACTCTCGATCAAGCGATTCTGGAGAATTTAGAACATCTGGAGTTCTTTCATTAATAACATAAAAATTACGCAAAAATAACAGTAATATTACACTAACCCCCCACTCTATCACGGCTCACGTTTCCCGTCCTCGGCTATTCTTTTTTGTGGATTTCCCCAGTGTTATAAAATATAAACATTAATTAAAATGAAGTAAAATAATAATATATAAAATACAGTACAGTGCAGATCATATTCATAAAAAACAAAACGTAGCGTTGTTTACGAAAGCGCGGTGTGGGGATACTGAAAAAAAAAATGGCCGGAGGAACAAGTCTGGCCAATCAGAATGCCCTGTTCATTTACCTTGGTTGTGATTGGCTGCTGACTACGATGCATACGGTTGGGGAGAAGAAACCAGCGTTCGTCAAAGTATCATCAGTGCTGGAGCTCCCATAGTTCTGCCTTGAATTAATTTCTTTTTTTTCAACATCCATCCATTACATTTAGAAAAATGGACAGAAGATCCATATAGAAAAAAGCCTACGCTAGGCTAGTGTCCTACACACATACAGGACCTAAAATATAAGTCCAGGCTACGCTCGTATAGTACACAGCACATTACAGTACTTGCTATAAATGTGATATTTCTACGAATTTGACACCAAATTTACCTCACTATATGCTCGCAAATGTTTTCTTTATGTCTTTAATTGTGTCTAGAAAGTGTTTAAAAGAGTGTCGGGGGATCATTTAGGGCTTACACTGGTTATAAAAAAAAAGCATTTGGGGTAGTGTCCGTGTATCGCAGATTTTCATCTTTTGTGGAAAGTTTTGGATCGTAACCCCCACGAAAGACGAGGGACTGCTGTATTATTATCCATCATATGTTGTAATTCATGAATTACAGTGACAGTGCCCTCTTACACCACAGCGCTGTTGAATTCAGGATCCTGATTGGTCAGGAGGTGTTGACTCTGTAACAGCAGCGCTGACAGTAGTGCAGGTTTATATTAATGCACTCGGTCTATGTTGTCTTTCTGTCGTAACAGCTCATTCAGAGGGACGGTTTACGATGCACGCTCCACATAAATGGATTGTTGTTATGGTGAAGTTTTGTGTAAGGAGATGGAGATGTGTATGTAACATGTAGAGAAGGAGTCTCCAGTGTGAGCACTGTGTAACAGTCGGAGGTAAAGCTGAAACTTTCCGTTTTTTCCACATCTTCAGGACAGAGGAGTTTACACTTCACAGTTTCTCGGTAACATGACAAGCTGCGTTGGGTTTGTGTTTGGGGATCGGTCTTATTAACTGAAAGAGTGGCTGGTGAGGGAATGACTATAGCTGCTATAACATAAGTGACAACAGGAACTAACTTAAAAAATGGATATAAAGGACAACATTGTTAACTAAATTCGAATCATTTGCAGATTGCTGTGGTATTCGAGGAGCAAAACAATTGTAAACGTATATTATCCAAAGAGAGCGCAGTATTTTATACGGCATTTATTGATTTTATCAGGATCGCTTTAGCTCGTACTCAGCTTCAGGGTTTCTTTAGTTGGTTTTTGATACGGAGAATTCTTTAGCGGCTGTAAACTTTATGATTTGAGAACTTCGTTTTTAATCGCAGTCCAAAGATAAAAGGAAATCCCAATGCAAGTTTCAAAGAACAAGCCGGCTCATAACTTTTTAGCTCATCATTTTTTTTATTTTTAATTTTTTTTTAAAAACATGATTCTTTTACCTCCAAGGTAGAAAAGCCAGGTTGAAAGATGGACCAGAACAGACGATTTGAAAACAAAAAACGATGATGATGCGTGGTCTCTCTGAGGCTGTGGGTGAAACAATGCCGTTAAGAATTCCCGCAATCAACCGGACACGCTGTGAAAACCTCGAGAACAAAGGACATAATAAGCCTTTATAAGCCTTTATGAAATGATACCGTGTGAGTGTTTGAGAAGTGTGTGTTTCAGAGAATACACCGATTCATTCGGCATTGTGCCTCTGGAGTAAATGGCTTCATTCAGCTACAAATCAAGTGCAAAATTTCCCCCTTCTCCAAGCTCTGAGTAGTAAATGTATGTATGTGTGTGTGTGTGTGTGTGTGTGTGTGTGTGTACTTGTGTGTGTGTGTGTACGTGTGTGTGAGTGTAAAACCAGACTGAGGCTGTGTAATGTCAGGGACCTTGAGGTTGGAGGTTCGGTCCCTTCGGGCCGAGGCCAATTTCCTCCAGTGCTCGGCTCTGACTTCCTGTTTCGAGCTCAACAGCAGGAGCGTCTGTGCAACACAACTCCAGTTCAAAGCTGGGGAGCAGGAGAGCAGATCTGCAGTGCCCTTCTGTTCAACTGCACTCTCCAGACCACCTCGGGTCAACCGGCCCCACAGGCAACGCGCGCCTCGACCCAGTATAAATAAAACTAATGGGCAAAGCTCTGTTTTTCACCACTTTTGATTAATACATAGAAAATAGTCAAGGACCTTTCGGGTTTTCTTTCTTTTTTTTCCTCTTTCCGTTAAGCAGGTTGTGGTGGATCGTGTTTCGCTCTTAATAGGGATTCAGGGATTCTCCAGCAGCTCTAGAAGGTGAATTAAGAGTAGGAAAAGATCTTATCATGTAAACCTGTGTTTACTTTGAAGGAGATTATAATCTGAAAGTCATTTGTGCCTGCGTGTGTGTGTGTGAGCACAAGAAGCTTTTGGCTCAATGTCACCCAAACGTACCACATCTGGTCATCTGAATGTTTACAAAGTTTTTAATGAAGCACAGTGATTTGTTGTTTTGAACCATTTTTCTTACCATTAGACCATTTTTTGGTCCAAAATTCACACTCGCCCTGCCTCAACCCAACCAAATTTCTTCGCTGTTACTAGTAATGTTTTTATTATTATTATAATTATTATTATAATAATTATTATTATTATTTAATTTACATTTGATAAATTCATCCAGGTCCTTCTTCTGCTTGGAGCTTCTGCACATCTGATTCACCTTCTCCTCGCATGAACAGTTTCTGTCCGAGTCTGAGTCCTGTTCCCGTCTTTGATCTCACCTGGAAACTGTAGCTTTGGACCTAAGAACTGCTGCTGTAGTCATGAAGGCGGGCCTATTGCGCATCCCAGGACTGTTATTCACAACCTGAACTCATACTGAACATCCTGGAAACACACTCACCACTGCGAGTCTTGCTGCTTTAGAATTATAATCACACTATCCAATTTCCGTTTTGAACCTCCAGGTTTCCTCCTCATGTCCTCCTCAGGGCGTTTTTTTTCCCTTCCCCAGTCACCTCTGATACGTTTATCGTAGATTGAAGACTACATCCTGATGCCAGTAAACCTCCGTGGTGAGCATGTCCATTATTAAAAGAGGTGTGAAAATGATATTTGAAGTTTTCATGTAGCTAACAGGGTCAGAGACTGAGCCTGAGGAAGCGGTAATGCGAGCTTTGCGTAGTCACCCAGAGGAAGGTCTTCAGAACAGAACTCCGACAAAGAGAGTGAAAGAGAGAGAGCGCAAAGAGATGCTGATGATGGAACGACTGCTTATAGCTGCTGTAATGTGAGCGAGAACAGGTTTTATACCTCACACATCTATCACTGTTTGTATCTAGCGTAACCAGATACAGTCTATAGATAATGCAGCTGTTAAGATAATTACAGGTATACAGTCAACCCCAGCCTGTCTTCGGGGGTTATGTTCTCGCGCCCCCTGCGATAGGTCAAATCCACAAAGTAGCTAGCTTATATTTATTTTATTATTTATATATATTTTAAGGCTTTATAAACCCTTCCCACACTCTTATAAACACTTCCTATGCTCCTAAACACTTTCTACACTCTTAAACCTACGTCATTTTAACAACATATAAAACTCTACAAGGTTACTATATGCCGGTGAGTTGACTTCCTGTTTATAGCCGTCCTAGCCGATCCTAGCGCGCCCTCGCGGTCACCTGATTGGTCGGTAGCGGCGTACACTGCATTTTCATTGTGCATTCATCCGCTGATGAAATACATCCTGTACTTTATTTCCATTTAGTATTCTTTTAATATGTTTGAATTGACATTTTTTAATATTTTTTATATTCCAGAGTCCCACGAAATGAAAAAAAATCTGTGATTCAAAATGAGCAAAAAATGCAATGCACTGAACCTCGGTATTGCGGGGGACAATTGTAATTTCATTCTGTTTAAATAAATTCTAGCGCCCTGACAAATTAAGCGTACCCCATGATAATGTCCGTCCTTTAGGTCATGTTACATAGCCTACATTGTTAGCCTGTATTGTTTTTTCCACAGGTATCACCTTGCTCTCACGTGCTCTCCTGTTTATCCAAGAAGCTTCTCGTGAAATCTCCTTGAGATGTTATTGACCCTGAAGTGTGCATTTGAAATCCCCCTCACACGTACACACACACACACACACACTCAAGACATTTCCCAGAATTCCCAAGGTGTGGTGCGGGCTAGCGGCTCGTGCAGGAAGCCGCTGACAGCTCTGGCTGTGACCTCTACCACACCATGACAGCACGGGTGGAGGGTTTATTTGGGGGGGATTGAGGTCTGGAGGCTGTGGGCAGGGCCTGAGGGCTCGTGGCTGCCCCACAACTCAGACCCTAACACAGGAAAGTGGGGTCAGAACGGGCTGACACTGCCCCAGCACAGGAAGCCAAGTCTGGCAGCGGAAAGAAATACAATACAGTCTCAAAGTCTCAAAAAAAAGCCTGTGTTAAAACATTTAAACACACCGCCTCGTTCGCAGGACTATACTGTCAATATTCCTATCGTTCACACACACTATTGAGAGGTTCAAGATAAATATTTGAACGCAAAACATCTTGTGAACCAGCCCTCAGCACTGCAGGTCATAAGGTCACGAGTGCTGTATGTTCAGAGACCTCGGAGCAGGAAGAGAGATGTGTTTTTCCCCATGCACTGGTTCTCCGAGTGGAGGTGCGGAGCGCTTTTTTCACACAAACAAAACCTGGACGTTCTCTGACAGAGAAACGGAGAGTGTTTACCTTCGCGCTTCCCCTTCGTTCTGATCACTTCTTTAATGTTTCCTTTTAAAATGTCCACTCACAAGAGAGACTTTGAACCTTCATGCAAGTCGAGCTCAGAACCCTAACCGGCCAGATGGTTCTCCTCGCCTTGGAACAATTCATGGGACGTCCTGGGATACTGCAAAGTCTGATCCATACCATATGTATATTGAAGCTTGCATTTTTAATAAGATTAGTGTCAGGTGTTTGACAGGAGGGAATGACTGAATCCACACACACACACACACACACACACACACACACACACGCACACAACCACTAAACCGCAGATTTCCAGGCAATCAGAAGAACCAGGGTCCAAGTAGAATAAGTGTGGATTTCTTCAGTCCTGTTGATATTAGTGGAATATTTCCTCCTAATATTAATAGATCTTTTTTTTTATGTGTACTGTTTTAAAAATAAGAATATAATAATTACGCATGTGGAAAAGTAATATATATTTCAAACTAACTGAAACATTCCATTAAAAAAAAACACCTATATTTAAGAACATGCTGCAAAATAAATAATGGTTATGATTGGGAATATATTCCCATGCATTTCATATATTTTTTTTCCCTGAAATATATCAGTTTGCTAGTAAGCTAATAAACAATGGGCTAACTCTTATATTGGGTGAATAAAATTAGCTAGTAGCCAAGTTTGCTAGCTGCAAAGCTAGCCAAAAATCAAGGCTACCAGTTTGCTTGTAAGGTAGCTAACATTTGGCCATATTAGGCTAACTATCATATTTGGTTATTAAAACATCGCTAATAAGCAAGCTACATTATGTTAAGTATGTTAACAGGCAAGTCTGTGCTATGAAAAACATGATATATCGTTACTAGCAAGCTAGCAAACACCAGGCTAACACGTAACACTTACAGGTGGATTAAAATGAACACATTAGAAGCCAAGTTTGCTAGCATTAAACCTACTAGCTAGGTGTGTTAGCAGGCTAGCTAATATTAAGCCCCCTATCATATGTTGTCATTAAAAACATGACTAATATACCAGCTCACATTGTGCTAAACTATTATGTTATTATGTGTATTGTTGATATCTGTGATGACATGCTAACAAACACCAGGGTTATGTTTGCTAGCTAGCAAGCTCCTGTAGCTATCACTAAGACTTGTTTACTAGCAAGCTAGTTAATTTCAAACCAACTATTATTTGCTGTTATTAACATCACTGGTAAAATTTGTTAGCAAACTTGCTGAAACTCTAAGGATCAGTTTTGTTATTATAAATATTTTACAGCATAGCTAGCCAGCTAGCTAAAATTAGGATTTCTATATCATTGAGGCCTAACTAGCAAGTGGAAATTGGTACTAATCAAACTGAAATGAACTCACATGGTTGTTTGACTCAACGTTTGAAGAATTTAAAGGTATGTATTTATGAAAAAGGTTTTAAGTGAGATCACTTTTGTTTATTTGTTAAGTAGCATTAAGGCTGCAGTACTGAACTCAAGAAACAAACCAAATTTTGGTTGATCAACTACACTGTGAATGATGTGAAAGGATCTTAAAGTGGTCTTGAAGTTAAAATTGGCGCTTCAGAGCTATCTGTACCTGTTTCCTAGTGTTACGGACATTAAAACAATATCATATCTAGAAAAAATATTTATCAATTTTTACTCTCCAGAGTTTATCTGTCCCATCGTACGGGCGTGGCTTTATCTACAGTAGCAGCTGGTTAGCAGTAAATCTGATTTGTTGACATATTTTCTACATTTCTGTGATCATGAAATGTTATGAAACGCCAGAATGTTGCTAGCTCAGACTGTTAGACAATATGATTCAGTCTTTATACATCGTTCTTTACACCTCCTCTATCAGTAAGAGTCAGTAATATCAGTTTATCTACCACTCGGATGCATGAAATGTCTCCAGATGACGACCCTCTGCGGCTCTCCGCCACCATCGGCGACCCTGACGCTCGGCCTGATACGATCCTGGGAGCGTTTTATAAGTTCCATGATGTTTTTTTTTAAGTTCCTCAATGTTCAACCCAGACCTCCATGTGAGATTTGCTTTGGAGAAGAGCTGTATTACACATGGCTCGTTCCTCAGAGAACCCATATTCCCGGTTTTATGCGGTTACGCTCCTCACTGAAGAGGGAATGTCAAGCATCTGGCAGCTGACGGCTACTACACATCCAGCTGTTTGCATTCCGCGCGGCACGCGCCATGTAAAGGTCTTTTGTGCTTGAGGAGGTGTGTGAAAGGTTCGCTGTGTGGCCGGTATGTTTTGGAGTGAAGTGTTAACGCCGGGGTGTCAAGAGCAGTTCTCTGAAACACCTGAGTGACTCTGATTGGTGTGATCTTAGCACTCGCTGGGGAACACGGTACCACATGGATGCATAATGTGTCCAAGCTTGCCGAGTGTTTGTGTTCTTTGGCTGCGGACCCAGAGCAGGCTTTGTCCTACTTTTCAAATATCATTTGTAAAAATTGCAAAAATGAAGTTGAAAAAAAAAGAAGCCGCACCAGCAGGCTGCGCAAACCGTCGTGCACTCGTGTGTTATGACATGAGCCGTCTAAACAGTGTGTGAGCGACTGTGGGGGTCGTCATGCCACTGAATATGCGCTGACGGATCCCCAAGTCTTAAACACTGCGCTAGCGCTGAGGTCATTTTGCAATATTAAAGACGTTGACGTAACGTTTACCACAAATGCAGTCCATCAGACAAGACGTGTTTGGTGCTTAGAGTACTAATGTGACTAATCTTTTTAAAGAAATGACCAATTTTCCTAGCAAAAGAGCTAACATTAGACCAACAATCATATTATGCTATCAAAAACACTGTTAAAATAATACTACTGTGGGCTATTTTAGGTAATCTGGGTGACTAGCAAGCTGGAAAGCAATAATCTGTCGTCGTTTATATGGTGCATTTAAAATTGGTGGTTAACCAGCTAGCATTAAAAACAGTGGCCAAGTTTGGAGGATTCTTGCTAACGTTAAGACAACTACCATAATCTGCTATTAAAATGGTTGCCAAACTTACATATTGCGTGAAGTTGTTAGGTTAACCGATTTGTTTGTGACCTGAATCAATGAATGTAAATCCAATGAATGTGTTTCAGCCTCAAAACATGTTTTTAAAGTGTATTATGGGTTTATGTGTGGC
>JAQMCW010000009.1:19797057-19808929 GCA_030068335.1 Chrysichthys cranchii
TGCCGACCCATCATCACATCTTCGGTCCCCTGAAGGAGGCGCTGCGCGGTCACAGATTCACCTCTGATGATGAAGTATAGGAAGCGGGGCTCACCTGGCTTCAGGAGCAGAAGAAAAACTTCATCTCTGCAGGAATCCAGGAGCTCGATGAACAACACGACTAATGCGTCGTCTCACATGGGGACAGTGTGGAACAGTGACGTGTTCAGGTTTTCACAGTGACTTTTGTTCAAGCTGCTAACTGTATTTTGCCTTTACTTTTTGATTCTTCCTTATGTAAACCTGCACTTCTGTCAGTGGCGCGCAGATTTCAGAAGCGCTCTGGACATGTACATCGATATGCAACGATAACAGCACGTTGGGCCAGATATTGATTTTCCACCGAAACCCTGCGAGTCATTGGTTTCTCATTGATACGAGCCATCTGAAGATACTTCCCTCCGAAACCAAGATAGAAAAGAACCCATTTGTCAGTCTACCCAACCCGACGTGCGCCATTCTGCCGTGGCTGAATCGAGCGAGGGTGATTTTGCTTGATGTTTAACTCCAGCGACAGCACTCCCCTCCCTGCTCTTTTATCTCAGCTCTTGAGCATGAGTACACATTTATGCACTTCCACTGAGGAAAGCCTTCTGGCCTCTGCCAACGCTGTCACCGAGGGAGCTTCCCGGCCCGAGAGATCGGGTTTGGCAGCCGAGCCCGTCTCGAGGACGCACATCTGCGCTCCCCTTCTTGGCCCGAGTCCCTCGCCGTATCCTGTTGATGCCTAATGAACCAATTAATCAATTTGACAGGCGCGCAGCCGACTCCAAAGATGCCTCCTTTGAACTAGCTTTCGCAGATCAATATTTGGAGCGGGACCAACGACTATCGCAAACGTGTGGACCTGCATGAAAGAATCATTCACTTTCTGTCTTTTTTTTTCTCCAAGAGGCCAGAGTGCGTTGCATTAAGGGGATGTTCTGCTTGCGGTGAGAGGACCACCCTAGCACCAAGTTCTCCCCCAAAACTTAACCAGATGTGTAATGAGGCCGGTAGTAGTAGTAATTATTTTCACCTGTCTCGTGACAGGCTACATGTAAATGCTAATGCGTGCAGCCCCATAACGCAGACCTCGCCTGTCTTACAGAAACCCTGCGGACCTTTCCCGACACGCCTCTCGTTTCCGTGTCACATCTTGCCCCTGAGCTGCGCTTCCATTACAAGGCAGTCGAGTCAATTCTGTCACTCACACCGCCTCGTTTTTGTTTTCGTTTTTTTTTTTTTTTTTCATCCCTGCTCCTTTCCTTTGCTTCATTCTACATTAGCGTTCCTTTGCATTTCTGTTGACATCAGGATTTAATTTCGCTCCCGCCTCCCCTCCGACACGCACATGCCCAGACAGACACGCACGCTCTCTCCTGCGTTTCAGCCCTTGTTTTGGATTAGCGCAATAGTTGCTGTCAGATGAAATCATCCTTCTCACATGCCACCCACCGAGCCTCAGGAAAAGACAAGCGTGTGTCAGGGTGTCGAGTCACTCAGGCGTCCACGGGTTGCTCTGGTGGCCCGAAGAATTCCCGAAGCTTCCCGACGGCCTTAGCGGTGCTCGTGTCATGCATTCTCATTTCTTCCATGCCTGTCAAATCTCAAGGCTGATTTTGCACTTTGCCTTCTTTGGAGCGAGAGAGTGGAAGCGAGACAATGGGCTCTTGACAGCTCCAGTTCCTCGCCGCTTCGTGCCAGCATTAAATGCATTTTGAAATCTGCATGTCAGCCGCGGGCTTCTCCACTCGATGCGTTCAAATCGATTAGCAGAGGAAAGAAATAAAGCAGAAATAAAATTAAATAATCCTGCGTGAGGTCATGTAAGCATCCACACGTCCGAGGATCAATGGAGGCATGTTCACATTTCACTGAGCTTTGTTCCCTTTTCCCCCTTTTTACGTTTCTTTTTTACGCCACTTACTAAAACCTGATCCAAACAGCAGCCACGCGGTCAACTGAGTGCACGCCATTTCACATCACGCACATTAACCTCGCACGGATTCTAAAACAAACTCCCGAGTCAAAAAATAGAACGATTGAAATTCCTCTTTAATCATGTGGCTTTAATTTAAGAGAGCACACGATGAAACGTTAAGCTGTTGTTTTCAATGTTCAACATCGTTGCGAACCAAAAGCACCTCAACGTTGGGAAGATGTGCATTTAATACTTGCTTTAACTTTCTTCAACCCTGTAAACGAATGGGTTCTTCATTGGTTCTTTAAGTGTGAACCTCTTTCGGAGAGTAGAACTTTTAGATTAAAAAAAGAACCTTTCATAAGTTTTTCTAGAGGTTTTTTTGGGTACTGAATGTTCTGTAGCTTCTTTAAAAGTTTATTTGGAACATTCCTATGTAGGGTTTTACTAAGAACATGGTTAGGTCTTCACCAAGCCATCAGACAAACTGAAGATCTGGTTATATTCCACCTCTTTAGTGTCCTGTAACAGAGTGCTTCCTGATCAGGTAGAACCCTTAAAGAACTTTTAGTTCTCCATTGAATCCTTAAGGAACTTTTGAAGAACCCGTTTGTCTCATCTTTTGAAGCTCCAAGAACGACTCGAGTAATCTCTCTTGTGCAAAGCGGACTAAATCACCGACCAGGTCTGTAGTTTTCATAAGAAATAAAAACGATCTGCCTTCATTTTAGGAGAACGCAGTATAACCTTTCGTGTTATGATCAGACACCAGAACCCTGCTGCTGGGTGTTTTGCTATCAGAAAAGTTCCAAATAGAACCTTGTTCGGAGATTAGAACTTTTAGATAAAAAAAAAAAGAACCTTTCGTAAGTTTTCTAGAGGGGTTTATTTGGATACTGAATCATCTATAGCTTCTTTAAAGGTTTATTTGGAACATTTCTTTGAAGGGTTTTACTAAGAAAATGTTTAGGTCTTCACCAAGACATCAGACAAACTGAAGATCTGATTATATTCCACCTCTTTAAGTGTTCTGGGCTTCCGTGTTTGTGAAATCCTGTAACAGAGTGCTTCTTGATCAGGTAGAACCCTTAAAGAACCTTTAGTTCTCCATTGAATCCTTAAGGAACTCTTGAAGAACCCGTTTGTCTCATCTTTTGAAACTCCAAGAACGACTCAAGTAATCTCTCTTGTGCAAAGCCACCAACCAGGTCTGTAGTTTTGATAAGCAATAATAAAGATCTGCCTTCATTTTAGGAGAACGCAGAACCTTTCGTGTTATGATCAGAAAACACCCATTCCTCACACACTTGAACTTGAGGAAGCGTGGCTGCTGTTTACCTAAGCAAGCATTGTCCACTCCAGTCCACTCTCTCCTGCTGCCCTCCTGCCCTCTCCCAAAACCAAAGACACACACACACACACACACAAACACACGCACACACACACACACACACACACACACACACACACCGGTCTCCTCCTCATGGAGGTTTCCTGTGAGAGACAATGGAAGGGGCAGCACGGGGACGATCCTGCCCCCTGACGGGGCAGATTTATTGCTGAGGAAACTGAAGTCGGTGTCAAAGTAAACAATGGAGGATCCATGGAGCACCGGTCTTCCAGGGACCGATGCGCTCTCTTCCCCAGAACCCCTGTTTCCTACTCATGTGAAATCCCAGAACATTTAGAGAACCATTTGAGGTGCTAATATAAAATCCTTAATAATCAAATCATAAAAACTCACAAGTTAATCTACTGTAGAACTGGTTATGCCTGTTTAATATAGCGTTCCGTGGGAATCCTTAAAGGTTCTATGGGAAATCCCTCAACAAAGTGTTCTCCTACTAAAAAGGTTCGAAGTAGAACCATTCTTTGGAAGCTAAGAACGCATAATTATTCCATTAAACCTTTAGAAGAACCCTTTCTCAGAGCACGTGTCGCGAATTCCCCGTCTTAGCACGTCCGGCGGTTCTCAGTGCCACGAACTTTACTTACTCGTGTTTTGTTTAGTTTTTTCTGGTTTAGGCTCCGCCCCCATCCTGTCACTGGTGTAATATCTGATTGTATTCCTCCGTTCAGTTCCGTGTTTCACTGTTGATTAATTTTCCGTGTCTCGATACCTTTGCAAATTCCTATTGTGAATTTATTGCCTTGTTAATTCCGAGCCTTGTTCCGAGTTTTGCACATCATCGTTTTTCCTGGTTTTAACATGAACCTGTTTTCTCCGTCTTAGCAAACCTGCCTTGGATTCTGATACACACTTTGTGGGGCAAAGGGTTCCGTTAGAGCTCTTTAAGGCTTTATTGGATAAATAAAAGTCCTCGGTATCTTAAAATAGTTTTATTTGGAACCCTTTCTCATAGAAAAAAAATACTTATTACCATCCTGTAAGGAACCCTTATTTTGAGATCTACACAATTATAAAAAACGGTTTATTCTTCGGTTTGTCCCCCTGTGCAAACTTTGGAAGGTTCTTTGTAGAACTCTACAAAAAGCATAAAATAGGACCGCCTTAGGAGCTTTAGGAGTCTTTTGGCATTCGAAACCCATCAAAGAACTATTTTGCCAGCGTGTAGCCTGGACACTGCTAGAATAGATGTTTAATCTGGAATGCTATGGGATGATTGGGTTTGAACCTCCGGATAACCCTTAAATGTTCCATTTAGACCCCTAAAACAGAGTTTTTCCCTTTCGGAAAAGGTTCCAAGGAGGATCTCTACAGGAATCCAGAACACTTTACCATCCAAATGACCCATGAGGAATCCTCTTAAGAGAGTGTAACCTTTACACGCTCAGAAAAAATGAGGTAATTCATGGATTTTCCCTCTGAGAGAACCTCGAAAGGTTCTATGTATAACCCTACAACAGAGTGTTCCCCTTTGAACAAAGCTTCCAAGTATAACCTCCTTAGAAAACAAATTTATTCTAGAACCTTAAAGGGTTATCTGGGGCATCCCTCTGGGGAAGCTTTAAATGTCCTGTGTAGGATTTAACCATCCATTAAACACTTGTAACGGTGCAACCTAGACTTTAAGAAAGAAAAAACATGTACGATTTTTGCAGAACCCAAATAGGACCTCTTTCAGAGAGTAGAACTTTGAGATTAAAAAAAGACCCTTTCATACGTTTTTCTAGATTTTTTTTTGGATACTGAATGTTCTGCAGCTTCTTTAAAGGTTTCTTTGGAACATTGCTTTGTAGGGTTCTAATAAGAACATGTTTAGGTCTTCATCAGGACATCAGACAAACTGAAGATCTGGTTATATTCCACCTTTTGTTCCTATGATAGAATTGGAAGGATGGTTTTTTTCTCCTTTCCCTGTCAGTGTCCCAAGTGTCTCTGAGGTTAATTATACAAAACTGGACAGTGAAAGGCTGATCCAAACGTGTCCAGCCACCGTACACTCTGAAGAAAAAAAGGTCCGCTCTAGAACCATACAGGTTCTTCATAAAACCCATACAGAGTTAAAAGAAAAACCCTACAGAGGAACCCAGAGCATTCCTTATCACAGAAACTTCCAAGGCCTATAACATTTATAGGAAGCTACAAACCCATAACCAGCCAAGCTACCCTCACACCCTGATTTCTGGGCGTGTAGCTTCTAAAGCTCAGGGGTTCTTTGGTTTGGCATTCTTAGAGGAACTTTTAAGGATTCAACATTTCCTAATCCAAAAAATGTACCAGCTGGAAGTCCTTTAGGAAGTAAAAACCAATTCTCCCCAAAAGAACCCTTGAAGAACCCAGTTTTCTCAGATTATCACCAGTCTGTGAATCTTCACATTCTCAGGTTGGTGTCTTTCATGTGAAGAAGAAAACGGACTAAATACATGCTACCCCAGGGGTGGGCAATCCAAGCCATGGAGGGCCGTTGTGGGTGCAGGTTTTTGGTACCACCTTTCCATCAGCAATTAAAAAAGACCCCTCCCCTGGTTCTAATCAGCTTTTTATTGGCTGAATAAGAGTTCATTCCAATAACCTGCACACACACCAGCCCTCCATGGTTTGGATTGCCCACCCCTGTCGCACGCTACATAGACAAGTGCCTAAAAGGTCGGGTAAAACTCAAATGTGATGAAATGATCATGTTCAGAGACTGTCCTGTTTCAAAGGTGCATAAGGTCTGATATATATGATTACCAAGGTCTGTGTTAAGGTGAGGCGAATGTAAATCATCCTGAGACCGAGTATCAGCAGAACTGTGTTTAAAAGGGATTAGAACGGAGAGACGCGAGGGTAAAATACCTGAAATTGCCTGAGAAATAAATAAAAGAGAATTCAGCGGGTAGTTAATTACGGCCAGTCGACAGTTTCACGTAGAACTCAATGGCTCTTCATCGGTTCTGAATGTAATAAAAATCTAGGACAGAACGGTGGAACCTCTCACCAAAGCATCACCATAACCCAGCACAGGGAGCAGAACCCTCGGGTTTGAGGTTTTGGTGGAATTTGAACGAACCCAGGGTTGTGTGAGATGTGAGAAGGAACGAGGTTTGCAATCATGTAAATCCCTGAGATGGCAAGCTATTTGTGAGCTAAAACACCTGGACTTGTGGTTTCCTCACAAGGGACTTCATTTATTTATTTATTTGTTTTTGCGAAGAGACGGAGAGACGGATGATACGCCTCAATCCGCTCACGTCTGATCATCCGGTAGCACTCTGCATTTTGTGTGTGTAGATGTGCAAAGCTAAACACGCGGCAAAAACCAAACATCTTGGGTGTGACTATAAATCGAAAGCCATTACCGATGACATCATGAGGAGATATTTACAGAGCTGCTGCTGATTGGCTGGAACACGGACAGCTGCACTTGTGGAATCTGTATGGAAACAAACATAAACAGTGAAGAATGCGGCGGGCGGAGAGAGGATGAGAGGTTTCACTGAGAGCCATGTGGAGCCGGAAGGGTTCTGGTCCTACGCCATGTGTTCCACCCAAACTTCCAAACCTGAACAACTGCAACAGCGCCCCTGGTGTCAACGAGAGGAACTGCAGCCTGTACACACGGTTACACAGAAATCTGTCTGGAAGTAAACGCACCGTGTCGTGCTGTTATAGGAAATTAATCAGTGTGATGAAGCCGAGTCACTGGTACCACAGAGAAGTTATTGTTTTCCTACAAAAGCATGTCTGGAAGTGTTTTACTCCTCTTCTTCCATGGAAATCTGGCATCAGATAAATTTTGCTAAAAAAAATAAATAAAATTCCCCCATCCTTTTTTCCCCTCTCATCACTTTGTTCGTCCATCATATTATTTTTTCTCTTATATTAAACAGGGTATTAACTGAACACCTCAGTCTTTCCCCTCCCTCTCCAGGTGTGTATTAGAGCGTCCGGTGGCCATCAGGACCCCGTAGCGTACTTCCAACTACTTACGTTCGCTTCCGCTCGCTTACTTTTTCAGACCTAAATAATAAGTACGATGCTCCATTTTTCAAAATTTGGCTTCTCAAACTTGTTCCTCAGCTCCAGCAAACACTGACTCCTCTTCTTTCTTCTTCGTCGTCGTCCTTCCGGTGCTTCCTTACGGATTCACGCTGCCGCTTGTTCTGCAAAAACATGAAACATGGCCGGCGCTCTCTAGAGGTTTGTCCATTCAGGGCTCCTGTAGCGGCGCCACATGGCGGCTCTGTAGAGCTGGACCCGCCCCCATGGAGATATAAAAGGATCGTTCTAAGCTTCCAGAAACACAACAATTCAGACTTACAGCCAAAACTACACTCACGACAACACACTTATGCTTTATATTTCTGCTAATAGATCCCACTAAATCCTACGTAGTGCTCTTTGAAGGTTTCTAAGCTTCCTAAAAGGGTTCTACATGGAACTTTCCTTGATACAGAAGATCCCAGAATTTGGCCAACCATTAATAATTCCAGATGTGATATTTTTCCCCGTGGGTCTCTGCTATGTACACTCTATATATATATATTATACTGCATGTGTATCTGAAGGGTTTCGGGCGTGTTATAAGGGTTCCCCAGATGCTCTGTGTGCCTGTATGTTATGTTACAACTACACTTGGGACATCATGGGAGAATAAATGAATCATTGAAAGAATAACAACGGCACTACATGGCTGAGAGAGAGAGAGAGAGAGAGAGAAGAATGAATGCAGTTCAGGGTTTAAAGGTACACGTTTCCCTTAAACACTGATATTACTAACGTTAGTGTTAAATAGCAGCCGGAAAATAAACCCGTCCTTATAAGAACCTGAAGCTTTTATAAAAACAAAAGCAAAGCGTTTCTGTGGCGCGCGCCAAATCCCCAGATTGCCTGCAGGACAAAGACGCCACAAGAGCCTCGCGCACGCCTTACTCAATTGGACGGTTAATTTTTGTCCACATTATTCCCTTTGTGTTTGGGAGGTAATTGTTGCTCTTCACCGAAACAAGCATCTAACGAGCGTGAGCTCACACTACTGCCAGGCAACCGGGGGCCAACAACCTCACGCGGGGCAGAAAGGTGACACGGGCACGTGAAATGATGCAGTTTCGTTAAGTTTTGTCTTTTTTTTCCTCCCGCGGTGTGTTAACAGGCCATTCATGGCTTCAAAGGCTCCGTAAATACGGTGTTTAGCGTCAACACCATGCCACGGGCCCCTGGCTCGTGCTGCTAATTGAAACTATTTCCACGTCGCTTTCTGCACATGGCAACTTGCAGGCCTGTGTGTGTGTGTGTGTGTGTGCGCGCAGGGTGGGGGGTGATTGGCATACTCAAGTGGCCGCGTGATGAAATGGCTCCGGTGTTAATGAATAGAGCGCTGATTGCAGGATCCCCGAGCCGCCGAAATTACCGCGCGCCGGCGCGCTGACGTGCAATTACCGGCGCCCGCTCATGCATATTCATCACGCTGATTTGCATATCGATCAGCAACTCAGCCGCTCGTGCCGAGGAGACTTTTAAAAAAGTCTTTGTGGGAAGTCGAAGGTGTTCCTCCCGCGGTGCAGAAATGTCAGAATCGAGCCTGGGTATTTATTTTTACATTTCTACTTTTACAGAACCCATGCACAACAACATCTGTACATAACATCTGTATACCGGCTAACGTGCAGGAAATATATATATTTATGTATGTATATATAACATCTGTAGCCTCGGGAACATCTAGTTCACTGTAAAAAAAAAAAAAGGGTTCTTCAAGGGATTCATTTAGACAGTGAAGGGTTCTTAGCTTTTTAAAGGGTTCTTCTTCAATGCTTCACTGATTGAAAAAAAACCCCAATGCATTGTTGTAAGGTTCTACGGAGAACCTTTAAATGTTCCTTATGAGGGAGAGCTAAAGCTATACACTGACGACATGAGGGTTTGAGATCAAACGTTATGAACGTGAGACGATATAGTACAATTTCAGCTCTCATTTTCCGTTATTTACACGAGAACGTGGCACCTTTTGTTTGAACCCAGACATTTTTTCAAGTGGTCACAAATATTGGAACGCGTGCCCAATGGGTGCTTCTTGTCACCCAGGTGTCCTCTGATGGGTCACACAATTAATAGCTCTGAATTTCTGCTCTTGGTTTGAGCCTTGGGTTTCACCATTTTGTTGTTAAAAATGATAAACCAACATAAAGACCAGAGAGCTGTCTATGGGAGACCTGCAAGCCATTTTGAAGCTAAGAAAAGCTCACAGCCATTGACCAAACTCTGAGCATGGGCGTTACAGCAATTTAGAATGTCCTGAAAAAGAAAGAAACCACTGGCTTACTAACAACCAGATATGGATCTAGTTGGCCAAGGAAAACAACAACAACTGATGGCAGATACATTGTGAGAGCAGTGAAGAAAACCCCCAAAACAACACCTGTGTCATCACCAACAACCTCCACAGGGCAGGGGAGATGGTATCACAAGTCACCATTTGGGTGAAGACACCAAGCACTCATCAGCAGGAAGAATCAGCTTGGGATTCACCCAGAAATACAAAGATGATCCCCAAGAGTTGTGGAAAGGCCCACGTGTGGAGAAAGAAAGAATCTGCTGATAATCCAGAATGTACCAACTCATGGGTGGAGGTCCCTGTCATGGCTTGGGCTTGCGTGGCTGCTTCTGGAACGTTCTCACTAATCTTTATTGAGTTTGGAACTCACAAATGGAGCAACAGAATGAATTCAGAAGTCTACAGAAACTTTACCGAGAAATGCATCCTGTCTATTTGGGAGAACCTTCATCATGTGGCATGACAAAGACCTAAAACACGCTGCCAACACAAGAAAGGACTTCACCGGGGGGAAAGGTGGAAGGTTTTAGACTGCCCGAATAGAAACACCAGACCTCAAGAGAACTGAGAGGCATTTCACCTCCTGCAGAGGAGACTGAAGGGAGCAACCTCCCTAAAGACACAACACCTGAAAGAAGCTGTGCTTCAAGCCTGGAAACGCATCACAGAAGCAGAATGCAGCAGGGCACCGATTGGATGCAGGTATGGTGAGTGAGGGATCTGCAACCAAACATCACGTGTTCTTTACTTTCATTTACTTTAAGACTATCTGCACCAATACTTTTGCTCACCTAAAAACATCTAAGGTACCACGTTGTACGTTTCTTTCTTTCTTTCTTTCTTTCTTTTTTTTTTTAAAACACATCTAGATGTAAATATCAAGAAACAAGAGATGAATTTCTGGTCTCATGTTTGTCTGTTGTCCTGAAATCCAAACATCTTTAGCGTACAGCAAAACACACCAGAGCTAGCCTTGCCATTCCAATACTTTCAGAAAATCTTTCTAAAAAGGTCCTACCGTGAACTCACTCTGAAAGGGAACGATTTTGTTGTAAAGTTCTCCCCAGAAACGCTCGATCTTACCGCAGAGGCACTTTAAAACCATCAAGGGTTCTAGATTTGACCTTTTTTCTTCTCTGATACTCTCTGAAAACACTCTGCTGTAGGGTTTCACAGAACATTCATGTTCTCCGCAGGACCTTAAAAAGCAATAAGCTTTTTTTTTTTGTCTTAGCAGTGTTTATTTTATTATATAGGTTACGGACACCGTACACTAATTGAGTAGTTAAGAGCTCTCCTTAGACCCTTCTGTGATAAGGGAACACTTTGTCATAGAACTGTTAAGTGCTCCCATAAATCAACACCTAATAAAAAGTAAGAGTTTTACATCTTAGGTTCTCAAGTTCCTAAACGGGTTCTAATATGAACTTTCTTGGATTAGAAGACACATTGCAGTAGGGTCCAGTTGGGCTAAGAAAGTATCACGGGTTCTCGATTTGGCATTATTTGGATAAAATCTTCAATTTGGTTCTCTGAATTGTACTTTAAAGCAAAGTGTTCTAGATTCAAACTTTTTCCCTAAGAGTGTCTGTTATACACACATAATAATATACTTTTCCTGTATTTTATTTTTTATAATAATTTTTGTAATAATACACATTTTGCATTTTAGTCTTCAGCCTTGATTTGGTCATCACATGCATATATATACAGTATATATATACAACTATTGTTATTATTATTATTATTATTATTATTATTATTATTATTATTATTATTAACTATCAACAGCAATGTGTGATCATTCATTCACTGAAAATGTTGTAAATGAGTCTGTTTACTCAGATTATGATTTACATTATCATCTAAAACATTGTTTTTGGCATTTATTATTTTTGCTTTTCTAATCCTATCAGCAGCAGGTTTATGAAATCTCAAGTGTGTAAGATCAAAGAAATATGTCTCTATGCTTTGGTTATGACAATATATATCATATAATTATAATACTGTAATTCAAACAAGCATGCGCTGTAATTATTGTAATTATTTTAATTATGGATTTGTACCTAACCTGTATCTACTTTTAAAGTAGTATAGTATAATGTGTCCTATGTTATTAAAATAATGTAGTAAATAATAATAATAACAATAATAATAATAACAATAATAATAATAATAATAATAATAATAATAATAATAATAATAATAA
>JAQMCW010000009.1:19854853-19865338 GCA_030068335.1 Chrysichthys cranchii
TGGGTCGTGTCGAGCAGGAAGTCAGTGTTGACTGAAACTGACGTTTGGTGTTTGTTTGAAAAATGCTGACTAATTAAAAACTCGTCTGAAGTGTCGTGTGTGCACGAGGGTGTCACTGTAGGTGAACCAGCAGCTCCTCTGTCTCCTCATTTCCATATTGCTATGGAAGTGTGTGTGTGTGTGTGTGAGTTTTGCATGTTATTTCATCACTGTTTGTTACAGACCAGAGTTCCTCCCATTCAGTCTGTAGCGCATAACCTCCTATAAAACACACCTGATGGTTGACGTCCTTCTAATTTTTAATAATGTTCGTGTGTACAGATCACGTGTTCACGTGCACATGTACGTGTGTGAAAGGGTCCCTAATACACAAATAAATATCCACTCTTTCCAAAGGTTTTAAGATTTGGATAAAGTGTTAGGATTAGATTAGAGTTTGGGGTTGTATTGAGATTAGCACTGGATTATGGTTAAGATTAGGCTTGGATTAGGGGGTGAGGGTTGGATTAGATTAAGATTAGGATTGGATCAGAAATTAGAGCTGGATTAAGATTAAGATCAGGACTGTCTCGATCGTGGTGAACAGGAAAGTGTCTCACAACTAGCCACCATGATGTTGGCTAGCAGTGTTGTAGGATTATGGACCTTTGTGTTAATGACCTTACTAGTAGCTACATCTGTGAAGATAAATTGCAGTTAACTAGTTCTCTGACTGAGTTAATCTCCTTTGTAGATGCTTGGAGCGTCTCTGCTCTCCGTTTTATACTAAATAATGGTGGAATCGCCGTTTTCTTGATTTATAGTCTGATCGCAGGATCAACTGAATTTATTAAGGGATTGTTCTGGCATTAGCTAAAATGTTAAACCTGTTGTTATTATTATTATTATTATTATTGTGTATTAAATCGCAGCGCCATATCGTTATGTCTTGGCATCCTATCAGTGGCTGAATGATGCTAAGTGGTTCTTCAGCCTGTGTTGACCGGACATGTAGACACCCAAACGTTTATACTGAAGAGAAATGTGTTTTGTTTTCCAATTAAACCCTCGAGGACGTTGGTAAACTAAACACTGTGCACACAGAAGCTGTGGGCTTTTTTTGTAAGCTAAAGTTAGATTGCTAAATGTCCATTATGGGCAACTCCTCCACAAGAACGTGACTGACGTAGATCTTTTAAAGCGATTAGAAACTAGGCATGTTTGTCGACTAGCAAGATAAGATAGGTAAATATTTAGTTAGCAAGAACTTATCCAATGAAATTGGTGCTGCAGCGGTAGAGCAAAGCAGACCAGAATTATTCCTCCAAGCAGCCTGTTAAAACAACCCTCTGTTGCCATGGAAATGTGTCCACGTCAGTCGCATGCTCCGTGTGAAAATTTCCGAAAGTTTAAAGTCAAGTTTAAAAATCGCTAAAATTACACTGGTTTAGGTTAGACACATTACCCCTGAGTTTCTGGGAACATCAGAGTCACATCATGAGACTCAGAGATCCGGATCAGGGTCGGGCCCCCTTGGGGTTGAGAACTGCATTCTGGGGATTGTAGTGTTCGGGTGTCACTTTATACGATGACAAATGATGACTTTTATGCCGGAATTTCCATTTAATATAAAATCTGTATCTGGATCGTCACTGAGGCCGTGCAGGTAGTTTTGGGGTTGAAAGTCCAGATTATATATATTTTTTTGCCCCAATATTTACAACCCTGAGCACTTTGGGGATGAAGTTAACCCTTTAGGAGTCCGAGCATTAAGCTTTGTTGTGTTGTGTCCAGGTGATTCGGCTCACTGAGGGTCATTCATGAGTTCGTCCGGCTCGGTGTAGCAGTCATGGATGACATGGCCTCCGTGGGGAAAATCAGTGCCTCCTCTGACTCGGTGTCCACCCTGAACAGTGAGGACTTTGTCCTGGTGTCCCGCCTCGGGGACGAGACCCCGTCCACTAATAACGGCAGCGACGATGAAAAAACAGGCCTGAAGGTAAGCCCTTTGACCGAGCTGGAATTTCCCGAGACAGAGACAATGATCAGTTAGTGTCAGGTCTTGAAGACACTCACAGGTGTGCTTGGACAAAGGACACCTCGGTCTGAAACACACACACACACACACACTTCTGTTAGAGGGCTCTCTTTGGATCACGTTGACTAAATTTCATAGGAGTTTATTAGACAATAAGGGCAGCATGATGTATATTTAGGACGTTAGTGGTAGTTGGAGTAGGGATTAATTGACGTTTGTGGGTCATGGTTGGAGTAGGGATTGGATTATCTTTTCAGGTTGGATTAAATTTAATCCTAGATGAGGATTTGATTAGGTTTTAAGCTTGGATTAAAGATAAGGGATTAGGTTTCTGTGAGTAATTAGGTTTGTATTAGGGTTTAGGATTAGATTATGGGTTATTGTTGTATATTTGGTTAGTTTTGGATTGGATTAGGATTTAGGATTGGTTTTAAGGGGGAGGTGGTAGGGTTGGGTTAAAATTAGTTTTGGTTCAGAAATTAGGGTTGGATTAAAATGATCTTGACTGACCAGAAATTAGAGTTTGATTTAAGATGATGTTTGGATTCGATATTGGGACTGGGTTTGAAATTAGGTTTGGGTTAAGATTAGGATTTGTTCAGAATTTTATGATTAGATTGATTATGCTTGGATTAAAATTAGAATTGGTTCAGGAATTAGGGTTTAATTAGGTTAGGAATAAGATTAGGGTTTGTTCAGAAATTAGGGTTTGAGCAGATTTGGATTAAGATCAGAATTGGTTGAAAAAGGAGTGTTTTGATTAGACTAGCACATAGGATTGGATAGGGATGTGTTGGACTGGATTAACGGTTAGGAAAGGATTATGGTTTTGGATTAAGATTAGGATGGGATTAAGGGTTAAGGCTGGAATGGGGGCTTGGATTGGCTTTGTGGTTCAGGAAGGGTTAAGGTTTTTGATTAGCTGAGGGGTTGTGATTGGATTAAGCTTTAGGGGTGGATTAGGGGTTAGATGAATGTTGGATTGGGGATGAAGTAGACGTTGTGGTTAACGGTTAAGGTTAGGATTAGAGTTGGGTTTTAGAGTAAGAAGTCGGGGTTAGGCCTGAGTTATGGCTTGATGAGGTAAAATGGTGGTTGTAGTAAGGGTGTAGTGTTTCGGGTTAGGAGTCAGTGCTAAGTAACCTCTTATAATATTAACGCATTCATCCACAGCTGAAAATCTATAAGCTAGAACAATGAATAAAATGAACAAACAGTTCAGTCAGTTTCTCTCTCTCTCTCACTCTCAGGCATGCACACACACACACACACTCACACACACACACACACTCACTGTGTACTTTCTGCTCATCATTGGGACATTTCCTCACTCCTTGTTTGTGCTGCAACACCATTGGACAGCCGTTTGAGTTGCATCATGTCACTTTTCTCGGACTGAAACAACAAAGTTTCTTTCCATTCCATGCACACACACACACACATACACACACGCGCGTGCACATGCATGCAAACATATAGATGGAGAGGAGTGTGTCACCTTGGAGGCCACTGTTTGCTCTTGTGTTGGAGGAACTTCTTCCTTGAAGAACCACATCCATTGTTCCTTTTGTCTTTTTTCGCTCTCGTCTCTCCCTCATCCCCTCATGGGCCTCTTGTGAAATCCCTTCTTCATGTTCTTTTATTTATTTATTTTTGGTCATTTGTGGTGTCAGTGGTTTCGCGAGAGCTTTGTTCATATTTTGATTTGAATCACATTTTTGGGGAAGGACAAACACCGTGTGCCATTTTGTGTGAAATGTTCTTGTGCTTCCACATCAGGCTCTGGTCTTCACCGGGGGTGAACTGAAACCTCACAGCCACTAGGGGGCACTCAAGCGTTATTCATTCACCTTCTCAACCTTGCATGGGAAAAGTTTTTAGCGTGATCACCATCAAACATGTCCATGTTTCATCATCTCCTGCATGTTCTCCTTGTTCTTCTCCGAGTTCCTCTCCCGTAAGAGGCTCTTCTAAACCTCTTGTTTGTTACGCAGGTGATTTCTGAGGAAGGGGTCAGCTTTAAGGTCAGTCTCTTTCTCTCTTGCTTCCGATGCCCTTTTCTTTTCTCTTCTCGTCCCTCTTCTGTACGTGCTCGTGGTCTCCCACACCTTTTCCACTGGCAGAGTTGGTGCTGGTTCGTGGTACGTGTTTAAGTGCCAGGTCTATAAGATGTGACTGTTCACTGTAGGCACAACGCGTGTTAACGTCCTTCAGTGGCTGCACGCACGGTACAAAAATATCATCACTGACAATTACTGTGCACAATTATGACAATTCTGGATTCTGATTGGTCAGAAAGGAAAGTGATGATTATTATTTTTCATAACCGTAGCTTGATCTAATACGTTTCTATAGTAACGGCTCATTAACAGGGACTCGTATGGTGGACTCACTATGTTACTGCATTTCTAAAGATTTGTTGCTATGGTGACGTTTCCTGTGAGGAGATGTTTGTGGAAGGAGTCTCCAGTGTCAGTGCTTTGTAGCAGTACGACACTTAGGAGCCTAAGAACCTTGAGACATTCCAGTAGAACCCTTTTCAGGTCTTTGGAACCTTTGGTTTTCTATGTAGAACCTTTTTAGGAGTGTAAGAACCATTAGCTGTCCAAGTAGAACACGTTTTGGAGCCTAAGATCCCTTGGTCATTCAAATAGAACCATTTCAGGATCTTTAGATCCCTGGTCTTCTATTTAGTACCCTTTTAGGAGCCTAAGAACCCTTAGCCATTTCAGTAGAACCCTTAGCTTTAGGGCTCAAAGTAAAAACCCTTTTATGAGGCTAGGAACTCTTTTAGGTTGGTTAAGAATCGTTAGTCCCTAATCATAACTTACATGGTAATCTTTTAGGAGCTTGATAACCTTAGGTCTCCAAGTAGAACATGTTGTGGAGCACAAGAACCCTTAGTCTTTCAGTTAGAATTATTTTAATAACTGTAGAATCTTTAGTCTTCTATACAGAACCATTTTAGGATCCCAAGAACCTTTAGTTGTCCGAATAGAACCCTTTTCGGAATCTACGAACCTTTAGCCATTCCAATAGAACACTCACCTTTAGTGCTCAAAGTAAAACCCAATTTATAAGGCTAAAAAACTCTTTTAGGAGGCTAAGAATCTTAAGTCCTCCACACAGTGCCATTTTAGTGGCTTGAGAACCTTTAGTCTTCAAGTAGAACATGTTGTAGATCACAATAACCCTTAATTATTCAATTAAAATTCTTTTGAGAACCTTAGAATTCTTAGTCTTCCTCGTACAACCCTTTTGGGAGCCTAAGAACCTTCAGACCTCCAAGTAGAACCTTTTTGGAAGTCTAATAATCTTTAGCCATTTAAGTAGATTCCTTTTAGGAACCTTATATATAGGAGTGTAAGAACCTTTTTAGTTCTCCAAATAGAACACTTTTATGAGCTCAAGAACCCTTAACCATTTGAGTAGAACTCTTATGAGGCTAAGCTCCCTTAGTCATTCCAGTAGAACCCTTTTAAGAGCCTAAGAGGAACCTCTTTAGATGCCTAAGAATGCAAGTGGAAAAAAAGGAACCAACTTGTTTCACAAACAGTAAATGGATAAAAACCAGTATAAAGATGCACGAAGGCACCGCAGTGAGCACCTCGTTGGTGGAAAAGATCAATCTTCTTCCTTTCTTCTCATGTTCTTGCTCCTTCTCTGTGATTCTGTTGACTATCCGTGATTGGCTGTTGGTTGTCTTCATGGGTTTGTTGGCGGCTTCTCCAATTTGTGTAGTTTGCGTAAACACACAGCTCCCTGTGTTTGTGTGTGTGTGTATGTGTGCGGGTGCGTGTGTGTGTGTGTGTCTGCAGAACACCTCATGGTGGCGCTGGTTTCATGTAGTCTATATGTACTTGTGCAATACCTTTCCATCTGCTCTGTAGAAACCATGTCTGTATGAACAGCCCACGCCCATCTCCCTCAAAAGGATCATGGGATAGCGTGTGGCGAGAACTTGGAGAATAGTTACACTGGTATGTAAATATTAAAGTTAATTTATGCAAATCAGATGACGTGTAGCTGTGACCAATCAGACAAGACTTCAGTTGTTTGTAAGCATGAGAGTAGCCTCCGAAAATAAGATAAGATAACTGGATAATTAATATTAAATATCTACGATTCCTGACACGGTTGTCAGATTCGATCACGTTTTACATCGTAGACAGACACGCCTCTCAATGTGGGTGGGGCGTTACATATTATTAAAATTGATCTCTAATTTAGAATGATGCGTTTTAAGATGGTTATATTCATCTCCGAATATGTGCTCTCGTTAAAAATAACAGAATATATTAATAAATCCTAATATGCAAATTAGGGAACACCCCCACCACGACAACCACCTCCTCCTCCTGCTGCTGCTTATCATCCCTGATAAATTAATATCACCTTATAAGCTAACGTAGCTATCCAGCTAGTTAACGCTTGCTGACAAATTTGTCACAATGCAGTGTTACCATGACAACTGCAGTTTTGTTTATTGCTTACCATAGCTATGCCGGCTAGCTAGTTTCACACAAAGGTCCTGGGTCTAAATGGTTCAAGGTATCACCTTTTAATAATTTGCATATCTGACATAATTGGTCCAAGCGTAATGAGCTCAGATGTAGCCCCGCCCCCAAATCAGATTCATTCAGAATTACCGAGAATGTCTCTCTTTATTTCCGACAAGGCTATTTGTTTTTATTTATTTATTTATTTAAAAGTAGGAGTTCGTGTTGGTAATGCACGCAACACGCACGTCTTTATAATCGTAATTATCTATAAAAATTGTAATTATCTATAAAAGAGGTGTTAAAAGGTATTTGTTTTATTTTTTAAAAAATGTAGGGGTTCGTGTTAATGCATTTTTACACAACACACACACACATACACACACACACACACGTCTTTATAATCGTAATTGTCAATAAAAGAGGTGTTAAACGATTAAACACGGTTTAAACTGAAATAAATTACGTTAGGCATCAATCCTGTGTTTGTTTATGATCAAAGATACGAAAAAAGACTCTGATCTTGTGTCGCTTACATGCCTAATCTTTGGCCAATCACATAAAGGACATATCAAGCACAAATTGCAGGATAAAAACAAATCATCGTGGGAAACACCGACCGAAACAGAATCCTAAGATTTGGCCTTGATTTGCATTTTTCAAATCTGGTGAAAATGTGGGTGGAGTCTGTGTGTGTGTGGGTGTGTGTGTGTGTGTGTGTGTGTGTGTGTGTGTGTGTGTGTAGATTGTGGGGAACGGCAGTGAGCAGCAGTTACAGAGGGAGCTGGAGGATGTGCTGATGGACCCGTCAGTGGCGGACGTGACTCCCGGATCGGACCACGTGAGCGGGGGGGATCAGGGCTACCCCACCACCGCGGCCCCGCCCCAGCCCTGTCCTGTACCCCCGAAACTGGAGATAGTGCTGCCCGTTCAGGGAGCTCAGCAGGGTGCGAGAAACCATTCCGAGTCGTGGTCCCTGCGTACAAACACTTTTACGTTATGACCTGTGTTTGCTGGCTGCATGCTAATTGGCTCTTATGTTGCTATGGCGTATTAACTTGATGATTTTTTTCCCTCTAGTCGAGGGCTCGGTGATGAGTCCGGGGACGCCACTGCTGGACGAGGACAGCGTGGTGTTCAGTAAGCTGACCTACTTGGGCTGTGCGTCGGTTAACGCCCCCCGCAGTGAGGTGGAGGCGCTGCGTATGATGAGCATTCTTCGCAGCCAGTGCCAGCTGCCCCTCGACGTCACTCTCTCCGTACCTGGAGTCTCCGAGGGAACCGTCAGGTAATGCACAGAGGGGGTGGGACTTAAATGTTACACCTGTGCGATGTGCAGGTGCGACATGGTGGGAAAGAGTGGAGGGTTAAATGTTTATGGGTTAAATATCAGCGTTGGATTGGTTACGTTAGTTACGTAATAATAATAATAATAATAATAACAATAATAATAATAATGTATTTATTTAAATACCTAAAAGATTCTAAAGTGTTTTACAGACGATGAAAAATGGAATAAAAAATTAGCAAAAACTGTAAATAATTATCAGGGGGAAAAATGTAACCAATAAAACAAAAAATGAAGTTAAATAAAATAAAAGTTCAGAAGACAATAAATAAAATAGTTATGAATTAAAAGCTTGCAGGTTTGAATGAGGTTTATATTACTAAAGGATCTGGTTAGAAAAATATGATTTAATAAAATTACATTTGCAGAAACAAAATAAAATATAACCAAATATTAAATTCTGGGCAACGTTTGTTTTCTTTTAATTTAATTTAGATATTTTTGAGACCAAATCAAACTACACATTCATGTCAGATTTATACAAGTGATGCTGATTTTTCTTTATTTGCATGTGTAAGAAATACCAACCAGCTCCTCGGTAATTACAGTCCTGTAACGGCTGATTGGCATGTAGCCACGCCCACAAAACTCACAGACAGCTGAAAACGATGACGAGCGCCTTCTCAGTTCGGCACGTGTTAAACCTTGCAGTCATGCAAACACACGCGCACACACAAACTCCTCCTCTTATAGGGTGCCATTACTTTTGTCTTAATGGAATGGCTAGTTTTCTTTTTTCTTTTTTTTAATGGATTTGTTTTCCTTCAAAGCATTAATATCAGGTCACTGAGTTTCCGGAAAATGTTCATGAAATCATTGCGTAACTGAAATAAATCAGTGTTTTAAACTCGACACCGTACCGCGTCTTGTAAAGGATCCTGTGAACCAGTTACAAAAATATAAATATTAAACAAAATACCACTAAATGTATTAAATGACAATACTCTCTCTCTCTTTCTCTTTCTGTCTTTTGTTTTCTTTCTCTGTATTTTCTCTCTATGAGGTGTCTTCTCTTTTTCTGTCTCTCTCTCCACCTTTCTTCCTGTCTGTCTTTCTTTCTCTGCCTCTTTTTGTCCATCTCTCTTTTTCTTTCTCTCCCTCCCTCCCTCTACCCCTTCCCCCTTTCTCTCTGCATCTTTTCCGGTCCTTCTTTCTTTTCCTCAATCTGTCTCGTTCTGGCCCTTTTTCTTTGTCCCTATCTCTTCATTGTCTTTTACTGTCTCCATCTCTCTCTCTCTTTGTCTATTTTTTCTCTCTCTCTGTCACTCCCTCTTCTCTCTGCCCCATCTTCAATTTACTTGAGTACAACTAAATTCAGTTAGCTTTATTATCATGACCATATGCATTGCGCTCTCTCTCTCTCTCTCTCTCTCTCTCAGGTTGTTGGACCCTCAAAGTGGGACTGAGATCTCGAACTACCCCATCTATAAGATCCTCTTCTGTGTTCGGGGTCATGATGGGACACCAGAGAGCGACTGTTTCGCCTTCACAGAGAGCCACTACAACACCGAGATCTTCCGCATTCACGTCTTCCGCTGCGAGATCCAAGAAGCGGTGAGACACCACGCGCGCACACACACACACACACATACATATATACATACATACATACACACACAAATAATTGTAATGGCTGGATTAAAAAAACAATTAGTATGAAATCATCTGCTTCCAAGTTTCCTTCAGTTTGTAACAAATATATTATGACACAATACTCGTATCGTAATCTGCTGCAGTTTCATTGTTTGCCCACTAGGGGGTGCACAAGCTTTTGTCTGTCACTCTTGAAGTGCAGGCCGACAAGTGCACAGCTGTCTGAAAAACTAGTCCTGAACCATGAGCATAGAGTCGGTCTAAATGATTGCACAGTTAGTATACTGCGCGCGCGTACACACACACACACACACACACACACACACACACACACACACACACACACACACAGATAGTAAGGTAGATGTGAGTAACAGCAGTATGTAGGTTGACTTGTTTTTTAATGGGAAATCAGCGCAAGGGAATGAATGATAAATAAATCAACAGACCAACAACTGAATAAACAAATAAACAGCTTATTCCTAATAAGTAAAAAAAAACAAAAAAAAAAAAAAAAAAAACCCAGAAATGAATAAATATAGAAATAAGGTAGGAAAAATAAAATGGTAACATAACACAAAAACAATGACGGAAACAAAATAAGAATAAAAGATAATGTTATTTTATGAGTTATGTTAAAAAAAAAAAAAAAAAGAAAGAAAAGAAAAAAAACTTAAATGTAAAACTTACTCAAATAATAAAATCTACTTAAGCACCGACGCAAATAAACGTGATTTAAATGTTTGGGTTTTTTTTTGTTTTTAAGTAGTGGGCGGAAAATCAGGTGAACAGAATGATAAAAATAAGAATAAAACTGCAGAGCAAGCACACGAATAATAAGCTTTTCTTTTTTTTATTGTTTTTCTTTTTGGAATGGTTGTATGATTTGCTTTTTGCCTTATTGTTATTGTTATGTAAAATACTTACATAAATTTGATTTAGATAGTAAGTTTTAAACCAACAAAAATGGACCAAAACACTATATAGTTATGAACAATTATGAGGTATCATATAGGTGGGATGAATTG
>JAQMCW010000009.1:19888236-19901841 GCA_030068335.1 Chrysichthys cranchii
GGAAAAATGTGTTGAACACGTTCACACCACGAGTGCTTGAGCGGAACTGAATGTTTGTGGTGTGAAGCGTGGGTCGGTCGTCTGTACGTCAGGCGAGGATTTGTTCATCGGTCGGGACAAAATCTGTTCGGGAATTTAGTTTGCAGGTCAATTTGTTCGCCATCCAACACATTTGCGAGCCGAGGGTCCACTGTATATAATTATAGAATTAAATGGTTTAAAACATTTAGCACATTTACGCATCCAGTGTTTAATTTCTCTTTTAGTTTTGTTCTGCAGTCTAAATCTTCAGAACAAAGTCTGCTTTGAGTTTTTATCAGTTTATCAGTCATAAATAAATAAATAAATAAATTTGTTCCCCTTCCGAGTTGGTTCACAGGCAGTTTGCTCTCTCGCTAGAGAACGGTTCGAAGCGAGCCTCATCTCTCGGTGTGATTTCATCGAGTGTGTTCACACACCGAGTCAGAGATCATATGATTCATAGATTTTCCTCAAAACTAAAGCTTATTTCCTCCTAACCTTCTATTGTTCCTGATTCTGTTTAGCCTCCAAAAGCCACTGTGAGCTCTCTGACATGTTGTACAGAGGAGCGTTTCTGTTCATGTTTCACAAGTGATCCAGAGCTGGCACGCTGAGATAGCCAAAAAAAAAAAAAAAAGAACCCGCCTGCTGGCGTATCTCGGCGCGTACCCCGGTGAGGCGGCACTGTGATTTTATTTGTTTGTGCACCTGCTCTAGTTTTGGATTTGTCTCGTCAGAATGAGCCAGGACTGCCGTGTTCCAGCCTGAGGCCGAGCTCTTTAAAGGAAGCTGGCTAGTTTTGTATGCTAACATGTTCTGAAGAAAATGTCCACCTGCCGGCTTGGGGCATTATTTATATATTTTTTAAACATTTAATTAATCTGTTTGTTTTTTGTTTGTTTGTTTGTTTGTTTGTTTTTAAACTCTGTGCACCTGTCAGTCATGTCGTCGTCCCTTCAGGTGACTCGTCATGCTGTTCTAGTGCAGAACGACCTCCTGAACGTTAGTCGTGCCTTGAATAATTTACATCCTAATGTAATTTGGCTGTAATGTGAAATCCCTTGTTAGAATCCTGTTCAGCGTGGACTTTTGTGGGAGATGTTCTGCATCATGTGTGCTACATTTCCTGGGCTTTTTATAAGGATATAAACTGGTTAAAAGGTTCTGATTGTGGGTCGTGAAGTTAGAGCTGTGTGTTTGTGTGAGTGAGTGTGTTTAATAAGTAAATCTGACATTTGCAAGAAGAACATAGTGCCACATGGAGCCTTACTGCAGAGCCGGTGGTGTTCTTCAGCACATCTGTGTCACGGCGTATGGAGAGGCGGCGTCCGCTACCTCTGAACTAAACACACTCAACATTTAGTTACTAAAACTTCGCTGAGCATAAATACTTACATCATGTATAAATACATATGCGGTTTGTATAAATATATTAAAGTTCGTGATCAGACATCTGCTTTAATGCCTGGGTTGTTTTTTTTTTTTTAAACAAAAATGCAGAATAGAATTATTTTTTAAAGATTAACATCTTCACTGCGACACTGAAATCCTGTTGTTTAATCTGTTTCCGGTGTTAACGTTTCATCACCCTGAGCGTAGTTGTGGCGGCGCTCAGAACAGCTGACCTCACCTAGACCAAACAGTGTTCTGTATTTGACTACGCACTGCTGAACCACCACCATGCAAGTTGTATGTTTGTTTGTTTATTTGGGTTTTAGGGCGTAACTTGCCTCTTTCTGCTGCGTCCCACGTGCCTCGGAAGTCGGATTTCGGAGCTGGGAATGACGTCACGCCTGACGTAACTGTGCTCCATTTGTATAAGTCAGAAAACCAACATGGACGCCTCCAGACAAACCACTTCTGTGCTGCTTTTTTGTCCATTAGTGGTGTTTTACCACGAGTCTAATCATAATCTGTCCCTAATAATCTGATCTCACCCTATTAAACATAACCTTCAGGTTTTAAACGGGAATTTCAGCTTCCTTTTAGGACTTTTCTTTAAATGGGACGCGGTGGGGGAAGCCAGGGTCACTCACTACCGCGTAGCCGTTAGCCATTAAGTAGCATTAGTGCCACCTGAAAACAACACATTACACGGTATTTAGCGCATCAGAACAGCGTATCAACACGAGCGCAGGTAAAACCTGGACAGTGCTGTGTGTACCACTGATTGATTAAATGACCCAAAAACACACAGAAGTTTAATAAACAAGATATAAAACTACAGCTTTCGCTTACTGTTCAGGCAGGGGGTGCTGTTTTGGAGTTTTAACTCTGGGTTGGTGAGGAGCTCCCGACTTTCGAAAGTCGGAAAGCCGATCTCAGGGGGCGTTCCAGTGGATATTTCTGACTCGGATATCCCGACTTCTGAGTATAAATGGAGCGCATTTATGATATAATTTATAATAAATGCAGCTCTGGGACTCGCTGCCTCTGTGGTGTTCATCACATAACAAGAACAACACAAACACTGACAAGTCATTCACTGGAATATCTTTGTAAGACAGAGGAACAGGTAGGCAAATAGAACTTTACGTAAAAAAAAAAAAAATTCCGATAATAATGAAAAATAATTTTTGTGAGTTATCCTTTATCCTGTTTCTTGCACATAGGTGTCGCTAAAGTGCGTCAGTCGATTCGAGTCGATCATTCGACTTGTCGCTCTTTTCGGGTTTTCATTCTCATCCGTTTTATAATGGTTTTATGATTTATTCTCAGTTCACAAATCAGTGCAGGATTTGTTTGGCTCAGAGTGTACTCATTAAATTGAAACTGGAGGTTCCAGAGCGTACAGCGAGCCCCTCCAGTGTCGCCCCAGCCGTCTATTTCTCAGGTGGCTCAGTAAATTCATGCAGCAATTTGAACCAGTTTTTATGCTAATTTTTTATTTATTTATTTATTTTTAAAACAGCACCAGGACAGACCTGCGTTTATTTACCGAAGCTTCAGTGTGTATGTAAAGTCAATTCTGAGAGCTGATTAGTTGCACCTTGTCTAGATGGAGTTGAGGGAAACGTGTTTTGTTTGCCCGGTTATGGGAACGCGGTGTTTTTCCTCGGCTCCGCCGTGTCACTCACAATTATGTAAAATCAACATCCTGCAGTAACGTGGCTCCCAGGTGGCAACAAGATGTTCTTCTTCTTCTTCTCTATGCCAGAGCCCAGATAAACTCAACGTGTGTGTGTGTGTGTGTGTGTGTGTGTGTGTGTGTGTGTGTATAAGAGAGAAATAGATGCCCATGTGTCTGTAGCTGATGTCATGCAAAAGACTTTATAACAGACCTGTGTGTGTGTGTGTGTGTGTGTGTGTGTGTGTGTGTGTGTGTGTGTGTGTGTGTGTGTGAGCGCAGAAATTCCCGTCAGTCTAGTGTATAACACCTGATATGTTTAAATAATCACATTTATAAATGAAAGCCGGTCTATTCTCTCATCTTGTCTTTCTGTTCTCTACCTTTTCTGCGCCGTTGATTTCTAGAATTAGATTTGGATCCATTTTCATTGTTTTGTTCTGTTCAACTTGACGACAATTTTACTTCACTTCACTCCAGTCACTTATACTGTACTTTATTTTGCTGCTTTTTTTTTTTTAATCCTGTTCTGTTTATTATAATATTTTCCGCCGTGCTGATGCGTCTGCTTATTGCTCATCACATTAACCACTCATTCATCCTCATTCATTCATCTTCATTAACAGATAAGTAGCGAGTAAGTAATCGCTTTTGATTAGCCACGCTGTGTAGACATTTGTTTTGATCTAATTTGCATTTTCTTTTCTTTTTTTGCTCCTACATTTGCTGTTGTGGGTTATTTCTATTTAATTATTTATTTATTTAAGTCTCGCTTGAGAAATGAGCGCTGTACGAGCCGTGGAAGAGGAGCATCGTTAGCGTTTACTTTCGCATCAGTGAGAGTATCGATCACGCCGAGAGGAGAGAGCTGACTGAGGCGCTTTATACCACACGCTAACAGCACATTCCTTTACTTCTGCACTAAAGACGCTCTGAGCGAGGAAATAACAGCAGCAGAGTCACTGCCTCCAAGCAGACGCCGAGGGTTTTACAGCCCTCACCTCTTCCTGAACATTCGCTCCTCTGTGGTTTCCTTTTATTCTTCAAATCAAGTCGAGTTCGTACTCTCAAAATCATCAAACAATCCAAATTGATTAAATTCCTTACGTTTTTTTGATTGGTGAAAATTCCAAAGTACAAAAATATCATATTATAATTAAAACAAAAACGTTTTTTTATTCTTTGAAAGCACACCTGAGCTAAAGTACCCATCAAGAGCCTTTTTTTTTTTTTTTTGGTTAAAGCTGAATGCCTGTAAACCATGCCTATATTCCTGTTGCTTTGCAAGCAAAATCATCTCAAAATAAAATAAGATGTATACATAAAAATGAAAAAAAAATCATATAATTATCTTCACAATGTCTTATTTCTGACACAAAAATGAACGCTTTAAAATGTCCTTACATTTTCTGCTTGCTTCATTTTTGATAAAGTACAATTTTTTAAAATACATAACATAAATGTGTCATATTATGGTACTTGATCACATTTATGATGAATCTCTTGATGAATTCACACGTTTTGTTTTGTTGGGGTTTTTTTTTTTTTCCCAAACAGATTTTTTTTTTTTTATTTGATTTTTTTTTTTTAAATATTCTGCTTTAACAAAAAAAAAAGTATTTGAATGAAGAAGATAAAAACTGGAACAATTAAAAGAATTTTTTTTAATGTTTTTTTTTTTTTATAATATATATATATATATTTACTCATTACTGCCAGTCAGCTCTTTAATAGAGTTTATTAAAGTACTGATAATATTTATAATATGTATTGTATATGTATCATGATGGTATTGTAGTGTGATTTTAATGTCATATTTTATAAATAATGTATGACTAAGAAATTAATTATTGATGATAATTGACTTGCTGAAGTTGGGTTAGAAATCATTACTCACGTTATGTAGATTAGTGATCTTAATTAAAGCAAGAATTTAAAGATTTATGCAAATACAATATTAGGTCATAGTTATTAGCTATATTATTCTGAAAGCTCTCAGCCAAAAAAATAAAAATAAAAAGCAAGTCTTGGCTAATAGACTGCACTCTAAGATAAAATGTGTTCCAATGTAACTCATTAAAGAATCATTTATTATTAACACTTTATTGTAGAATTTCTCTAGGATACAGTGTAAACAGACTGCGAGGCTCGAAAAGCTTCGGCCTGCTGGTTTCACCTTAGACAGCTCTCACATGGCACTTTAGTAACTCGAACTGCTTCTGTTCTGTGATTTCCGTCGTGCAACTTCTGACCTCAGTTTCCATGCGATGGTGTCTGATACTGTGCCAGAGGTGCGCTCAAATTCAGCAAAACGAGACAGGCGTTTCAAGCGTACGGGTTTTCATCGAGTAAAAACACGTATGTGAACACGACAAATATAGCTAAGTCTAATTTAGCATACTCTGATGAGGTTAGGTGTCCAAGGCATGATTTCAGAATTTCTATACTTAACGCTTTAGCTGTATGCAATGTATACCAGTGCTAATGCTAAGCATTGATGACGATAGCGTGCCGAAATGACGCTTTCAGACATCAGCAAATCGGCGTAGCTGAAAGTTGGACAAGTTAACTATTTGAGTTCTTGGCCCCACCATCTCCTCGGTAGAGGAATGAACGTTCCTTAGATGTATGAACAGCTGCGTCACTCTGTGTCTTCAAATGACAACTGAAGACCTCCTTCTTTCAAAAGTACTTAGATTAGCACTTTCAGTATTTATTATATATATATATATATAAAAACACCAAACCCTCTCTGCGTGCTTTCTTACAGTTTTCTCTACCAACAGAGGTTTTAGACTGATTGTATTGTAAGTCTGTGACTTGGTGCACCACGATCAGGCTGTACAGCGTGGGGCATAAAGATCTCTCATATTTTGAATGAATATTAAAAAAAAAAAACAAAAGAACACAACTATCTAGAAAAAAGTGATTGTTTCTGAAACGTACATTAAAAATAATTTTGTTTAATGAGTTTTAAAAATTCTATTGATTTGATATGAACATGAGCCTCATCGGTACTCAGAAGAACAGATGCAGCGGGAACTTGTGCAAGAATATTCGCACATACTGTAGGGCTCTTGTTCTGATCTGTCTCAGGTCATTCTTGAACCAACATCAATTTGTAAGGATGCAGTTTCAAATCGCATGCAGAATCCTCCCCAAACTCCGGCTCGTGCTATGCTGCGCTTATGAGCGGAACGTTTTGGCAATTGCCGACTGGATGCTCTTACTGCTGCCACATTTTCACGTGTCTACAGAAAACCCATGATGGGTTCTGAAAAAGATCGAGAAATTGTTGTAATAATTGAGGAAGAAAATGAAAATGATGGAGCCTGGCCTCCCAAATGAGACCCGTACCGCCTCTCTACCGCCAGTACAGCCCGCACGGTGCCCACTCCAAATGTGGGAGATCTTTGTGCCCCACCCTGTAGTAGTTACTGATAGAGACTTCACAGCACTTAAGTCGCTCTGGATAAGGGTGTCTGCCAGAAGTCGTAAATGTAAGAAGATTAAATAAAACTAGACTGCATTTCCGCAGAGAAAATGCAAAGTGTGCTTGCTCAAATGTTGCCAGCACCAGCAAGCACACTAATTACTCCTCAAGGTCCTAGAGAGCACCGGTTTTGGCACGGAATTGTATGGAATTTTCTTTCTTTCTTTCTTTCTTACTGTTCTGGAGCAACTGTGACCACATAATTTCCTCAGCGATTAATAAAGTATTCTTATTAGGAAAAGCACACAAATGACTCCTCACGGTCCTAAAGAGCACCGGTTTTTCGCAGAGTTTCAAGGAAAAACGAGATTACCGAACGAACGACATGGGGTAACATAACCGTTTGAACAAGCCATCATGCCCGGATCGGCATGGACGTCTCAGAGTTGGAACGGTGTCTCTAGCTCGAAAGCCCTAGGAGGAGAAGGGGGCGGAATAAAACGGTTGAACAGAATAATAAAAATAAGGATGAAACTTAAGAAGAACAATAGTGTGCCTGCAGAGCAAGCACACTAATAAAACATTTGCATGTTTTCTGCAAAAACTCCTATCTGGGCACGCGTCTCTCTCGGTCTAGTGTCCACGTTCGTTCACTGAGAACTACCTCCTCAGACGTTTGCCTTTGTTTGCTAATTTGAACGCATTTCAGACCTTACAAAGAAATGTGTGGTGTTTTTATTTTTTTATTTATTCGCTCAACAATAAAACTTAACAATAAAATCCGTCACAAAGTGAAATATTTCAGATGAAGACTGAGCTCTTTCATTACCTTGACAGGAAATGCATCCATTGCGTGTGTTGTATACCTTCATGAATATATAATTAGAGACGTTTCTGCCTTGAACAAATGGGCGGAGTCAATGCAAATTGATTGATTTGATTTTTACCTGCAGTGTGATTTTAGCACGGGTGTGAAAGTCACTTCATGAACATTGATGATGTGTAAACTAATACACCTGAAGGGCAGGTATGAAACTTGTGGAAGCCTTGTTTGTGCTATTTGTAAACAAATTTAAAACGTATGTTTGTCAAAATTATTCGACTTATCACTGTACTACCGCAGGAGCATGTTTTTATTTGAAATATTTACAGCTTGTTTACAGCTACAGGATCAGACAGATGGATGTAATTTTGTGTTCGAATTGTATTTTGAAACCTATTTTGATACAAATGTGGGGCTATGAAATATGGCAACAAGATAAATGAAACTTTAAACTTTAGTGAAGCAAAGAATAATTTTTTTTGCGTTGATGAATCATAATAATAATAATAATAATAAAGACTTAAAACAATAAAAGTATGATTTTTACTATATTTTTTCAAAAGTGCGTGTGTGTCCCCCATTTCGTGTCCCTTCTTGCTACGTGATGTTGATCTCGTCGTTAAATCCTCGAGTTGGAGCAGCTCCTTAATGTTGTGGATGTCTTGTACTGACCCCTTTATGACCTTTAACCCCGTCACCTCAGTGCAGTATTTCTCCGCCATTTTTCCACCGTCTCTCATTACAGTTCAGAGCTATCATAGTATACTCTCAGGGTTTGTTTTTTTTTTAACCCTGTGGTGTTAAACTCAGGGTCTGAAACCTGCTGACGGAGACTGACTGCGTAATGAAGACGTGACGGGTCAGGTCTGGCGGTACACTGGATCGCACGTCGAGTGTCTTGTGGTTGTACTGTTTTGTTTTGGTGTTTTGTGTTTTTTTTTTTCTCCTCCTCATTACAGACGTGTCCTGTTTACCTCCTGACCTCAAAATGCACTGCTGTCTAAAGGATAGCAATTACACAAGCCTCTGTACTTGATTTGCTTCCACAAAAATGCCAAAAAAGGTCATATAAATATGAGGTGTAAGAAAAATTAATGAACAAATGCAAAGAACAAGATAATGTAACCTCACACTAATAATAAACGTAACATTGACTTGTTTTCTTCTTTATTTAGAAATTATTAAGGATCATGATGTATGTAATGGTGAAAGGTGTAAATGCCCAATAAAACACTACATTTCAATAAGTGTTTGTTGGAAACTACTGACATGCACATTCATTCATTCATTCATTCATTTATTTATTTATTTGAGTCCATCATGGGGCTTATTCACCCAGTCTGGACCTTCTTTCATTCGTTTACCCTGGGCATTTCCCTTGGCCTTGCGTTTCTTTTGTCCTCCTCCTTTTTTCCAGTTTAGGGCTTCTCCCTGGCCTGCGTCGTCTTCAGGCAAATCAAGATTGTCCACCGGCCGGCTTGGAGCTCTTGTCCATCCAGGGACTTCATGCGCTTGTTCTGTCCATCCTGAGGCTATATCTAGGGCTTCTGCTTTGCCTGGGGTGGTTTTTCTTT
Source organism: Chrysichthys cranchii (assembly GCA_030068335.1). NCBI lineage: Eukaryota > Metazoa > Chordata > Actinopteri > Siluriformes > Claroteidae > Chrysichthys > Chrysichthys cranchii. The sequence continues at coordinate 19,897,155 of JAQMCW010000009.1, forward strand.
CAAGACTGGAGCATCTTCTGTCCCACCAGGGGCATTTTTCATCCATCCATAGTCATTTTCTGTCCAACCTGGGGTTTCTTCTAGCTGTTTACTTTTGGCTTGTCCATCATGGGACGACTTTCTGGCCAGTCTGAGGCTTCTTCCTCGATTCAGTTTTGGGGTTTGTCTGCCATCCCTGAGGCTTCCTCCATCCAACCTGGGGGTTCTTCTGCCCCATTTCTGGCTTCTTTGGCCCAGCCTGGGGCCTTCTCCATCCATCCTTGGGCTTCTTTTGGGCATCCTGGGACCACTTCCATCCAGCCCGGACTTTCTTCTGTCCATTCTGGAGCTTCTTCTGATCAGATCCGGGCTTCTTCCATCAAGCTTCCATCCAGGCTTTCTCCATGCAGCCTGGAGCTTTGTCTGACTTCTGTGGCTTCTAATGGCCAGCTTTCATGCAGACTAATACAGTTATATAAAACAGCCTACAGTTAATCTGAAAGGCCTTTGGAGAATGTGTATTGAGTGTGCGCTGGATTGTGTTATTTGAACATGCTGTAACGTCATATTAATGTTTTGTAAATTTTCACCATGCATATATGAATAATACATGTCACATGTAACATAACACAGTGGTGTGATATATTGTACATCTTTGTGTATGTGTGTGTGTGTGTGTGTGTGTGTGTGTGTGTGTGTGTGTGTGTGTGTGTGTACACTCCTGGAGACTCATAGTAACTGTGATTTATTTCCCCGACATGACACAAACAATGCCCGTGCTCTTGTAACACACCATTGTGTTTAATTCAATAGCACCATTGAATTAGCCACACTTCTATTTTGAGATGATTTCATGCCCAGCAGGCTGGACTTCTCAGAGTGACCGACAGAACTGCGGCAGAACCACGTTTATTTCCACAGTAAACATTTTCCTCAGACGTATAGAATTTCCACCATTTCTGGTGACAGCTTTCTCCTGTGCCTCGCGCTCTAATGGCAGAGTTAATACCCAGTGTTGATTTTAATCAGAGCTCTGGGCATAAATACAGGAAGTGACCTGACACTAAGGGCTTTAGGTGACGATGTGTTTGATTTATATTCACAGAACTGCTTCACCTTTTCCACACTTTATCCCCTCGGTTTATTTGCACCTGTTGCTGTGGAAACGGCACGGCACGGAAAGTGGATTTTAATCATAAAACATCAAGTCAGGTATCCTACTACGCATTCAAGACGAGCATGGGGTGTCAGTACTTTTGCAAGGTGCCGTTGGATTGTTGTCGTGCATGTATGTCAGATACTTTACAGTGTCTTCCGGTTAACTTGCACATACCTTCAATTATGACTGAAAAAAACAAACCACAACCCTCACTTCATTTTTAAAGTTTTGTTGCTAATCTCTGGAAGAGTAATTTGCTCAGTTCTTGTTAATAAGTGCCATATTCGGGATATTGATTAATAATTTAGGAACGATTTGGTTTGCATATTTGCTTTAAATTGTGTCTTGTTGCCAATGTACAACTCCAAAAACCTTCTCATAGATTCACAGGTTACAGTCGGTATGCTTAACAATTTCTAACATATATAATTTAAAAAAAAATGGTTTATTTAATGATTAACAAAAGTTCATATCAAATCAGCTGTTTCTTGTCCGTTTGTAAATCTAAAAATCGGCGTCCACAGTATTTCAGGAAAGTGTATTGTGATTCCATTGATCACAATATTGATGACGCATTAATCCCCCGCTATATCATGGTTCACATTTTGCGTCCCCGGCTATTCGCAGATTTTTATTTCGAATGTTTCAACTCTTTTTATTTTTTTGCGGATTTCCTCAGTGTTGTAAAATATAAACATTAGTTAAAATGGAGTAAAATATTAATAAAATATCCAAGACAGTACAGTGTAGATCATATTTACACAAGAGACAAAGAACCCGTAGCGTTGTTTATGAAAACACGGTATGGGGATACTGCAAAAAAAAAAAAAAAAAAAAAAAACATGGCTGGAGGAACAAGTCTGGCCAATCAGAACACCATGTTCATATAACCTTGTTTGTGATTGGCTGCTGGCTACGACGCCTACGGTCGGGGAGAAGCAACCATCATTCGCCAACATCCCAGTTCTTTGTCCGTCGCATTACTCGCTATAAATGTAACGTTTCTACGAATTTGACACAGAATTCACATCTTTATATGCTCTCTAATGTTTTCTTTGTGTTTAATTTTGTCTAGAATGCGTTTAAAGAATGCAGGAGGATCATTTAGGGCTTAAACTTTATATTAAAAATAAATAAATAAATAAATAAAAAGGATTTAGGGGCGGTGTCTATGTCGCGGATCTTCATCTTCCATGGGAAGTTTTGGAACGTAACCCTCGCGAAAGACGAGGGATTACCCTATCATGATATTGGCCAGCCCTCCTTTATCCTTACCAGTTAATTTGTAATTCCACACTTTTTGTCCTTTTGTTACCTCTGAATTAGAACTCTTTTACAGCTAAAGCTGATTATTTACAGCTAAATCCCGTCCCGTACATTACAGCCAGAGCAGAAGATTCAGACAGTTAACAGATTTTGAGGGAGGAATCACAAAAAGCCATGTGCATAAATGTTATTCTGAGAACCGCAATTAAACGCAAACATTCCGTAAAGGACAGAAGCCGTGTGACGTCCTGTTGCAAATCCAATCAAGTCATTAAAGTACCACGAAGCCTTGTTTCATAAGTTTAGACAGATGCACATTGTCTGGGTCTCCTCCAGGCAGTCCATGCCATGTCCATATGTAGGAGATGGACTCCTCACACGTTACCCCCATGCAGTGAAGAACAACAAACATCTCACACAAAGCCTGTCCTGTTGGTCTCCGGCTCCTAAACTGTGACTTCACACATGCACTCCGGCAGGATCCAATATCCAAAGCCATCCGTGCCAACAACAACACAGGGTCTCATCTTTCACCTGTTCAGAGAAATAAACCTCAGCGGTTCCTCATAGTCGGTGATCTGGGCATGTTCTGAAGATGCCTGATCCTTCACGGTTCTCTCACCGAGCTGAAAAGCTGCGTACGATGATCCACTCTAAGCGCTTTATAAACTTTTCATAAAGAAACTCCACTCTGAGCGACTTGCATCTTCAACAGTGTGCAGGATTTATTTTGTAATAAAGTTCTGTTATTTTTAGTTTAAACCTAAAAATAACCTCATGTACTGATGTTTGATCTGTATATTGGGCTGTCTTTTGCTTTCGTTAACAGATTCCTTTATTACCCACAATGCCATACAGCTACCTCCTAATAGTGGGGCATATTTTGCCCTCCCTTCACCTTTACTCAAAGAGAGCGATGCAGCGGCGCTTTAGTCCTTTAGTTTAGCTCTTTCCCCTCCTCGTCTGTACACTCTGCTCAAACAGATCGGCTTCCGAAGCTTCAACTTTAATGTTAATACCGCTAGTCATCATGCTGGTCATCTCGTAGATCACTGACTAGCCAAATCGAGTGTAACTTGGCGCAACTGCGTCGTATATCGCATTGCATTCTGGGACTTTGAATCCAGTGTTTGTGTCAAAAGTGTCCACTTTTCTCTATGTTGGATTTCTCATTATGAGGACGTTGGGTGCAAATAGGCGACGGCCAAATACACGTCTTCCTTCCACCCTGGGAAAGCTAACGTCCGGCCTAAGGTTTGTTCCAGCCAGTCTGGGGCTTCATCTGTCCATACAGGGTCTTCTTCTGAACAGCTTGGAGCTTCTTTTGGCTGTTGCTGTGCTCTTGGTCAGGCTGGGGCTTCTTGTGTCCATTTCAGGACTTCATCTTGTCAGTCTGAGGCTTCCGTCCTGAGGACTCTTCCATTCCACTCAGTGTGGGGCTTTATTTGTCCATCCTGAGGCTTTTGGCATCCAGCTTGGGGCTTCTTTCTTTCTTTTTTTTTTTTCCTGTGCTTCTGTCCAGCCCAGGGCTTTGTCTTTTCATTCTGGGATTTCATCTGTCCAGCCTGAGGCTTCTTTTGTTTGTCCCTGGGTTGGCTTCTGTCCACTCTGGGGCTTCTTCTGTCCAGTCTGGGCCCCGCTAAGTTTGGAGGTGAAATTGTGTAGAAAGCTAGAACTTGAGGATAAATATGTATGATCACACTAGGCCTCATATATATTTAGAAGTCAGCATGCAGTGTCGTGTATGATTTGAGGATATTTGAGGAAAAAATGTGAGTTACATTCCTCCAGTGGAAAATGAGCAACACCTAGCAGACTTTCTAGCTGGAATGGGGGTCACAAACCAAATTTCTGTCACGCTTTAGCACTGTAAACCTGCCAGCTGTGCTTCTGTGTTGACGGGGCAGTAATTGGGTCCGAGCCGGAGGGTAAACCTGAGCTCTGGAGGACGTGATCTCAAATTTTCCAGCTCACCTTTTGCCTTCTCTTTCTCAAACCATATTTTGCTTTTTGCGTCCTCTTTTTGGCTCTTTTGCTTTGTTGTTTCATCTCTCTCTCTCTCTCTCTCTCTCTCTGTCCTCCTTGTAATGGATGAACTGTATGTGGTTGGCTCTCCACCTTTCACTCAGCTCTATTTTTAGCCCCTTTTGTGCCAGGCTGAGGGAATGCATGAAGGCAGGGGAGCATATCTTGAGATCCAGCATGGAAACTGTGTGTGTGTGTGTGTGTGTGTGTGTGTGTATGTGTCTATGTGTGTGTGTGTGTGTCTGTATGTGTCTGTGT
>JAQMCW010000009.1:19902449-19912919 GCA_030068335.1 Chrysichthys cranchii
GATGCAAAATTTTGGCGAATTTTTTGGTCGGGAACCGATTTGTTCGTGTTTGGAGGCGTTCGTGACCAGAGGTTCCACTGTGTATGTACTATAAGGGCACATTTAAAAAAAAAAAAGTAAAAAGGCTCTGGTCTACGCTCGTGTTCTTTGGGTGTTTTCTGGTTCTAGCTTTCCAAAGCCTTTGGAGAACGAGAGGCCTAGTGAGGCCTAGGCTTCTCCCCTTGATAAACACACCAAGTAATATTTACTGTTGGATCCCTCGTTTTCAAGGTATTTTGAGGTCTAACTTTTTAAATGTACGTGGTTTACTTTTTGAAAGAAGCACAAAGAATACTTGAGGGTTTTAAACAGAGCATGGAAAATAAATAAACATGAATGTGCTGTTTGGCAAGAAGTTTTAACTGAGAGAACTTTGGTTTTAGCCATCATCCAGACCTGAAATCCAGGGCAACCCAATAAACCCACCCGTTTTAATGCTTTAACTACATCTCAAACTTAAACTGAAACGCCGAACCTTACAGCCTCTATATTGTTTACCCAGCTGACCCCCGTGTTTGCGACTGCAGCGTTATGGTTCCCCTAGGCATCATGCATCATGCTGCTACTTTAATGGTTTAGTACTCTAGAGAGAATGTATGTACGCTGATGACAATTTCAGCATTATTATTGTTTTAATAATAGCCATCGGACGACGGTCGGCGCCGGCGTGTGTTTGTGTCGGGGGAAAGTTTTGCGTTTAGTTCAAGATGCATGTGTGAGATACGTGGAAACCTCTTGTGCTCATATGAAAACGTTCAAGTTTATGTAGAAGTCTAACCCTGAGAAGGGGAATGCCTCAGCTGAAGTCGAAAGTAGGAGGAGCTTCATTGGTGCTGCAGCATGAGAAGCCCGAGAAGGGAGGGAGAGCGAGAGAGAGGGAGCACGAATACATCAGTGTTATAGAGAAAACGAGGGAGGGAGGGAAACCGAGAGGTAGAGAGAGAGAATAAGAGGAAGGGAGGGAGTGAGTGAGGAAGGGAAGCAAGGCTGGCTGTGCTCTCTGCACCGCACCACTCGCTCCTTCATTATCATTCCAGACACTGCCTTCTCTGAGGAGAACCCTTCGCTCTGTTTGAAATGCCAATCACCGCTGGCTGTCCTTTCATCCGCGATCACACGCACTGAAAGCACGGGTGAAGCGGGAGCCCCGCGGATGCCGAGAGGATTTCCCGCTCTTCTCCGTCCGTCCATCCATCCGACTGTCCAAAGTAACTCTGGAAAAAGAAACGGATAACGCTGTTTAGGATTGCAGGATCTTGCCCAGACTGTTTTCCGCCTGTGATCTCATCAGCAAACTAATCAGCGCTAAGAGGACAGATGGGGATCCTTTAATCAGAGTGGTATGGACTTTACTTCCTCTTTCCTTTCTATTATCCACTTTGTCTGTGGCATCAGTCTGTCCTGCTCCATCACAGCTGTGCAACCCCTGGAAAAGGCAAGACCTGGACCGAGGAACTCAAGGGTGAAGGTGGGGGACGTCAGTGCGGGTACGTCCTGTGTGGTCACCATTTGGCCTCCTAACTGCCCTTCTTACAGCGTGTCTACCTGGAATATAGACTTTTAACCCGTGTATAAAAAGGATTCCTGTGGACTGCAGAAACAAGCGACTCGTTCCTGCTGAGATGGCAGACATCAGGCATGGGCATGTCTATCCCGTCTGCCGGGGCCAGCAGCAGTCTGGGCGATATCTGCTGAGTTAGGGCCCCCTCCCCGAGGAAAGCTTCCTCCATCCTCGTTTGCCCACACACTCCTTTAACAAGATGAACACAACTGAGCTGAACCACAGTGCTCTGACCTTCTGCCTTCTGGACATTGGTTACTCTCAGATCTTCAACACGTGCCTGCTGGAAGTTGTCGTCATCCTCTTTCTCACCGTGCTCATCATCTCCGGTAACTTGGTCGTCATCTTTGTGTTTCACTGTGCACCTCTGCTCAGCCACCATACCACCAGCTCTTTCATCCAGACAATGGCGTACGCTGACCTGCTGGTGGGAGTAAGCTGCCTCATCCCATCCCTGTCTTTGCTCCATCACCTGAAAGGGCTGGACGAGGAGCTCACCTGCAAGGTGTTTGGTTACATGGTGTGTGTGCTGAAGAGCGTCTCCATGGCGTCACTGGCGTGTGTTAGCGTGGACCGTTACGTGGCCATCACGCGACCCCTGTCCTACGCGGCCTTGGTGACCCCATGCCGTCTTCGTGCCTGCATTGCGCTCATCTGGATCTACTCCTGTCTCATCTTCCTGCCGTCCTTCTTTGGTTGGGGTAAGCCCGGGTATCACGGGGACGTCGTCGAGTGGTGCTCATCGTCCTGGGGCACCCAGCCACTCTTCACCGCCTTCATTGTGGCGGCGCTGTACGCGCCCGCAGCCCTCACTGTGTGCTTCACATATGCCCACATTTTCAGGATATGCCGCCAGCACACCCGACAGATCAGCGAGCGCCGCGCGAGGTTCGGCCCGCAGGAAACCGAGCCGGGCGAACCGCCCGGACCCGACAAGCGCTACGCCACCGTGCTCTTCCGCATCACCAGTGTGTTCTACCTGCTGTGGCTACCGTACATCATCTACTTCCTGCTAGAGAGCGCTGGAATATACCGCCATCCTGTAGCCTCCTTTTTGACCACATGGCTTGCGATCAGCAACAGCTTCTGCAACTGCCTCATCTACAGCTTGTCAAACAGCGCCTTCCGGAAAGGCCTCAAGCGCCTCTGTTTGATCTGCATAAAACGCACAGACACCAAGAAACCCCCCGGAGTGCCGCCGGCTCCTCCTCGCCCGGCCTGTCACGTGTAACGCCCAGTACGACCCGGAGAGTGTCGCGTATTGTATTGTCTGTCGCCAGCTCGTCTCGGTCACACTCTGGAAACAGGCTTGTTGGCTTCTGGGTGGCGTTCCCAGGTCTTGTCCCAGAGTCTGGTTGTCTTCGTGACGAATCCTCGAGACAAAGGAGTCACCCTTTCACCCCGACTGTTAATGTTGATGGGGTAGTTAGGGCTGGTGTTTTGTGCAGCGTTGAATAACAGTTCTTTATGCAAAACATGACGAACCAGAAGATGAAAGAAGAAAAAAAATGTCATGACATTTGAAAAGTGTAATTGTGGGATATATATATATATATATAGAGAGAGAGATAAAATGTCAATGGAAAAATCCTAGTTTTGTAAACTCAATGCTTACGTACATCATCTGGCGAGTCGTATGACCTCTTAACCAATGAGCAACATCATTTTAACACTGATGAACCTTAACCACCGAGGGCTGATGTTTCTTTCTTTTGTTTTTGGGACAAAGTGTTATCAGGGAAACCTGTGACTGACCATGTGCCACATTTCCTCGTTATTCCCGTTAGCTGCTTCTTTAGCGAGACACTTTTTTCTCCCTTTTTTGGGGTTGGGGGGGGTACAACCTTGCCTCTGGTCACATGGCGAATGTAAGCGTGGATCAGCAAACAAATGAACCATTCTGCCTGACTCCAGATTGCACCAAGATGCACTTTCTCACTGGAAGACATGGGACCTCACTGCATCGTTCTCTCTCTCGCTCTCTAGTTCTGTGCTGTTTAAAAATAAATATCTCTATATATTTTAGTCATTACCCATGGGTGATGTCAGTCTCAGAAAATCAGCAGCTGAAGAACCAACGTCCTGTTGACTTTTCAGAAACACATACCTGGATATCTTGCATTGAGACGTTGGATGTGATGTTTCATCATAACATGCAGCATATGTGTAGCAGAGTCGTCTTCGCATGTTTGGTTTACTTTCCAAAATCAAGTTCTTGGACTTTTAGCGCTGTACGCCTTATGGTAATATTTATCCAAAAGAGAAAAAAAAAAGCAAGAAACAGAAAAACCCACACCTGGGTGTAGGACACACAAATACAATCATGCAAAAAAACAAAAACAAAACATTAAGGGTATGATTTGTGGGAAAAAAACAAAACAAAACAAAAAACAACGGCTACATGACTGTTTTAGCAAGTTTCCAGTATTTCCTCCTGTGTATTATTAATCTTTCTGTACATAGTTCCTAATTTATATACGTGAAGGTGCCAAGAAAATGGAGGACACTGGAATCTGCCTCTCTTTCGTCGTCATCGTCGATGTCGTCTCGTCGGTATTATCCCTGCTGTGAGCGTGAAGTCGGTTCGTTGTCACACTGGTCGACACTTCAGCGGTACTGTTTAACTGTAGATAGCTTTGTCTTCTAGGTGACCAAAGTGAACTAACTATTTAACGAACGTGAACGTTTCCTTTTTTGTAATTCTTTAAAACAAAACAAACAAATGAACGAACAAAAAAAGTAACGACGAATGAAAAATGCCACGTTTTGAGAACATATATGCAATGGCGTCTCCTGTATTGTGGGCTGTGTGCGCTTGGGAAGAATCTATTTATTATATCGATATCGTGATCGTTATGAAAACTCGTGTCTCTTGATGTTTTGTATACAGTAGAACTGTGATGAAGCGAACTCTTTAGAGAATTTTCTCAAGTAACGGGCAGTTTCGACCAGCAAAAAGAAGAAAAGTTGTTGTTTGGTATTTTTTTCCCTCAACACGTTACTGCATGGCCGATTAGACTGTAGATGTCCTTTTCTAACTCTGATCCATACGCAGTATGATAGAGCAACAACAACGTTGTCTTTGTACTTGGAGATGTACTCGATGTCAACGTGAGAGTGTTGCCGTATAAGCGTGGTTTTAGACTGTTTCGTAACTGCCATGTTAGGGCAGGGCGCTGTGCAATACGTCTGTTGTGGAGGTTCTGAAATAAAATGGCAGAACCACAATATCACATACAATAGAGGCGAAAAAAAAGGGCTTTTATTTGTTCCACGTGTTCCAGCTGTGTGTTGAAACTTCAGATCACAATCTGGTGGCCTCTGGCCGTGCGCTCGGACGCATTTGGACTGTAGCCGTAGTGTTCGAATGAGAGTGAAGCGAGCCGAGTGTGAAGTCTTGACTCCAGAGCCATCTTTATTATTAAGCGCACATGACTTTGTGTTTGGTGTCCGTGTTTGTTAGTTACGCAGAGCAAATAAACAAACGTGCGAAAAGCTAGTTCTGAGTTTTATTCATTTCGCTGGGTCAGACTCCGAGGCTGAGGATTTTTTATTTATTTAATGTAATATATATTTTTTTTTAATTCAAGAGTCTAAACCACACTCGGAATGCACCCCCCCCCCCCCCCCCCTTTTTTTTTTCTTTTCTTAAAGGACCGATTTAAGTTGTTAAATTGTTTAGGATGGCTTTTATTTCTTTTTCTTTTCTTTGTTTGTTTGTTTGTTTGTTTGTTTCTTTTTCTTTTTCTTTTCTTTGTTTCTCTTCTTTCTTTTCTTTCTTCCTTCTTTCTGTCTTCTTTGTTTCTTTCTTTCTTTCTGTTTCTTTCTTTCTTTCTTTCACCCCTTTTTTCTTTAAGGTAAAAACAGAATGGTGTTCCCTGAAGGGGAGGTGGTGGGCCTTGTGCTGAAAATATTATTTTACAGTACTTGAAGATGTTTAATGCATTTAGATATGCTACTAAATCAAAAGGTACCGTTTGCAAACAAAAACAAACCTACAAACAAACAAAAACAATTTAACACTGAAAATAAAAATTAAAAAAAACGTATAATTAAATGTTACCCTTTTAAAATGATAAACATTCAGAGCTGAATTGTAACACTGAATCAACTGCCTACACCCCATTTTAATGGTTATAAAAATAAACGATACTGTGATCCCTACAATATCTGATATAAATTTTATCATCATGATATTAATATTCCTGTGATCTTTACCAGCTTTATATTATACATATAGAGCTTTACGTTACCCAAGTACACCTTGAACAAGTTTGAATGTTTTTACTGCAGAAATGATATCCAAATACAAAACATCTTGAATACCAACAAATTTTACAAGTCAGTTAGTCCTGTTGGTGCTTATTGTTCTTGACGAATTTAGCTTCTTTGCTAAAATAAATACATGCACCAAGCAAAGACCATTTTGAGCTTGAAATGAGCATGAAATGTCTAAAAAAAAAAATATGTGCTATACTGAAGACTTCAAATTAGAGCAATCTTACTGATGAGGTTACTACTGATCATTTTATTGGTCATCTTCATCATAAAAAATGACTAGAGTCCAGTTTGTAGTTGTGTATCTGTGTCGATTTGTACAGATTCAAGTTACTAGCAAAGCATTTAAACCAACTACAAGCTTTAAATAATAGTTTAATGCCAAAATGTTATGTCGATGTGGTTCAGAATTGCTTATACAGTTGGGGAAAATGTGATTTTACACCAATTAGTACTCATCACCTCTGAAACAAATTTCTAATTTTTGCTAGTGACTTTTAACAATGTTAGAGTTTTCACTGATGTTCAAAGCAAAACAGTGGAGGCTTAAAAGTGGGGAAAATGGATGAAGTAGATCATTAGAAATTCGGTCATGGGTTAAGACTGACTTGAGAGTTTACTTGTAAAGGATAAAATAGTTTTGTGCTTCGAGTTTTATAAAGTTAGCTGAGTTTTTGCGACATTCTAGCTAGCAAAACTGTATAAAAAGAGAAAAAGAAAAAAAAAAAGTACATTCCCGTGATGTTTGTGTGGAAAGCTGAGTTTGTTAATAATCTTGCATGTCACTAACTAATGTTTGTAATGTTTAATGCGTTAATGCGAGGTTGATAAGCTGATCTTAGTTATAATACAAGATCTTCATAGATTTCGATAAGTAACAGTTAAGATTTAGTTGTTTTTACTTTTAAGTAACAACGTTCTCGTGGACGGGATGGTGATTCCTGGATGACGATTGGCTGACGGAAAGAATCTCATAAAAACAAAGATTTTGTGCAACTTTTGATTTGTTTGATTTCGTTTTTTTTGGGGGGGGGGTTTGCATTAAAAAGTTAACATTTCAGAAATATTCACACTTTATGTAGGTGTTTTAAACCAGAACGGCCTCCTGAACCTCTGTGCATTCCTTTACCTGTTGAACCTGGGACGATATCTTTACATCTCTGGTCATCAACGGCGATTCGCAGGTGGGTTTTCTTCGTAGACGAGGCGAGGGGTAAATTTAGGCAAAAGGATTCCGCGTTGATGTCATGTTTTAAAAATGTATTTTATTTATTTATTTTACGTTTTCATGCCTGCGTTCTTGGGTTCCTTTTTGTTTTTTGTTCTTTCTCTGATGCCAAAGTTGTTGTTTTTGTTTTTTTTTTTCTTTCCTGTGGGAAAAGCTCTCTGTTCTTGCAATCAAAGTCAAGGGCTAGGCGTCTCCAGGGAGGATTTCGCTCTCCCATGCTGCCGTGCCGTATTAGGACGTGGGACCTTGCGCGCGCACACACATACACACACACGTTTGCTTTAATTTTAGAGCTGATTTGCAGTGCTTATTCAGTTTGCCCGTGTATGTTTTTCTGAACTTGCGTTTAGAGTTAGCATCTGGTTGGTTCTGTGTGAAGTCCATTTTTTCAATGGGAACTTTTTTGTTTGTTTGTTTGTTTTTGCTTCAAAGTGTATTCCGATTGTAGGTTATTCCCCATAAAAAAAACAAAAAATACCCCACACATTAAGACACGTGTACGGTGTGTAGTCGGTGTGTAAGCTGCTCTACTGTACTTTATTATTTTATTTTTTTGTAATGATGTCATGTATGTTTTAGCATAACCAATGCTGATATTTATACTCTGGTATATCTGCACTGAGGAAATAAATGTGATCCTGAACAAATAGGTGTGTGTGTGTGTGTGTGTGGGTTGGTGTTTAATGCGTGTTAGGCGTGACGCAGCATGGTTATTGAACTGGTTTTGTGATCTGCAGTGTCATCGAGTGCGTAATGGCGGTAAAGTGCTGAGTGTAAAAAGGCGCTGGGGCTCGCCGGCATACCGGAATATTCTCACCCCATTAACGGCATGACATCTCCTCCGCCGGCTCTCCTCCAGACGCTGAGCCAGGACAGGGACGGGGAAGACACCTCTCTCTCTCTGTCTGTCTCTCTCCCTCCCTCTGTTTTTTATCGTTCTCTCATTCAGAGGGTATTTTAGTCGTTGACGGAACACTGGGATCTCTCATCTCTTTCCTCTCTTTTTTTTCAATCTCTCTCTCCTTTCGTCACGGCATCTGCTCTCTCCCTCCCTCCCCCTCTCTCTTTCACCTTTCTTTCCTCCACTATCTGTCCCCCATCTTGCTCTCTACTTTCTACTCCTCCTTTCATCCTTCTCTCTCTCTTCTTTCCTCCCTTTTTTTATTTTCTCTCTCTCTCCCCTTTCTTCGCTGCATCTGCTCTCTCCCCTATATCTCCTTCTACTCTCTTATCCGTTCTTTCCTCTTTTTCTCTCTCCCTTCGTTTCCTCTTCTCTTCTCTTCTCAATTTCCTCTCTTTCTCTCCACTCTGTCCCCTCTTCCCTCCTGTCTTTCCCCTGTCTCTCCTCTTCTCAGTTTCCTTTCTCTCTCTCTCTCTCCCTCCCTCTGTTTTTTATCGTTCTCTCATTCAGAGGGTATTTTAGTCGTTGACGGAACACTGGTATCTCTCATCTCTTTCCTCTCTTTTTTTCAATCTCTCTCTCCTTTCTTCGCTGCATCTGCTCTGTCCCTCCCTCCCTCTCTCTCTTTCACCTCTCTTTCCTCCACTATCTCTCCCCATCTTGCTCTCCACTTTCTATTCCTCCTTTCATCCTTCTCTCTCTTCTTTCCTCTCTTTTTTTAATTTTTTTTCTCTCTCTCCCCTTTCTTTGCTGCATCTGCTCTCTCCCTCCGTTTCCTCATCTTCTCTTCTCTTCTCTTAATTTCCTCTTGCTTTCTCTCTCTCTCTCCTTTTTTTCTCTCCCTCTGCTCTCCCTTATATCTCTCTCTACTCTCTTATTCTTTCCTCTTTTCACTCTCCCTTCGTTTCCTCTTCTCTTCTCTTCTCTTCTCAATTTCCTCACTCTCTCCCTCCCTCTGTTTTTTATCGTTCTCTCATTCCGAGGGTATTTTAGTTGTTGAGGGGAACACTGGTTCTCTCATCTTTCTTCTCTTTTATTTTCAATCCCTCTCCTTCCTTCTCAGCATGTGTCCTTCTCTCTTTCACTTCTCTTTTCTTTCTTCTCTACCTCTGCTCTGTCTCCCCTATCTCGCTCTCTACTTTCTGCTCCTCCTTTCATCTTTCTCTCCTGTCTTTCTCACCGCTCTCTGCTCTCTCTCCTATATCTCTCTCTCCTCTCTCCTCCGTTCTTTCCTCTTTTTCTCTCTTCCTTCGTTCCCCCCTCTCTTTACTGTGCCTCTTTCCTAATTGCTCCTCTCTTCCCCATCTCTCTCTCTCTCTTTCTCTCTCCTCTCTTCCCTCCTGTCTTTCCCCTGCCCCCCCCCCCCCAGCGCACACACAGACACACACACACACACACACTTTCTTCAGACCAGTCCCAGATTTCTTAATAAACTCGTCCAAAGAAAAACAGGAGGCCATTTTTGCCCATTGTTGTCATTTCAGGAAAAACAATCGGGACGACAAAAGTGCAGCGTTTCCCACGGACTCCTCCCTCCATCCTCCATCAGACACACCCACATCACCACACCAAAGTGTTACTCACGGTCCCTCAACCGTGACTACTTTTCCAAAACTGCAGTAAAGCAAACAATTACACTTTTTAAATCATAAAAAGAAAATTCCTGCCAGAGACTGAAATTCACAGCTCGCTCACTCGCTCGCTCGCTCGCCCGCTCACTCATCTGCTGGGGTGCTCCGGTTTCCTCCCACCAAGCTTGTCTATCCGTCTCTATCTTTTCCTCTGTTTATTTATTCCTCCAAGTCTTCCCCTGTCTGTCTGTATTCCTCTGTGTATCTCATTTCCTTGTCCTTTCAGCCATCCATTCGTTTATTTATTCGTCCATGTATTCATTCGTCTGTCTGTGTGTGTGTTTATTTCTCACATCGTGTTTATTTGTCTATTCATCTATCCATCCGTTTGTTCGTTTGGGTGCGAGACGAGGCTCAGCGTGCGCTATCAGCCTCTGAAATCCGCGTTCGTTCCGCACATTGATCGCAACACCACGCTTTCAGATGTTCACGGGAAAATCTTTACGGGTTCACGATTAAAGCAATAAGCTGATTTTTTTTTTTTTTTCTCGTCTCATGAACTTGAAGAGAGGAAAAGAAGGCGAGGCAGCTCGAGGAACAGGGATTAATTTGTTTCATGGACGTTGGACAACGTTAAGTGTAACGATAAGTGTGTTAATAAAAAGTGTGGTGTGGTCTTTCTTTAATATACCATATTCCCTGTACCCTCGAGCGTCTGAGGCCACGAGTAACTTCAGTCACGAGCATTTTTATTTAATAAAATGTCGCTGTACCCACAAGCAATGTTTGGAGCCACGAGCGGTACCGTGAGCCGCCCGCCTTGTTATCTCTATATGCATAAACAATGGGGAACAAGGGAAACATGCGGGTCAGCGGCGGTCAGTCCCTCACA
>JAQMCW010000009.1:19931998-19944910 GCA_030068335.1 Chrysichthys cranchii
TCCTGTTGCCACATTTGTGCCACTTCTTCTTTTGTTCTTTAAACTCCTTCTGAATTTCCTGCTAATCATTTCATCAGCAAATTTCTCTTCTTGGAATTTTTATTTATTTATTTATTTATTAGTTGGTGTTGTTTCAAGATTGATTGTTGTGCTTATCAGATGAAATGTACTTCGACCGAATCCATTTCCTCTTTCCGAACACGTTGAGGATCTTTTCCGTCTTCGCTCCAGTTTGTTCCCATCTTGTTACTCTTCTACTGGTTCAACATGGAGTTTAAGAAGGAATTAACGGTCTATGTGGTTGGGAATATTATGGAATCATTTATTTATATGGACCGTGGAATATTTTCTTTCTTTCTCACACACACACAAGGACTCAGCGATGGTTACCTCAGTCTGAGGCGTTGGTGGGGGAAAAAAATAAGTCATAACTTCAGTAACGTATTAAAGAGGAAACTTTCTGAAACCCCACAGCTGTGGGAGAAACCTGATGGTTGTGAGTTCAAGTCTCAGGACTTTACCCCAAATCCGCTCAAGCTCGGGGCAGGGATTAAATATAAACCTGATGCCATAAATGTGTATAAATGTAAGACTTTAAGGAATAATACACTCAAGGTCATGCTGTGATATGAAAATAATCACCAGCAGGGTAGTGTGATGAATCAGAGTCACTGTCACCACCAGGAACGTGATTCATTTACAAAAATAACCGAGTTTTATTTACGTCTTATGCCACAGCAGGCTGTCAACGATTCATCCGTTCTGTATTATTATTATTATTATTATTATTATTATTATTATTATTATTTGTCCGTTTGTAGTTACATTTAATGCCGTGGGATGTCCATGAAAGCAAGTTTTTTTTTTGTTGTTTTTCCCCCTCTCCCTGTTGTCACTTATGTTACAGCAGCTGGAAACAGACGTTCACTCATCTGCTTGACTCGTCCTCTCTTGAAAATTTGTCTTGTTATCGAGAAACTGCAAAGCGTAAACTCCTCTGTCCTGAAAATCTGTTGGAAAACTTACAGCTCTACCTCTGAGCAAACGCTGATGCTGGAGACTCCTTCCATGAAAGTTACCCAAACGTCTCCTCACAGGAAATGCTCGCTGTAAAAATGATCATCAACCTGATCTGCCTTGAGCATGAAACGACCGTCAGAGGCGCTGTATGAGGAAGCAGAAGGCCAGCGGCTTCTTGATCAATCAGAATCGAGAGCGTAAAACCGCGTACAGCTCTTTTACAGTCGCGAGGTTTCACGCTGTACGAGAACACGTCCTTCATGGAAGATTATACGGTGACCTGGGTGAATGGGTTCACTTGTTCTCGCACCACAGGGTTGTAGAATTTAACCTGGAAAGTGTAAAAAACTAGTTTTGCCTCGTCGTAATGGGAAAAATGTCGTATTACTGCCACAACTCAACAAGCCGCCTGCCTTTAAAATCCCGCGCTTTGTTTGTTTTGTTTCTTTTTCCCGTACGATTGGCTGTTGCATGAGTTTGGCATCCTCGCCAAAACTAGTGGATGTTTAGATGCTTTTATGTGGATTTTAGACGAGTGTCTTAGCAGTGCGCGCAGTCTGAGGTTTGAACTGGGATTCACGTCACACTTGATGTTGTTGGTCAAAGTGGTACCAAGTTGTCCACTAGTTAGACATACCTAAACCACTGATATCAACTCGCAACCAAGGATCATCCTTCATCCTTTATCCTTTATAACCGGGCACGACGTGGTACAGGGTTACGAGCCCTGCTGAACGTCCAAGGTCAGCCTATGCGTGCTGGATTTCCTGTTCTGCTTATCAACAAAATGAACTCTGAATGAACGGTTCATCAGACACTTCTGGATGCAGTCCAAGCACAGACCTGCCAGCTCTGGGGTTTAACTTTAGAACCTCCCAGGCACAAACA
Organism: Chrysichthys cranchii; assembly: GCA_030068335.1. Classification (NCBI taxonomy): domain Eukaryota; kingdom Metazoa; phylum Chordata; class Actinopteri; order Siluriformes; family Claroteidae; genus Chrysichthys; species Chrysichthys cranchii. The sequence goes on from JAQMCW010000009.1 coordinate 19,933,907, forward strand.
CAGACCCATAACCACTCCGCTCCCATACTGATGTATTAAAGTCACGGGTAGGGTGAGCGCAGACCAGTGTACACAGGTAAACACGCGGTCAGGTTCAGTCCAGTAATGCTGGAATGTCATGAGCGAGGGAACCAAAATGCCTGCCTGGTAAAGGTGGGAGCGTTTGGAGTTACAGACCCATCAGGATCATGTGGTGAGAAATGGCGACCCCGAGTACCTGTTTATTTGTGAGTGAGTGTGTGTGTGTGTGTGTGTGTGTGTGTGAGCGAGCTCTTTATCTTGCTGCAAATGTGTGTTTAATCCTTGTGCCTGTCTAAGGTAAGGTAAGTCTCTTTGATGAGGTGAAAATTCCTTGACTGGGAAGGACTCGTTTGACGAGTAGAGCCGGACGCGCCTGCGCTCAGAAGAAGCAATGTGCCAGTTTTTTGTTTTTTGTTTTTTGTCGTCGTTATTGTTTTGTTTTTTTTTTATCCAGCTTTCAAGAAGGCGACCTGACTTGCAGGCCCGATCGCTTACTGTGTTCTGTTTCGCTCGGCGTTGTCTCTGACTGACAAGGAGATAGAAACACGCCCTGATGTCTTTGAGTTCATGTCTCATCTTGACTTGTGTTTGTTTTCCGTGCGAGTTTGGCTCAGTGTGAGGCTTCATATCGCCATAGTGGTGTAGCAGCAGATGGTGGAACGAGGCCACTGCCCCACTTAATAACACAGTGTGAGTGTGTGCGCACCACGCGTTGCGATGTTCAGCCTTTACCCCAGTTTCCTGTATTCCTCTTCTTCCTCTTCTGTCTCCAAAGATAATGCTGATACTCGCACAGCTTTAGTGCTAAAAGTCATGACCGTGCTGTCACTAGACAACCGAAAACACGTACACCCCAATCTAGCTAGTGACAAAGACTTAGCAAGCGAAAGTTTACCTCAGATTTCTTGCTAAATTGCTGCGAAAAGACTTTATTCATAGCATCAGCTATAACCTCCATGGACCTGGACACTCAAACGCATTATAGTCACTGATAAAGAGGTTATGTTGTGTTTTGGGAGCGCACTGTCGCTAGGCAACTTGACAAGAACACCCAAGCTTGTTAAATGGAAAAGATTTAGCTAGCAAACACTTTCCTGAGAACATGTCAATAAATTTGCAGGGAAAAAAAGAAAAAAAAAAACCCTGGACAGGTGACATTTATTACGCTGGAACCTCCATGGAAACGCAAACGTATGTTTAAAGGGTTAAATTCAGGTTAAATGCACCGTGGCTAGAGATCTGGAACTAGATTAGCCCAAACTAGCTAGTAATCAGTGTTTAGCTAGCGTGTAGCAGTGTTTTACAGGCACAGAAGGAGTGTGTGACGAATAAAAACATGACCAAAGGATCAGGAATGTCAACATTTACCTCAGATATGTTGAGTAAATAGTAAAAAAAAACAAAAAAAACAAACCAAAACCCTCAGTGTAATTGTACTTAGCAGCAGTTGCTAACTTCCATGGGCCTGTTGACTATTAAAAAATACTGTTGTGTTATCGGAAATCATCAGGTAGTATTACAACAATGGGCTGTGTGGAAGCTAAACCAATGTAGCAGGTTAGCTAATATCATAGTTGGGTGTATCTAAATATAACTAGCTAGCATTTATCATCGGGAATGCTGGCTTTATGAAATATGGTATTAGATACGGGCAAGGTATGAAATGAGAGACTGTACAGTGTTGTAGGTTTCATTAACTACAGGATCGAACACACACACACTTTTAATGGGATTTAAATGGTTAAGTGAAAGTAAGGCTCGAGAAGAGTGCTGAAGACTGATGCGACTTTTGATTGGTATGGTTCCTGGGACACGATCAGGGAAACCTTGGTGTGAATTAAAGGCTAACAGATTACCAGGAAAGAGGATATCTCTCTCTCTCTCTCTCTCTCTCTCTCTCATATACACACACACACACACACACACACACACACACACACACACTCGTTGACTGTCCATACTATACAACACCATTTCCTTAGCCAGCTGATTTAAAACCTTTTGTAACGATCTGGCATCCCATCTCGGGTGTGTACCAATCTCACGCCCGGTTTTCCCAGGATAGCTGTAAGCGGAGGAAAATCCTAAAGTAGAAGCAGCAGAAAAGATCATCTGGGGGAATTTTCTGGAAATTGAAACGACTCCGAAACAGACGGGGGAAATTCCTTAACGTGTGATTCGGTCACCCAGAGAATTCGCATTAACGTCTCTGTCGTTTGATCAGGTCCGTCTGTGAGGATGACCTCACGCTGTGGTGGTACCGTATCAGCAGGGTGCATCTGATCTTCACGTGACGGTTCACTCCATTGGCTGTGTGCGAGATAGAGAGTGTGGAAATCAGAAACCTCAGCATTTGGTTGTGTGTGTGGTTAGGTGAAGGGAGGAAGTCACGCACGTGTGTAGCTTGCGTTTCGCTCTCGTGTATATGAGGCACGGGGCGATGAGACCATCGGATGTTTACTATCGTCTTTCACCAGATTTCTGGATTTAGATACGTCATCTAGACCTGACTGAAAACGGTACTGTGTGTGATAGGAATACAACTGAAATCAGCAGCTTTAACATTTTAGGAATGTGTGGTTGATTGCAGGGAGTGAAAGGTTAGTAGTGATGTGAACGTATCGCGCTGTGACTTTTATACGTTTTGGCTCCAGGAGTCTGAATGATCTGAAACAACGTAAACGTTTCGTTTAGCCTCAGCACTAAACGAAAAGTAAATTAGATTAATACAGGGTGGGCCACGAAAACGTAGCCCACCTATTGTGATGGGAAGATAAGATGAACGAGCAAATAAGTAGTTTTTATTCACTTAAACAAGTCACACCAGATGCTGAAGGTGGACCTCGTTCACGTCTGTGCACCTACACATGGGGCGACAGACGGAGTGAAAAAGGCCAAAGACTGGAGGCGGAGCTCCTTTTTCATGGCCCACCCTGTATTATTAATAAAGACTGTATGTTTTGCCAAATTGCTGTGGTATAAGAGGATAAACATTTTGGGACACGCTGTTTTTGGAAAATAATCAATTTCATAGTGGTACCAGGTACTCAGCGTGGCATCAGACTGTACCATGACATGCTGGGGTGGATTAATTTCCTTTAGCAGCATGCTCCTTCGTGTGTTTCTTTACTTAAAATCGTTGGCTAATTCTGTTTCTTGTGTAATATTTTTTCAAACAAATTTAGTTTAGTTTAGTGAACTTGTTAATTACCCGTACCCGCACACGGAGCGTAATAATCATTTCCTGTCTTTTTGTTTTTTTTCACGTTATGTAACTTGTGTGAATAATGTATTATATAAGTGGAGCAGTCTGGTGTAAAATGGCTATAGGATGCCATTTAAGGACGTTGACGTACGTGTCGTACCAGTAGCAGGGGAGGAGCGTTAATCGTTTTCAGGGTTTAAGTCGAGCCTAACACTTCTTGTTTCCAAAGCCGTGTCGCTGCTCGTCTCTTGTACCCATTCACAGGACCGTTACAAAAAGAACAAGCAAAACAAAAACGACAGAAGAACCACAGTGTCTGGTTGCCAGGTTGTGACTGTTATCAATGCTTATGTTTCAGTTAGGACTCAATCGTCTCCCTAAATCACTAAATGAAAGGCTTACTGAGAGTTATTTGCATTTTTGGCACGCAGCAGTTTCTTCAGCATGAAGCGACGCTTTAATGAGCACTGAGCCACCTGGCATCGCTGGTAGGGGACACACAAGGCGGCTCAGCGTTTCTGTCTGCTTCGTCGAAAATTCTCAATGATGTTCACTGTTTTTAATCCGTAAGATGTTTTTTTTTGTTTGTTTGGTTTTTTTTTTGGATGAAGTAAAAAGCCTCTGACACTGCATCTCGTTCTGACTCTTTGTAAATCATGACGTGATTCCCAGCCAGACGGTGACCCGCTGAGTCCCGGGTCCTTTCCCCTTCCCTCCATGGTGTCTTTATTGTCCTTGTCGTGCTCGGGTCCTGATTCCTATTCAGCGCGGACACCGCGACGGCTCTGCCGATTGTTGCGTGCTCACATGCGTGGAGTCCGGGCTGTTTGTCCACCTGATCTGTGGGGGGGGGAATAACAACCCAAACAGAATTGCTTTCTTTTCGCTAACGTTTGCATTTTTTTTTCCATCTTGCAAAACCGACACTTTGGGTTTTTTTTTTTTCGAGCGAATAAAAATATCTGAAAATACTGCCTAAAAAAGAACACAATGGGAGTGATGATTATGGTTAAATGAGGACCATAAGGAACCAACCCCCCCCCCCCCCCCCCCTTTTTTAAAGTAAAGTTTGTGCTGTTTTTTCTTTTTTTTTAATCTGTACAGAACTAAAAGTCTCACCCAGTTTGTAAAGCATCCTCATATTTCTTTCAGATTGACCTTAGTACGTTGATAAACGCTGATAAATCACCAAGCGTGCTCCTAGCGCGACTGATTTACATTTAGCCACACCCACAAAAGTCCATAAAAGGCAACACTGGGAGCATCCAATAATGCAGCTCAGCCAGTGCAGAGGTCCTGCTCCTGTATACACACAGTAACGCTTTCTCATGTTATCGGGCGCCATTACTTTTCTCTTCATTATATTTCTAGTCATATTTGACTGGCTTTTTTTTATTGCTCTCTTTCATGTGAACATTTATAAAAACAACTGGGTTTTATTAAATTTATGTAATTGTAACGAATAAACGATTCAAACATGACGGTGCGTGCGAAATCGCAGCAACCCGCAGAGACTCATGCGATCTTGAGGCGATCATTCGGCTAAATTTAGCCAAACCCGGAGTGAAAAGTTTTCCTCAAACTGTACGTTTGATTTACATGTAAATGGGTTCATGTCCAGCGTGCTAATTGCCACGGGACGTGGCTGTTGATTAGCAGGGCATTTTGAAACTAGTTATTTTCACACGACACCCACTCGCCCTTAATTTCCTTTAAACGTGCATAAGCTTGAAACTGGAATGAGTGTGTGAAAAGTCCGTGTGTAATCTTGAAACTTGAAGAGATGCCAAACGCTGTATACGATCTCGCACTGTGTGGGATATTCTGCTGGCCTTTGATGACTTTATGCTGAGAAGTCGACTGCAGCGTTTGTAGTTTTATGTAGTTTTTGTTAATAAAAGGGCAGAAATTTGTCATCGGTCGGAACGCTTTACTGGTCATACTTTTATATTATCACATCATACGCGCGTCGGGTGAATTTACACGTCAGCGTCCTTTGAAGGTTAAAAACGACACCTCGTGAGAAAAGGCACATTTTGTAAACAAAAAAATTAAAAACGGTGAAATAATGAACGTACAAAGGCATCCGTAGCTCGCGCCAGAGCATGGAAATGTGTTAATGTTGCACCGGGTGAGCTTATGGAGTGCTCCTGAAGTCAGAGGTGAGGCGTGTCTTAACGTGTCCTCCACCGTGTCCCGAAAGATGGAGAGAGAGTAAACACGTCATGAAGCTGCCTCCGGGGACGCGCCAAGGTTTCGGCTGAACTTCTGGAATGGAACGGAACGCTAAACGCTCACGTTTTCAGGACATTACATGCGGCGTGACTTTGCAGGGGTTCGATTTTCTGCGAGTTTCGTTGTACGCTTGGTTGTTATTAGGCAGAGTACGTGTTCTTTTCTGAACACGCGCAGGGAACGCACACGTAGAACAAACAGTTATTGTGTTCCATCCTGTCGTGTTCCATCCTGTCGTGTGGTAACGTTAATACATAAAAGTTGTGCCAGTCGTCTGTTAAGAGCGCCATACGAATAGAATCGATTTCATCGTCTTTGATTGCGTGAACCAGAAAATAACTGAAGTCGAGGGTCCGTACTGTGTGGAGTCGCGTCCTTTGCAACCTCCTCGCGTTCGAGCTGCAAAAATTGGTATTAAAAAAAAAAACCAAAAACATGGGCGCCTTGTGCTCTGATTTCCTCCTCGAATCGGCAGAACTGTGCAAAATAATCCGTGTTCGAGATTTACCAAGCAGATATGTTTGTGTGTTGTTTGCTCCAAAGGTAATGTACACCCCGACTCATTTAGAGTCGGGGTAAGAAGCACTGCTTTGTCTACCGTTGATGCCGTGAGCGGCCATGTTGGTCTGACCTGTAGGATTATGAGGAGTTTTCTTTGTTTTGTTTCTCGTCAGGTGTTAAAATTTGGACGCAACACTAAGCTGAAAAAGTCTTGAAGTATGACTCCCCATGTTTCCTCCTTGATCCTTTGGTGTGACACTCTGGGCGTGTCCCAGACTCATCATCATCAAACCCTTAGGCTCTGCTCAGAGCAAAGACCCCCCCCCCCCCACTACAACTCTCCATCGCTGTCTGTCTGGAGCTATCTTCTTCGCCTCTCCCCAGGACATCTTGATGTTCTTCGGCTCTGCATCTACCGTTCTTCTCCATGTCAACGCTGGTCATCCTCTTTGCGGGTTTCCTTGGGGGTTCCAATCACTGCGCATGGCATGTGATTCTACTCTGGTTTTCTGACAGGGTGTCCTATCCATTTCCATCTTCTGATCTGGATGGTGGTGACGATGGGCTGCTGTTTAGTTCGTTGCCATAACTCCTGGTTTGAGATGTGGTCTGTCCAGTGAACACGCAGGATACGGCGAAGACAGGAGTTGGTGAATATCTGTAGTTTATTGTCCAGGCTCTTGGTGTGTCTTCATGTTTCACTCCCATATAGAAGCACAGACTTGACATTGGTGTTGAATAAGTTTAGTTTGGTGCGTTGACCAAGGTTCCTGTTGTTCCATACGGGTTTGAGACTGACTAAAGCTTGTCTTGTCTTGTTGATCCTGGATGGCACATCTTCATCTGTTCCTCCTGTCCTGCTGATTATGCTGCCAAGATGTGTGAAGTGCCCCACGTCCTCTAGGGCCTCTCCATCCATGGTAATAGGAGCTTCTTGGTTGGTGTTGATGCGATGGTTTTCAGAAAAGCACCAGGGTCATTTTAACCTACAACAATGTCCTAACGTGAATTATCTACGAGCGGTTAATTATCTTAGCTCTGAACTAGCGCCAACAAAACCAGCTTTGGTTTGATGAATGTTAGCTTAGCCGGTTACTTAGGGTTGACTGGGTAAGTGTTTATCGTGACCTTGGACACGTGCGCTGCTTCTCCCAATTCTGGCGTTCATGCACAGCGTTGTTGTTCTTAGCGTGCGCTCATTTACACAGCGATGCTCCGGTAAACCGATTTAAAGATATGCCTGGTGCATTGATTCATGAAGAACCAGCGTCTGACGTCCGCTGGGATCGTAGGGATCTTGGAAATGAATCTTTCTTTCTTTAAAAAAAATTAATGTTGAATAAATTTGTATAAATTTGTGATCAGATGAGCAAATCCTGCATAAAATGGAAGGCGACGGCGTATGGAAATGCATTATTTTTTTTTAAATCTCATAATCCAACCATGGAATCATGCGATTAGGAAACGTCTGTCAGCTAAATAGAAACATGCTGGTTGGGTTTTTGTGATCATTGCCCAAATTCTTCTCCTTCTTCTTTCTTTTTCGTTCTTCTTCTTTCTTTTTCGTTCTTCTTCTTCTTCTTCTTCTTCTTCTTCTTCTTGAGGTTTGGTTTGGAGCTGGGTTTTTTTTGTTGTTTTGTGTTTCTTTTGTTTTTCCTTTTTTTTTTTTTGGTCATATCCTAATCTGCCCCCGATACCGAAGTTCTAACAATGACACAGATTGTAGATTTATCAACAGATAATGTTCTGTGTTCATTCACTTGCGCTGTGATCCAGGCTCTGCTATCGTGCAGATTTCGAGGCTTGCCTCACGTCACATTCCTTGCGTTCCCACTCCCACATCTGAAGCAGCGCGTGATTTGTCGACAGCGCACATGTTCAGACATGCCGGTCCTGTGTAAGTGCACTTAATAGGAGCGTTTCTTTTTTTTGTTTTTTTTTGTTTTTTTTCCTTTTTTGGAAAGGTGTTTGTAGATGGAAGTAAACTTTCCTCTTCCAGATTGCATTCGATTGTCCGGGATACGAATCCGAAGCCCGGCGCAGGAACCGTGGGAGAGCGAGGCGTCCAGCGGGGGACTATTTGACCTTTGGATGACCTTTTAGATGTGATGTTTGCGTAGCGACAGGGCCTAGATTACACCAGAGGCCTTTTTGTTTTTCAGTAAATGCTACACTTAAAAATGAATTCTTAGCATTTATATTTATTAAAAGTGTAAAAAAAAAAAAAAAAAAAACCAACAAGGCCGTATCTTATGCTTAAGAAACGTATATCAAATATTTTAAAGGAAAAAATAACCCCTGAACTTATCGGAGACTTATTATCCTGAGACACGGACAGGGTGGTTCCTCGCTCGATTCCTTCCTGTCTCGCTCCCCAAGCGGCCGGCCGAGATCTGAGGACGACCAGAACCCGATAATTACGTTCACTTCCTTTGACTGGACTTTCATCTCACACAAAGGCGCTATGGTGAAGAGCGAATGCTGATTCACAGACGGCACCGTGTGTGTGTGTGTGTGTGTGTGTGTGTGGATCAAATGTGTCATATCCCTTCTTCCTCTTTCTCCTGAAATGAAGCTTTAAACTCGACTATGGCGCAAACTCGTGAAATTCCATACTCTCCGTCTCTCCTCCTCTCTCTTTCTCCCCTTCTCTTTCTCTCTCTCTCTCTCTCCCTCTCTGTCTCTCCCCTCTCTCCCTCTTTCTCTTTCATCTCTCTCTCTCTCTCTCTCTCTCTCTCCCCCTCTATCTCTCTATCTATCTGTCTATCTATCTATCTCTCCCTCTCTGTCTCCCTCTTCCTCTCTCTCTCCCTATCTATCTCTCCCTCTTTGTCTCTCTCCCTTTCTCTATCTATCTATCTATCTATCTATCTATCTATCTATCTATCTATCCATCTCCTGTCTCTCCCCCTCTCTGTCTCTCTATCTATCCCCCCCTTTCTCTCTCTCTCTCTCTCTCTCTCTCTCTCTCTCTGCAGGAATACATTCCAGATTTGTACTCGCACTTCTTAAGTATAGGTTTGGAAGCGCACATGTACGCCTCCCAGTGGTTCCTCACGCTCTTTACAGCCAAGTTTCCTCTCTACATGGTGTTTCACATCATCGACCTGCTGCTGTGTGAGGTGTGACGCTGCGCTCATCAGCATTTCACTCGGAAATCATCATCAACATCGCTAATCATTAATCGTTCATTATTGAGCTGAAGTGTGCTCTTTGTCTGAATCGTTCTTTAACGTCTGTTCCAGGGAATCAGTGTCATATTTAATGTAGCTCTGGCTTTACTGAAGGTAACTAACACACACACACACACACACAGCTCCTTTTAGTTTAAAGTTTTTTGCCCTTTTTGAGCCTTACAGGTGTTTTAATACGCATTTTTTAATGATTCATCAGCACTGTTAATCTCTTACACATAAAGCTTATTATTTAAACATTTACTTTAATATTTTGGTGGTGGTGTTTTTTTTTCAGCCACAGAGATTTTTATCCCTGCTCCGTCCTCACACAGAGCACAATTTTATTATAACTGTCATTAAGTTATGTCATGTTTTTGAGTATTGAGGTTTGGGTTTAACCCAGTTAGTAAAATTCACCAACCAAATAGATCAATAATTATATGCTAATGATATCTTTATATCTATAAAAATTTCTGTCAAAAAATTCTTTTGGTAACAAATAAAACAATGTCATTGTTACAAAATTAAAAAAAAAATTCACCTCTGGAACAAAATGCAACAGTTTTAAACGTTAGATTAATACGGTGAAAATTAATAATAAATAAACAAATGAATGAATATAAATCCACCACCGGAGCAAAATAAAATAATGAAATCCCACCTTCCCTTTGGGTAAATCTAAAAAAAAAAAAAAAAAGTGAATGAATAGAAGAAAATTACTATTATAAATTATAAAAAAATTGAAGGAAAAAAATCCACCAGTGACATTTTTTTTTAATTCTGGCTTGCTACCCAAATTAAAACAATTTAAATATTTTATTGCTTTAACAAGAAATATTAAATCCCACCAGAACTTTTACAACCATACAATTTCAAATGTACATTTTTTTAAACATTTTTAATTTTTACATTTTTTTAAATACTACAACTGTACCAAAATGTAAATAAGAAAATAATAGCACTAATGTTTTTTGAAATCAATTTCAACACTGTAATAAAGTGTTTTAGGAATTTTAGGGGGGGGAAATGCAACACACAAAAAAAAAATTAATGATTGATTAAATAAGTAAAATAAAAAATGTAAATACATTTATATTTTATTATTTAGAATAACATTTACATACTCTACATGTATCTAATTGAATGTTAATTATTTTTGAAGATTTTCTATCTAAAATTGAAGATTTTTACTTCCTTTTTTTTTTTTTTATTAATTTCATTCTTTTATTTTTGTAATCTAATAGCACTATGAAAGTACATTGGAACCTTGCATTGTGAGCCTAATTCATTCCGGAGACGTGCTTGTAATCCAAAGCACTCGTATATCAAAGCGGGTTTCCCCTTACGAAATAATGGAAACTCAGATAATTCACTCCACAACCCACAAATATTTATATAAAAATGACGAAATATAATACAAAATATAAAATAAAAATACATAAAACTGTCATGAATTTGCCCGTGCAGAGCGTGCGTGCAGCACACCTGTTCTGAGCACTCCCAATAGCGGCGCATGTCAGAGAACTCGTGCAGCTAAAGACTACTTCCTGGTTTTCCTCCGCAACGCCACGGCGCGTCACATGGGTGGCGGCAGGTGTACCGGGTTGGGACTGATTTGTGGGAGCTATAAAAAAGACTCACTTTGGAGCATTTTCCGCGCTCTTGCCAAGCCTTACTCTTCCCGTGTTTGCTTTCTCCGGTTCTGACCAAGTTCTGTTTCTTGTTATTCAGCCCCACCACACCTGACGACAACAACAACATAACCTGCACTTTACCCTTAAAAAGACTGGTGGCTGGTGTGAGGGAGACCAGAGAGGAGGAGAGGGGGGAGAGGAGGAGGATTATTGTGTGTTACTTTCACTACAA
>JAQMCW010000009.1:19959213-19970649 GCA_030068335.1 Chrysichthys cranchii
GTGTGTGAGGTGTGTCTGTGTGTGTGAATGTGAGGCATGAATGTGAGGTGTGTGTATGTGAGGTGTGTGTGTGTGTATGTATGTGAGGTGTGTGTATGTGAGGTGTGTGTGTGTGTGTGAGTGAGATGGTGAGAGCTCTGATGTAGGAATGCGGTTCACTCCTGTTACACTCGTGCGTCAGCGTCCTGCACTGGAGCTCTGCGGTCGGCCGCGTGTCCCGAGCTGAAAGCCGTTCTGTGCGTGTTCACGTCTCGCGTTCTCTGAGCCTCTGCTGGCGGTTTGGCAGCGCGACTCCTGAGCTGAGCTCATGTGCTGATGAAGCTCCTCGTGTAGAATATCTGTCTGCAGGAGTAAAGTATCTCCAGGGGCTAAAAACAGAGCGGAGCCCCGCCCCCTGTCTGTAATGGCTTTAACACACGGCTCTCTCTCACCGGGAGCCAATCAGCGCGCTACTAACCCTCGGCGTCCGGGCTCTCCGTGCTGTTGCCGTGGCGATCTCTCTCTCTCTCTCAGCAGTTTGGTGACTCAGAGAAACTCTACACTGTTCAAGGAACTCCTCATTTCACCATGTGATGATCGTAACCCTGTCATCACACACTCCAGTGTCGCCAAAGCCTTCATCAGATCTCACTCAGCATGAGGAGGAGGAGGAGGGTTTATACCTCATGCAGTGTAAAGACGAGGGCTGGAGCCGCCGTACAACTTTGGAACCGTTCACACATTAATGTACTCACACCATTTAACGTGCGGCGTACACGTTAACAGCGATGGACGCCGGGTTAAACGACGTTTCACAGAATGAACACTGAGATGAAGTCCGTCTCGAGCTTTGGTGTCGTTGCTCAGTAAGCGTACAAGCGGATCGCGCAACTTGGAATCAACGGGAAACTCGATTTCTGTCTGTGTGACAAAACACTCGCCACGTTTATTCCTTTTACACTGATAGCTCAGCACTCGGGTCAGAAAGTATCGCACAGCCTTATGTTTACGTTTGTGCTGTCGTATAGCCTGGCGTTTGCATTTTGAAGCGTCGTACGGTGTGACGTTTTGAGGCATCGTACGGCGGCGTGTTTTAAGGAGTCGTACAGTGCGGTGTTTTACGTTTTTAGGTGAAGTACAGCATGGTGAGTTGGGGTGTCATGTGGTGTACTGTGTGTGACCTTTTGCGTCATGGCGTATCTTTACAGCGTGACTGCGCTGTCAGCTCCTCTGCCAGCGGCGGTGCAGAGTGAACCGCAGTTCGGTGCTAGGCGCCAGTTTGATGCTCATCCCGCCCCGTGAGCCTGTTTTAACCTGATCTTCATTCAAGGTGTCTTAAATGTGGGATTCCTCGAGAAACCGTTTAATACTTGTTAGTGTGCTTGCTATGCAAAGCACACTATTGCTCTTCTTAAGTTTTATTATTATTATTATTATTCCGCTTCGTTCAAACGGCCCCCTACTCCTCCTAGGGCTTTTGAGCTAGAGCCACCCTTCCAACTCGGACACGTCCGTGCTGGTCCGGTGATGACGGCTTGTTCAAAGAGTTTCGAAATTCCTTGTCGTTTGTCCGGTATTCCCGGTTTTCAGTGAACTTCCTGGAAAAATCTGGCTGGCTCTATGACCTTGAGGAGTCTTTTCCCTGTCTCTGTATACTTGACGAGTCCTAATTCGCCAATCAGCTGTCGGACTGGGGCGGTGCTTAAGGCTTATCCAAACGCCGACCAGACCGCCATCTTTTTTTCTCGCAGTCTGTATGTTTGAACAAATATACACTTTGAAACTATTTTTATACAACTGTGGTGTGGGGTGTGTCTTTACATTATTGTTGTGGTTTTGTGTATTGTTAGTTCATATGCGGGAGAGAGAATGTGCGCATTTATACACACACACACACACTCTGCTGGAAAATCAAATCGTGAGTTTGTGTTCTATGTTTGAACAAATATAAACTGTGAAACTATTTTTATTCAAATGTGGTGTTGCGTGTGTCTTTATCGGAGCCGAGATGCGCTCCGTGCCGGTTAAGTCCCGGGAGAGAAAATGTGCGCGTTTATACTCACACCACCCACTGTTGTATAAGGGACATTTTAGGGAAGCTAACTGGCTTGTCTTTCTGTAGTTTTCATTCGTGTCAGCTCGGTTTATTCACACAGCTGTTGAGCTTTGTGTTGTTACATTCAACGTTCAGTTTCCGAGCCGAATTGCGCTCCGTGTTTTTGTTTAAAACAGAGACACGCCAGCCTTTAAAAACTGCAGCGTCCCAAATCGCTCCGTACTTCCTACATGCGCACTACCTAGGGTGTGAGTAGGCTGCTCGTTCACTAGAATGGCGATTGAGACGGGTCCCATCTTTCCGAGTGACTGGCCAAAAGGGTCAAAACCGGGAAGTGAACATACGCACTACTTAAGGAGAGGAATTGCTTGTTCACTAGAAGGACGATTGCGACACGACCTGTCTTACCGAGTGACTGGCCATAAGGGTCAAAACCAGGAACTGAACGCAGACAATAATAAAGGCTTGGCAAGTTTACACATTTGAGGTTTCTCTTACAGTCTGGCTCATTGGCACACGGCGCCTTTGAGCAAGCACACTTCGCATTTTCCCTGCGGAAATGCATTGTCAGTCAGTCCAAGTTACATATGCAGGCTGCATCTGAAAATGTTCTTCTACCCCCATAGTGCCTGCATTCGCCATGGAAAGAACAAACGGAAAAACGAGCGCCTCAAAAGCCAGAGAGCGCGTCACAGCGCTGTTAGCCAATCAGAAGCGATGTTTTTGCATGCCATGAATATTCATGAGTAAGAGCCGAAATCCTGTCGTTCTCCCCCACCCGCTCCTCCACCAAACTAGAACAACCTGAAACAGGAGCACCAGAACATTTTTCTCACCAAAACCGACTCACCGGGCGTTCATTCATTCATACGCGAGACCCCTGTGAAATTGACGACAAAACAGGTTAAGCATCTGTTTAGATTGCTGTTCTTTTGGCAGCTTCACACTCCGAGTTGGAGCGCTCCCGTCCCTGAGCTGACATTGCTGTGTGTGTGTGTGTGTTTTGCCTCCTCCCCGGGTTTGCCGATGACCTGATGGTGTCAGAGCAGTTTGACACTTCAGCGTGTAGCTGAGACGGAACAAAAACACACAGCAACTGAACATGGTTCATAATCAGTACGTTTTTATTTGCTTTAAAAAAAGTTTTTTACACTTCAGAGAATTTGTGTACGGCGATCGCTTAAGCATGTTTTATAGCAAATACAGTGACACACACAGCCCACCAGGGTGTTTTTCACTAATCAAGAACCACAGCTAGCGAACATCGAGTGTCGTCGTGTTTACTCCGAGTCGACTCGAGCACAGCTCGCGCACGGAACTTGTGCACGAATCGCCACGTCACACGGTTCGATTATGATCTTTAATAAGAGTTCAAGTGACGTAAAGTGTGTAAATGTTGGATATCTTTTCAAGTCACATTTAAAAATAAAAAAGAAAGAAAGATAAACAAAACAACCCTGAAACAGATAACCGAGTTGTCGATGTTGGACCCCGCAGGCTGAACCGCGGCGAGGCCGGAGCGAGTATCTACAGCAGCAGAAGAGTGGACGGGACGCCAATCCGCCCACACTCGCGAAGGTATCCATCAATCAGAGAGGTGTGTAAAAATAAATAAATAAAAACCAAAACAAGCACCCAAACGTCACCATGTCTTAGTTTCTATCATTGTGCATTTTGCAAGTATATAATACACCATAGTGCTTCTATGATAATACATTCTACTCGTGTACATTCCTACATCTAGAAGAGAAAAAAAAAAACCCAAACCAGCTCTGCTGCGTGGCGTTGAGGATTCACACTCGAGAGTTCGGACGAGCGAGCGAGCGGTTCGTCTTGTGAACATCATGACTCGCTCACATTGAAACCAGAGCCTGCTCACGGTCACCAGCAAAGCTTCAGGTTCACAACATAAATCCCCATTCTAACTGACACACGTCAGCAGTTCACACTTGATCTCCACCCGTGCCTGCCGAAGTGCATTTGCTCCAGATTGTTATTAAAAACCAGGCGCTTCTGAGGACAGGTGTGAATGAGCTAACTCCTCCTACCTGATATTTAAACACTTACATCACCCTAACTCCACGTGTAGACTGTTTACAGCCTGGTTGTCATGAGAACTAGTTCTCCAAGATGGCTCTAGTTTTCTCCAGATGACCAGGAGCTGCAATGCGAAAGTCTCCTTCGTTGCATCTTTGAAGGACTTCGTTCCTACAAGCTCCAAAACATCACACTCCAGCATTTCAGCTCGGTGTATCGGAGTGAGTTTTACAAAACCTGCCTCCAGTTTCACTGCGTCATCACTTTCAGACCCTTCATTTCAGGGGGAGACGCCGCTGCGACGATACGTCTGCGATAAATTAATAAAATACCTGCTGCTGGACGTCAGGAACGGTCTGATTAACGCGGACTGCCTGCGGCGAGGAGAATTGCACACCGAGAGGAGGGAGGGAGGGAGGGAGATGATGGAAAGAAACTAGAGTGGTAAGTAGGAGGAGAGAAAGAAAAGTAGCTGGGACACAGAAGGAAGAGGAAGATTTGAGGGGCATAACGGCAAGATATGAGAGAGGCAGATGGACCAGAGGGATGAAGGGAAGAAAAGGAGGAGAGAAAGATCTGAGCAGGATGAGGTGAATACAGAAAGGTAGCTGGGTAAAAGATTTGAGAAGCATGAAAGAAAGAGTGAAAGGAAGGACAGAAGGGACAGATAAACATGAGGGAACATGAGGACAAACATCAGGCAGAGTGTTACAGAGTAAAGATCATTTCTAGTTTGAAACTTTTGCTAATTGATGACTTGTGTCGCTTTGACCTACAGCAATCTCTCACTAACACACACAAAATAAAACACTAAAGTGTTAAGAAAGGGACTTGTGTGCATGTTTGAAAAAGTAAATAATAAATCAGAACGCCAGCTCACTCTCGAGTTTCCTCGCTGAACTCACCCACATCCACCTCGAAAAAGAAAAATAATAAATCAAGTTTGGAGTCATTCCTCTGGTTGGGAGAAAAAATCTTTTTGAGGTTCAGTTAAAAAAAATTAAAAACGTACTCGACAAGGGTGATCAAATACGATGCCTTGGAACATTACAGACGATTCTGTACTTTTAACAAATTAAATACAGACGAACTTCAATCCAAACTGAAGCCTAGTTTTCTTAAATGCATTTCTTTTTCTTCTTTTTTTTTGTTTTTGGCTCAGATCGTTAATTCCAACGATGGAATTCTGATAATGTATAAATACGAGTCATATTTTTAATCCTATATCTATTTATATATATAATATGCACTTAAAATCTACAATCTACTACTGAAGTGTACAATATTTTAAAATAGCATTTATAGGCATAGCAATAATGTTAAAGATAATTGGTATTTAAACAGATTTTTACCCAATAAATTAAATTATATTTACACTATTTATTTATTTTAAAACAAACTCCATGAACATTCTGATCATCATTAAAGGGAAACTTGTCAAGCTTTAACCTTCACTTACAGCGCACGTCTGCATTTGGTGATCTGGTTAACTTTACTGCACATCGCGAACTCGTGAATTTGCAGACGTCTGTCGTAAACTTTCTGTAACTGGCCGAGTCGAGGGCAAAAGTTTGCATCCCTTGTGGTTTTTAAATCAGAAAATGCAAATCCGAAGATTGAAAAATAAAAATGAAACGTTGGTTGTTTTCCAGAACAAGATAACGTTAAAAAAAAAAAAAGAAAAAACACACCAAATTATAGCTTGAAAATATTTTTTCCTCTCTCTTCCCATCTACACAGAGAGAGTTTTGGAAAGCATGAAAACGATTAGAGGACACGAGCGATAATTCAGCAGTAATATGTTGTAAAACATAAATCACAAGAACAACAAAGGGCTGAGCATTCTGTATTCCACAAAGAGAAATGCGGAAGAACACAAACGTGGTCGAAAGCTGAAAGATTATTTATATGCGCAATCAGGATGAGGCGGAACTGCTGTTAAAGGTTCCCCTCGAATACAAAGGGTTCTCCGGGGACGGGTTCTCGTGGCGGTTTGGGGAGGAGGATCCTGACTGTAAGGAGAAATAACCTGCAGACGTGTTATCACGTAAGAAATCACAGGCGTGAAGTGACGACCGGATGAGCAGGCGTGAAAACATTCACAGCGCGGGCAAAACGCAGAGTTTACATTTCTCCACAATTAAGGGATGTTTAAGGGGGGGAAAAAAAAACTGTTCTGTGACCCAAAATGGTGTTTTTGTGCGAAAGTGCCCAAAATGCCCGGAATACGAACTTACATTTTCGAAAAATATCTGTACAATTGTACACTACCAGTCAAAAAGTCTCGGCACCCCACAGGTTTTTACTTCTTTTCCAATCATTTCCCAAACTCCAGATGTGTGCTACAGAACCGTGACCCTAAACACACCATATTGGCTTTAAACGGTTTAAAAATAAATAAAATAAAAAAGCTGAAACCAAGGGTCACCTGACCTGGGATGAACTGGACAGAGAGGTCAAGACGACGCAGCCGACTAGTGCATCACACCTGAGGACAACGCTCCCGGAGTGCTGGAGTGATCTTACTGAGCAGTGTTTAACGTCCCCTGAATTTAGAGCTGCTACAGGAGGGAGGCGACGCTGATTAACCAAAGATATGAGCAACAATCTTGCTAATAAAGTTGCTCAAATTGTGCACGTGAATTTAGTACTTTTTAGTAATTACTAACGTGAATTTCGTTTTGTTTGTTTTTTAATATAAAAAAGTAATCTTGAAAATGTAGAAAATTCTCCTGTGCACAAAAACGTTTGACTGGAAGTGTATGTACGGGGGAAGCGATAATTTTTCACAATTAACAAGTTTAACCATCATTACATCATAATCTATAAAAACCACCAACATGCCAGATGGGCATACTTTGTCCTGAGGGTGCACAAACTTTTACACTCGACTCTACAGCCGTCATGTGTGTGTAAATGATTGATAAACGTGGTGTATAAAAATTTTTTTTTTAAAAAGCAGGGCTGAGGTTTCCAGTTCAGAGTAAATCACTATTGTGCTTTGTGTTTTGTTTTTTAAATAAATAAAATAAAATAAATAAAATAGACCCGGAGCGGACGCACAAGCTGACCCGAGTGTGTGGACAGAACGCGAGCAGCTGCGCAAGACGGTGTGTGTGCTTTCCAGAAAACCTGTATGATGAGAGAAGTGTTGTGTATTGCTATGCGTATATAACGTGAAGAGCCAAAACACCAGGCTTTGGCCAAACAAGGTTCTCATACACACTCATACACGGCCACACCCACACGCTCAATCGAATGAACAGACATGATCAAGCTGCTGAGACGCAGAGGAGGAAGCATCGCTAATCTACAAGCTGTAGATTAAGAAAAGGGCGGTCGTATTGCATGTTAATATTCATTAAATCACTACAGATTACGTTAAATTGCTCAGTAGATACAAAACTGGAAGAGAAAGCTATTCGCTATGCGCTAAGGTTATAATAGTTACATTTCACTTTCTAAAATAATTTATACCAACAATATTTAAAGGTTTATGTATATATATATATATAGAAATATACATAAGTACAGTGTATCTACACATATATATTTATAGTAAAGTTATACCATACATATATATGCATATATTTATAATATAGTCACATTCATCCGTATATAATGTACAGTGAAAAGGAATATATTGCAGCGCGAGATTAAAGACTGAACATTCACATCATCTCAGGAAAAGCTTTAAGCCGTTTAAGAAAAACAAAAAAAATAAAACAAAATAAAAACAAAACCGTTCACGTGTATTGCCAAAGGTCCTCGGTGGTGAGCCGAGGTAGAACAAATCGGGTATTGCTTTCGTTACGAGCTGCTTGTGTTTTGGGAGAAAAGGAGTGTGTGCAGTTTTTAAGGGCGTTTCTGTGCAGTCGAGAGAGAGAGAGAGAGAGAGAGAGAGAGACACTGGTCAAGCCTGGAGCGGGACACGACACTTTAGAGCCACACAACCTGATGGTTCTAGAAGTCAGAGAAGAGATCTTGAGGACCCAAGTGAATAATAAAAGGTGCGATGGTCCGCGGCTGGTAAAAGGGATTGTCAATGAAAAGACCACCTACAGTGAGGAGAAGAGCAGAGAGAGCTGCGATTAATAAGGGCGTGGGCCGGCAGGAGGCGGGGCTACACACTCTGATGGAGTAGGATTGGGAGGAAGGGGTGGGGGGTTTGTGGGTTGTAGGGTCTCTGCTCTTTCAGGCTGTATGTGGGGTTTTCATTGAGCCTGGAGGTTAATAAATCATAATTAAAAAAAACAAAACAAAAAAAAAACATCAAAGTTGCACGCTTATCACTTTCCGCTAAAATATTACAAAAAAAAAAAATTCTCAAAAGGGAAAAAAAAGGCAGAAGGATGTGTGAGGAAAGGCATGTTGGCAACTTCCAAAAGTTCCAGACGGATGTGGTTAGTACATAACTCTGACAAATCAGAACCAGAACGATTTCGAGAGAGAGTATAGTACAACATGAACGCCATCGCCATCAAAGAGAACAGGCCCCATTGGATTCTGAGTGGACACGGGTGGGGGGGGGGTTGTTTAATTTGGAGGAGATGATGATCATGAAGGATGAAGAAAGGCCTCCATCTTACAGCAATGGGGATCATGTGACCGCAGCGAGTAACCAGGGAGAGAGAGACAGAGAGAGAGAGACAGAGAGAGAGATGGTGGTTCTCTTTGGTTAGTGATGGCCACATTTTCCTGTCACGGACCAGCGCAAAAACCTTCTGACCGACTACGTCATGTTTAAACTGGAATTTGTCTTCCTGGATTAAGTAACTACTTTGGATAAGAATAAAACATACTTGGAAGAGGTTCTAGTAAAGGAAAAAACTTATTTCGAAACTTGAGGTGGTTCACGCTGGCCTGTGGACGAGGAAGAACTTTTACAGCTTGACAGCTCACACTTTCAACAAGACGCTCAACAAGAAGGAGGGAAAATAAAACACCAAAATAAAACAACCGGGACATAACAGACGATTAGGTAGCATATCTCCATGGATCCCATGTTGCTGCTTTCGATTCTCCGATGTGTGCCGGTGACTGGAGGCTCCGGTGTGTTGCGGTGTGTAGCTCTTAGTTGTGTGTCCTGACATGTTGAAGTGTTTAGCGATTCTGCTCTGAACTCCGATGTGTACGTGTGTTCATGTTTTACAGCTACAGGTTAAACACCTACAGCGAAGTGCGAGTGTCACGTACACACCAGTCCATGCTTATGGCGGTTGAATAAGATACAGGTTTATTCATCAACAGTAGCTTTAAATTAGACCTATACATCCCATAACTTCTGACGTCTTTACACAGAGAGTGCCTGTTGCCAGATTGGATATTCATAATCCGTTAAATCCATTCTATAGAAATTGAACAAAAAAAACCCCCAAAACAACCATAATGGCAGAAAAAAGAAAAAGGCTATATAATTTAAAACTCCATGAATGAGGT
The DNA here is from genome assembly GCA_030068335.1 of Chrysichthys cranchii. Lineage (NCBI taxonomy): Eukaryota > Metazoa > Chordata > Actinopteri > Siluriformes > Claroteidae > Chrysichthys > Chrysichthys cranchii. The sequence goes on from JAQMCW010000009.1 coordinate 19,968,725, forward strand.
AACAATTCACAGTACAAATCCTTCAAGTCTTTTTTTTTTCTTCTTTAAGAACTTAAAAACCTGCATAAAGTCAGAAAATTAAAAAAAAAAAAAAAAAAAAAAAACAGAATGAAGTAAAATAAAGTCTTTACAAATGATTCTACTTAACGTCCTTAACATGTTTTCATTCGGACATGCGTTTTGACATTCCCTTCTGAATTAAATTTTGTGTGTGTGTGTGTGTGTGTGTGTGTGTGTGTGTGTCTGTTGGTGGATCTCCTGAGCTAAAAGAAGGAGTAGTGAGGGATGGGGTAGGTGGGCACTTTCATGACGGGCAACAGAAGCATTCTCTTGGGCAAACCTAGAAAGAGAATGAGAAGAGTACTGGACATGAGTGCGGGAAGTTCAGGAATGAGAACAACCTAACGATTTGGTGAATACTGTTGATTGTTAGTGCCTTGTTGTACGTCTCACATGAGTGAGTGAGTGAATGCGAGTGAGTGAGTGAGTGCGAGAGAGAGAGAGGGAAAGCAGGGCGGGTCAGTAGGACAGGTGAACGGCCGAAGGTGAAACCAACAGCATTAGTTCATACAGGAAAGCGAATGCATATGATAACTGAATTAAAACAAGAAAATTAAACTTGTGCCCTTTTTTGTGTGTTGATCTGGGAAAATCTCTTTGGTGTGGACAAATTCTGTTAAAAAAAAAAGATTAAATTTTAGGTCACAAATACCCTCGCCAAATAATTGCATTTTAGCAAAGTGTTCTCCTCTCAACATTTATTTAGTTTTTACTAGCTACGTTCCATAAATGCAAACAATTTTTTTTATAATCTTTAAAATGATGGTGTTTGACCTGACACTACATTCATTCTTTTTTTTCTTTCAGATTTTTAGATCCATTTTTGGTTGAAATTTATAGTTTTTCATATTTCACTCTAGGTGAATGATGGTATCTATATATGCAGCCAAGTCGAACTACATGGACTGATTTTAGTTGGCTAAATGCTCAAATCTGATTGGTCAGAAAATGTGTTATTTCGGTATGACAGCATGGCTCGGGTGTTCGTTCCGGCTGTAAGACGATCGACAGGTTTATATTAAAGTTGTCGTTTCTATAGTGACCGCCCATTCACAGGGATGTGTACAATGGGCACTACTCATAATCTCAACATATTAAAAAAAAAAAAAAAGCATAGTGTTGTTTAACAAACAACATCGTTGAAGTTTTTTGTTAGCAGATGTTTATTCAGTGCTTCACACTGCACACAGACACAGAGGAGTCTACACGAGCTGGACATGCTGCGCTCTCTTGTCCGCTCCTGAGGGAACGACCGTTTATCGCAGCTATAACTTAAGTGATAACTGGACCTAACCCGTCTCTGAGACATTCCATAAAGGTAAACCCTTAAAACTATAAACCATCGGTTTGTTTATCAATTTAAAATTACTGGCATGGATTATTTTCACATAATCGCAATGGTCTGTCACATGTTGCAACATAAAACATTCTCCATTGACTGCAACAGAACACGAGAGCGATGCGGCAGTGCAGTGACATCTAGTCCGGAAAAGAGTTTACCATAACGTGAGACGATCGGGGAGGGGGTGGGGCTTCTAGAGTCACATGATTAACTCATTGGAAGTCAGTCTCTTTAGAGCTTTATTTTTGGCTCCAACTCACAAGCATACTCCGATGTTAAAAAGAGTCACGTCTATAAAAAATGCGGAAATGCTTGTAAATGCAGAAGTGGGCGTGGCATCTTTGGATGTAATTGGAAATAAATTTGTAAACATGATTTCCTCCTTGAACTTTACTTGTGATTGAGAACCAAAGCTCAGGAACCTGTGTGACTTTCAGAACTAATGTGCGTGTGTGTGTGTGTGTGTGTGTGTGTGTGTGTGTGTGTGTGTGTGTGTGTGTGTGTGTGTGTTTTTGTGTTTTAT